>CM021105.1:342430846-343030846 GCA_007115665.2 Sequoiadendron giganteum | reverse complement strand
GCCATTGATGTCAAAGGGGGAGAAGAGTAATGTGAAAAAATGGGATAAGAGTAATGTGAAAAACCATACAGGGAGAAGAACAGTGTGTTTGAAAAACCTTGAAAGAACCATGGGAGAGAAGAGCAATATCTAAGGGGGAGATTGTTGGAGAAGAGTTAGTTGTGTTGATCGTATTTTTCACATCATGTGTTGCCATCAATGCCAAAGGGGGAGATTGTTGGATGTTGTGGTTGTATTTTTGATATGTGCTTCTCATTGGTGTCAACACTATTAGCATTAATGTCTTTAAGACTATATATGTCGAGGATATTGAGAAAATTGTAATAAAATATGTTACAGGTTGTCTGTGAAGCAGTGAAGATCAGTGTGTTGAAAAGTTTAGTATGTTGACTGTGAGATGTTATAGATTAAAGGGTTTTTTTGCTTATGTATGAAGTTTCTACTCAGTAAGTTTCAAAGGTGTGCATGGAGATTTCAACAAGTTATGAGTTTTTGTGCTCCAACAGCTATTATGTTACTGAAAATGGTGTTCATAGAAGAAGATAATGTGTTTCTGGTAATTTGAGTTGTTATGTATGTTCGTGAAGTGTTTGTGGATGTTTCTAGATCATTTTTTATCTGTTTTGCATGTTTGCATTGATCATTGTGCTCGCGATCCAAGATGTTCTCTTAAATGTTCATGTTTTTCATGTTCATGGCCGACAGAGTGATTGTAGCGTGTTGTGGATCTCTAAGGGAGAATTTTTAAAGGTGTTTTGTGTTCGAGGACATTGTTTTGGGTCTCTACTATGTTGTGGCTGACCTTGGTTGATGCGCATTAATAATCTTTATTGTTTTGGGCCAACAATTCACATTCATTCTATTATTTTGTTGAAGTCGACATGAAGCAATGTAATTTCTTGTTGCGGATATATATAAGTGATTGTTTCTTCATTCAAGTACAGTGAAAGGCAAAGAGATGTGAAGTATGTGAATGCTATGTGCAAATAAGGTTCAGATCATTTGAAAGTAGAGCAGAGTGTGAAGAAGAGTGAAGAAGTGTTCATGTTGTTAACCAGAACTGTACTTAGGCATTAGCAGATGCTACTTTCTCAGTTCAAGTTCTTCAGATGGATTTAATCTGAAAGTTTTATGTAAAACAGTGAGTCTTCCTTTGAGCAGTGAGCTCTAGGCAGTGTGTCTGAATGCATGTACATTCCTTATTCATTTTTCTTATACTTCTAACAGGGTATAACTTGTGGATTAACCTCCACCGTGGCTTTTCCCCTAACAGGGTTTCCACACAAAAAATCGTGGTGCTATGTGTGTTTCTGATGTGTTGTTGATTCATGCTTTCACTGTTATTAATCAAATATGAGAATAAAGGTTAATAAGTTTAATAAGTTTGAAATTCTGTGACAATTGATTCAACCCCCCCCTTAGTTGTCCGCCCTTGTGTTGCCAACACATCGACCTCTAAAAAAAAGGAAGATATAAATATACCGTTAGCAAAATTTCTTGACGAAAGGTTTGAAAAGGAGAAGCTACAAAAAGAAGAGATGCATGCACATAAAAGTATGTCTTTCGAAACTGCCAAAGGTATGAACAATAAGATCACACAATCTTCATATTTCCTTATCGAAGATATTATTTGTACAAAAAGAGTGGATATGGTTCTTGCTAAATTTGATCCCATGTTTATAGAAAAAGATATTCAGACATCACAATCATCAACCATGCACCCAAAAATTAATTTACCCTGTAGTCTGCAAAAAGAATTTTTGATTCCTGAGGCTTTTCTTGCATGTTCAAATGAGGTAATGACAAATGTTGCATCTAAGGAAAATATTATAGTAGAAATAAAGGCAGATGAAGGGTCAGGAAAGCCCGACAACGAGATTAATTGGAGCATACCTAATGCATTATTTGTGCTAGCAAATTTTGAAGTATTTGAGAATCCTCTTTTTGAATTTTATAAAACTTCTAAATCAAATGATGTAAGTCCACTATATCCTTCATATAATGAACAAGTTGAATCCGTTCTTGAGAATGATTGTGATGACGAACGAAAAGGGAAAAACCAAATTTTCATTAATAATAGTCTATTAAGAATGTAGTTGTTATGTCTAGCTTGCAGACCAAAGTTGATAATTTTTCAACTAATGAAAGAGAAGATGAGTTGTTAAAATTGGTTGTTGAAGGAAAGGACAAGGTCCCCTCAATAAGTAATGGCTTCTTGATTATCAATACTAATGATAGTATTTTTGATTTTTATGGAGTGGATGCTTCATATCTATCTGAAACGAAGTATGAAGGCATGGCTGGTTGTGCCTGAGGGATATATGATGAAGAATGATTTTTGGTAGCATGTTGATATACAACAACATTTTACACCTGATAAGTCTCCATTGGATCTATATGTTGAATCTACAAATGTTTCATAGTTGCTAACCTCTTTTCCATAGTGGGTCCTATTTCTCTCAGCCAATCAATGGCTTTGCATGAGAGATATCGGGTTTTTCTCTGAACATAGGGTTTTTGGACCATGTATATAGTAGGCAATTTTGATGTGCACTAGTAGCTAGTTTTTTTCTTTTTGGTTAGGTGTTCTTGTCCCATTTTTGGCTTGTATCTGGTTCCCCTCCACCCTTCTACAGGCTGCACCTTTACCCCGCTTTTCTCCCGACTTTGTTGCCCAATGGATTTAGACTGGTCTATCCCACGGTTCTGGAGGTTCTCTGTATTTCACCAGGAAATATAGTCCCCAATCAGAGCCAATGTTAGCCGTCAATTCTTTTCACTCAAAATTTTAAACTTCTTTTTCCTTTAAGAAGATAAGTTTTGCTTGTGTTGCGGCTTAGTCTAATTCCCTAACTCATTCATGAGGTTCATAAGTTCTGAAACTTCCAGACCGTCCAACTTATTTGTACCTTTCTTGTGCCAAGTTTTATCTGTTGATTATCCTATGCAGTTGGCTCATTGGAGGTTCTCAAAACCTTAGAACTTCTGACATATGGTTATAAGTTTTTATTTCTCAGTGACTGGAAGACCTAGCTGGATGCACAATTTTCAATATGTCAGCTCATTTAATGAATTGTACGACATCTTTAAGGAATGTCTTCTCAAATGCTTTAAAATGCCAACTTGAGGTTTAATGTAATCTTTTAAATTTCTTGAAAAGACTACTCTTAAATAAGGAGTTGATGAAACATATATGGTGATGGATTTGCGTGTTCTTCCTGGCAAATAAATGATCCTTTCATGCAGGTGCTAGAATAATAATGGGTTACACTTTTTGGGACATCCTGATTTTTGTTGAAATCACATATTTTTAGAAAATATAATGATTTAAGCCTTAAAAAGGTTCCATTTTAAGGGTTTTAATTGAAGAGGGTTTGATCAAACCCATTTATATCAAACCCCCTTGGATAGAAAGCCGCTAGTTTTAAACCATACCTATAATGGAGTCTCCTCCAAACCTATCAAAATGTTGATAAAAAACCACTTTTGATTTACCTTTTAGGGGATCAAATTAATTTATTTAAAATTATTTTTTTGTAAACATGTCATCCTTATTATAAGCTTTCCAAAAATTATAATTTTAAATATATTTAATTTTAATATTATATTTATTTTTTATTTCTTGTGAATGTAGGTTTTTCAATGAACATCGAGGTCTTTATTTCACACATACGGAAAAATAAGAAAAGAGAGAATTTTTTTTCTTAAAAATTAATGTACACTAGCTATTGATGTCCTTATTCCAACAAAAAAAGAATAAGTTAATTCAAATGAATACAAAAAAAATTATGCAGCTGAAAGTATAATATATCCAAATTATAATTACTCTGAATTAGAAAATTAATTAAAAAATATATATGGAACAAAAAATTATGAAAAAATATCCATCCACTAGATAATGGTATGAAAACACTGTATTTAAAAAGTTAGAATTGTATGCTTTCTATAAAAAAAGTTATGCAGCTGAAAGTAAGCATCAATTTTTGAAAATGATGTTTAGTAAAAAAAATAAGTTAATAAAAACTACATAAAATAATTCACAATTTATTTTTTAAATTTTAAAAAATAATAATTAGATTCTCAACACAAAATATCACAAATCACTATTTTTCTTCATCTTCAAATTCTTAATGGTTTAGCTTCTATAGGTATACGAAAGTGAAGATCTGGTGAAAAATGTTGATTTCAATGTCAAGTTTGGCCAAAAAGTGTAACCCATTATTGTGGGATCACCCATGCCACTATCTTTAAAGTGATCCCATATACAAGCGAAGGTGGTAGCATTTCTAATTTCGAGATTTTCTCAAGATGGTACTTCCTGGTGATATCAAAGAGTGGGAAGATGAACTCATGCCTGTTGTACAGTCGAATTTAATTTGGCCCGAGGAGGAGCAACTTGACATTATTTTTGAGTTGCGTTCACTGGCATGGAAGGAGAAAACCAGTTACGCCGAATACCGTAAGGTAATTTTTGTCTTAGATAAGGAAGAAGAACATGTCAAATTTAATGATTTGATTATGGAAATGCAATTGGAGCTATTTAGAGTTTCGACCCCTCTAACAGTTTAGTGATATGATTTCTTTATGCAACTGATGGTGGAAACGTTCTTCAGGAGAAGTTGAGTCTCCTATTTTTTCATGCATGGAATATTTTGTAATTATGGGTGGTAACAAAAGTTTTGGGTTGTAACGAAACTGTTCCTGTTTCTTGGTGACTGTTTCGATATCGGTCATTTTCAATAACCATTATGAACAGTTACTTTGGAGTATAAAAAGTCTAGGAGTGTTTTGGAAGGGGGGAAAAGCAATTTTTCTTGGAACTCAATCTATTTTGTATATGGGTATTGAGTCTGTGTACTCATATTTTTGGCATTGAAGAAGTAAAGAAATATTTCTAAGTCTTTGAATTTATAAGTCTTTCACTTTTTTTATTGCATGGACTTTGTTTCATGGTAATTACCCTCAATGTTTTACCTATTACATTGGATTGTGTATGTATTTAATTCTGAAACTTTTAATTTGGCTTAAATCATCTGTGGAAAAGATTTGTTGTTCTTTCTCTTTCTGGGTATAATTTGTGATTAGGAATAAGTAAACTTCGGGTTATTATTCTATTATTTTCCTATTAAATCATCCTTTCGTGTCTACTTTCATGGTTATGGGTAGGTGGTGGTGGCCTTTCCTGCTTTCTGGTTAAAAGCATATCCCATGTTTTATTCATTGCAAATCATTCAAACGTAGCTGCACCTTGTAAAATAGGCAGAAAGCACTCACAACTATCATTGCAAATGACTCAACTGTTGGCCAAATTGTCATTTATGTGGGCCAAAGTGAATTAATTTAGATGATAAATCTGTCAACCCCAACACCCTTATATTGAGTTATATAATGAAAGAGAAAATAAACAAGTTTGTCTACAATATTATATTGTTGCATGTATGTATTTTTCATACTATGATAAGATTTTAGCTAAGTTATTTCCACAAACCATAAGAGACCATGTTATTCAATAGTTGTATTTGTTACCTCTAGGATATATATGGTGCTTTGATGACTTAGCTACATCTTTCCTAAAAAAAAATCACATAAACATGGGTTTGAAGATAACTATGAATAATTTGACTAAATGTACCTAGTGAAGTGATAAACCTATTAATGATTATGTTATCTATTTTCATTTTTTTGTGGCAAACTAAAACATCCATTTAACAATGACGATCTTCATATTAAATGTTTCTTAAGGAACTACTTAATACTATTAAGAAAAATGTACACTTGAGTAATTTCTCATCTTTTGGAGATGTGTGTACTCATTTGAAAATGTTGAGACCAAATTATTAGCATTCAACAAACTTGAATATGGATCACCATCTCAACTATCTTACCCTTACAATTTTAAAATTTAAATAATTTGTTGAAGGGTAATGTTTAAAAGGAAATTTTAAACAGGTTGCTACTACTTGAATTTTTCTTTCATCTAAATAAAATACTCCTAGGAAATTCATAAAAATACAAGAATCCTAAGATAATATGCTTTAAATTCTATTTAGTTCTTATTTGATTACTCTTCCACCCATGCATTTCCATTGGATCCAAACAAGACTCTTCCAATAAGTTATAATGAATAAGAATTTTGTAATTTTCTTCCATTTATGAGAAGCATCGTGTTGATCTTTCTGTCAACCCGAGAATCGATGTAAAGTGCAACTATTGGACAAAGGATGGGTCAAAGCAAACTTTGATGGGGTAGCTCGAGGAAATCTTGGACCCTCAAGAGTAGGATGTATTATAGAGATCAATCAGGCAATAATCTCGTTGATTTGGTGAATAAACTACTGGAAGGAACAAACAATGAAGCTGAAATGCAAGTTGATTGGCTTGGAATTAATCTATACAAATGTTTGGGTTTCACAAAAATACATTTATAAGGAGACTCAATTATTACAATTAATGCAATTTGATGTCAAGTGCTCGGGAAACTACTTCAACAAATAATGGAAGGCCTCGCCATTTTCAAAGATTTTAAGGTATCTCATATTTATCATGAAGGTAATTGAGAGGCACATAGGCTATTGACACTTGCCATTGATCAAGTCAATGAACAAGTTGGTGCGTCGGTGGTTAATGTTGGATTACTCACATGAGTGGAGGATGATGATGGGGCTCAAAGGGTCGAGGGGCATTAACACCTCTATATGGAAATATTTAAAGGAGTGGCTTGGATGGAGGAGGCAGCGTGTTAAAAGTCCAAGGAAAAGCATAATCTCAAAAGACAGAGGATGGAAACCACACTTTTCCTCAACACAAAGGAGTGGTAGATGGAATTTTGGGGGGTGGTGACAAACACCACCTAAGGAAGATCTTCAATGTCATAGAAGCAAAGACACTAGAGGAAATAAAAATAATTTTGGGTGCTATATTCCTCCTCACCACCTACCACTACCTATTTAACATAGACATTTCCTCCATGTTCATGGCATGTCTATTGTAGGCATGGGAGGGCAAAGAAATAGTGAAGCGGATAATAAGGAGGTTGGTGAAAGAACGATGGAGGGAGGAAATGGATTACTACTTGAACCTAGCATTGGTGGGGTGTGGGTTGAGGCTCGCATGAGGGGTGTGGTTGCAACTCACCCTCCAATATAATAGGCACTCACCCTCCAATACAATAGGCCATGGGTGTCATTCCTAATATGGAGCATGGGCGAGGACATAGAAGCTTGAACATAGGAGGTGATGGGTAACATTGTGCTACTCAAAGATATCACCAAGGCTTTTAGGCCCATGGAACTTCTGATAGTATTGTCCCTTCCCACGACCCTAGGATTTTCAAGACATGGAAGATCACAATAGTCCTAATACTCACTACCTTCTATTATTTTAAAGACCCCTAACACTACCCTTGTCTCTATCTCCACCTTGCTTACATTGTTACAAGAAATGATCAATCTTAGATGTAAATTCACTAACTATAAGAAGGATTACACTTCTTCCAATTGTCCATATCTCATGTCATTGGAATTTATTTTTTTACACACCTATCGCCCATGAGCTTTGTGGCCCCTTATATTGAGTTATATAATGAAAGAGAACATCGACAAGTTTGTCTACAAGATTATATTATTGCATGTATGTATTTTGCATATGATGATATATTTTAACCAAGTTATTTCCACAAACCTTTAGAGACCATGTTATTCAATGGTCGTATTTCTTACCTCTAGTTTAATTATGGTGCTTTGATAACTTAGCTACAATGTTCCTAAAAAAAATTCACATAAACATGGGTTTGAAGATAACTATGAATAATTTGACTAAATGTACCTAGTTAAGTGATGATTATGTTATCTATTTACATTTTTTTGTGGTGAACTAAAACATCAATTTAACAATGATGAGCTTCATATTATGTTTCTTAAGGAACTACTTAATACTATTAAGAAAAATGTGCACTTGATTAATTTCTCATCTTTTGGAGATGTGTGTACTCATTTAAAAATGTTGAGGCCAAATTATTAGCATTCAACACACTTGAATATGGATCACCATCTCAACTATCTTAGCCTTCCAAATTTTAAAATTTAAATAATTTTTTGAAGGGTAATGTTTAAAAGGAAAATGTTAAGCAATTTGCTACTAATTGCATTTTTCTTTCATCTAAACAAAATACTCCTAGAGGAAATTCACAAAACTACAAGAATCGTAAGACAATATGTTTTAATTTTTATTTAGTGCTTATTTGATTACTCTTTCACCCATGCATTTCCATTGGATCCAAACAAGACTCTTCCAATAAGTTATAATGAATAAGAATTTTATAATTTTATTTCATTTATGAGAAGTGTCGTGTTGATCTTTTTTTCATCCCGAGAATAGATGTGAAGTGGCAACTATCAAATGAAGGATGGGTCAAAGCAAACTTTGATGGGGCAAATCGAGGTCTTCCTAGACCATCAAGAGCAAGATGTATTATAACAGATCAATCAGCCAATAATCTTGTTAAATCAACAAAGAAACTATTGGAAGGAATGAACAATGAAGCCAAAAGGTAACCTACTTGGCTTGGAATTGATATATGTAGATGTTTAAGTTTCACAAAAATACATTAAGAAGGAGACTCAATGATTACAATTAATGCAATTCAATGTCAAGTGCCCGAGAAACTACTTCAACAAATAATGAAAGGCCTCACTATTTTTGAAGATTATAAAGTATCTCATATTTATCATGAAGGTAATTTAGAGGTAGATAGGCTATTGAAACTCATCATTGACCAAGTCGATGAACAATTTGGTGTGTCGGTGGTTAATGTTGAATTACTCGCATGAATGGAGGACAGTGATGTGACACAGAGGGCTGAAGGGCATTAATGCCTCTATCAAACAAGCCTTAAAGGAGTGGTTTGGATGGAAAAGGTAGAGTTAAAAGTATAAGGTAGAGAATAATCTCGATAAACAAAGAATGGAAACAACAATCTACCTCAACACAAAGGAGAAAAAAATGGAATTTCAAGGGGTGGTGACAAACATCACCTGAAGAAGATATTCAATGCCATGGAAGTGGAGACTTTGGAAGAAATAAAAAGAATTTTGGGCTCTATATTCCTCCTCACTAACTACCACTACCAATTTAACATGGAAGTTGCCTCCGTGTTCATGGAATTATTGTTGCAAGTGTTGGAGGGCAAATAAATGATGAAGTGGTTGATGAGGAGGTTGGTGAAAGCATGACAGAGGGAGGAAATGGATTATTGTCTAAATCTAGTGGTGGTGGGGTAGGGGTTGAGGCCCACAGGAGGGGTGCGACCATAGCTCATCCTCTAATATAACAAGTCATGGGTGTTGTTCTTGGTACTGAGTGTAGGCGAGGACATAAAAGCATGAACATAGGAGGTGATGGGTAACATTGCGCTGCTCAAAGAGATCATTAAGGCTTTCAGGCCCATGGAGCTACCAAAGGTATTGCCCCTTCTTGTGGCCCTAGGAGTGAAAGACATGGAGAAGGAGCAATAGGAATAAACAAAAGTTATGACAAAGATAGATTTGGATCTACAATGAGATAGAAGTCAAAGCTTTTTTTTTATAAATTTTGTAATTTTGTTAATGTTTTGTCGAAACAGTTTATGATGTATTTATGGTTTTGGCCCCCAAAGTGCCTTTCTAATATATCAACAAAAATAATATTTTTTATATAGTTAAGGGACACACATAAGAATGAATGGATCTAAAACATGAAGTGAAATATCTTATTGAATACAACATGATCCATGTTGAAGGTGTTAATGATGATAGGAATTTGCACCAACAAATAATTGTGTATGAATTTACACTAATCCATTCTCCCCTCATACCATTAATATTAAGATACAAAGTACTATTACAGTATATGACATAGATGTGAATGATCACACCATAGATGACTATCATCTGGAGTATCAAAATGAATCACATTTACACACTTTTGTGGTGCAATCAAGATTAAATTTGCATCTTCCTCTTATCCTCCCACTTATTAGTTATATTTTTATGACAAGACCTTACAAGAGAAGTATTATGGTATGTTATGCATACCTAATATTCTTAAATATGCATCGCCTACTCAATTACTTATAAACAAAGCATCTAAAATATTACCCATCTCCAAATGAGGATAATCCATCCTACAATGATGAAAACATGTTAAAGGCACAAGTCTACTATTATTATGATGCAAAAGACATTGTCGAGATATTAACTTGGCCCCCACCACTACAACATATTTCATCACAATTATTGACACTATTGGAGTGAAGGCCAAGCTAACTAACCAAAATTATTGGTAACAACCATGAACTATGACCCTCCACTTGAACCCCTCACCCTCATTTCCATCAAAAGTTTCACTTTCTACACTTCTTGAAAATATTTCACAAAGTTGGAGACCTATGTAGTCATGAATGAACTTACAATTTATAATTGTCAAACCTATTCAAAGCATAAGAGAAATGGTTACCACCAATAGAAGCATGCTAGATGAAATAAGTTCACTATCCTTCCTTTATTTTTAAATGTGGGATCATCAACATTTTGAAGCATGTAAACCTTAGTGGCCATATGCATACATAAAATTATCTCAAAAGCTGCAATATTCCATGTTGCCTTAGAGTAATGAGAGACCATGCCTAATAGTACACATCCAAAATATATGCAAAAAACAAGGTAAGAAATATTGATAGATAGTTGCTTGTTCAACATCATTTGAAACTCCTTTTATTTCGTTTTATCAAAGAGATTGACATTTTAGTTCGTTTTGTTGGAGAAGCCAAAATTTGAAAGCATAAACCAATGATATCTTCTATTAATAAAAAATGAGCACAAAAGCACGTCTATCATATAATATGAAGAGTATCTAAAATTTACAATGAGTATTTCACATATATAGTCAAGATAGAGGAGGTAGGAAGGTAGGACTAAACAATTGAGTATCCCTCCAAATGTGCAACACATGTAAGCTTATATGGCAAGTGTTTGAGCATGTGTAAGTATGCATGAAATTGGTATCTTAAAAGGTGGTTACATGTGTCTCAACCACATGAAGTTAGATAAAAAGCTAAAATTCTCTAAGTGGAGATTAATTACTGTGAATGGGTCAACCTAGAAAGGGTGATTAGTTAACTACATATGAAATAACCCTATTTACACTAACACATTCTAGTCAATTCTCCCCACATCACCACGTTGATTTATTAATTTAATTAATTAATTAATTCCTCATGTCATCACATTTCATTATTTAATTGATTATTAATTAATTAATTAATTCCTCATGTCATCACATTCCATTAGTTAATTGATTATTAATTAATTAATTACTACCTTCTTAATTAATCTCATTTTATTTGGTTAATTTATTGATCAATTAATTCTCAATATTATTCTCTCAATTAATTAATTGATTTCCATCTTTATCCTCTAGCATTATCTTCTAAATTGATTAATAACTTATTATTAATTAATCCATTTTCAAATGCATGCATATAAAATTACTTTATGAAAATAATCGATTAATTATTTTCATGCATTTTTCACACATATAATTAATTAATTATGAAAATAATTAAATAATTACCCTTCTCTGATACATTTTTCAAATAATTTCATGCACATATAATCAATTAATTGTCCTCACATATTATTTTCTTTTCCATGCAAATCGCTTAATTATTTCATGTGGTTAATCTACTCCCTTGTGCAATTAATCAATCCATGCAATATTTAACCAAATCTCATTCATTCATTTAATCTCTCAAAAATCTATAAATATAGCCCTCCACTCATCATTTTCATCATCACTCTTTAATGCAACAATATTCTATCATTTTTATAATCCAAAGAATATAAATGTTATGTTACAGGAATTAGAGAATCCATATACATACTTTGAAGCAATGTCATTTTTCTTGAGTTTAATATAGGTTTCTTTAGGTGTATTTCTTCTCATAACTCAATTGAAGGTTTGCTTGGATAGAGTACTTGCATTTTAAATTATATTTTTAATCTATTTGTAGACACCTAAAAATGTCCTCACTATATCATATCTTGATTTCGTTTACTAACACAATTTTCTCTCATAATCACCCTAATTTGTCTATTTAATTAAATAATATCTAATTACTTAGTTAAAGTCACTTTATTTTCCTATTTATTGAATAACTAAGGTTATTTGATTAATTCATCATTTTCACACTAATAGTCCCTCTTGATTAAATAATTTCTAATTATTTAATTAAAGATCTTAATTCTTCCAACTTGCACAATTAAATGATTTTCATAATTGTTTAATTAACTAATTTTCCTCCAATCCTCCTTGCACAAAGAATATTCCCAAAGAATTCCCTTTTCAAATTCAAATTCTTCCCTCCAATTCAAAATTTCTCCAACACATTTCCATGAAATAAGGGATATTGTTGAGCATCTCATGGATTATGAACCCTTGATTTATCCTTGATGCACACCTTTATGGATTATGAACCATTGGTTGCATCCTTGATCCACACTCACATCTTTGATCTTCTCCCATCCATTGATTAGCATTTTCAATCCTAACCATTAATCAAAATTCCTCAAATCTATAAATAACTAGGCCTTTCAACATGAATTTCATTCACAATCTTCATAGCATCCTTGCTCTCTAGAATTTTTGAGCCAATCTTGAGCATTTTAGAGCACTTTTATGAATCAACCCTCTCAACCAAGCTTTTGCAAATGGATTATGCATCCAATTGAACACTCCACATCAAAATTATGCATCAATCCACAATGGGATTTAGATTTTGCATATTCTAACTTGTTTAATTACTTTGATTTAGTTTAATTTCTTAGATTAATCAATTTGATTTTTTTGCAAATAAATTTCATTGAGTGTGGATTTGTATGATCTTAATTATTTGAATTCTTAGTGTTTTTAGATGCTAATTATTTCAATTATCATCTCTTTCATGCTTACATACTTCCCCTTCGATATTTTGGTACACTCGGTGAGACCCACATCCCTATACTAATCATTTTTGTTGAGTTTTTGTCAACCTTGCAGGTTACAAAGACATAGTGGCAATTTTGCTTCGACAATAGCGTACCTTTGCACAAAGATCGACGCCTTTGCAATTCAAAGATCGATGCCTTTACTTAAAGCTCGACCCATCTATTTTTTATGTTATGTTTGTGTGTAGGAAACATTTTGACACCTTTGCATATAGATCTATGCCCTTGCAAAAGCTTGACACATTTGTATGTTGACAGTTCAACACCTCTGTTATAAACTGACACTTTTGTTCTAATTGGATTTCTAATTTTTGACAAGACAATCTGAAACCTTTACATAAAGGTCGATGCCTTTGTAGATAATAGTCAGATGCCTTTGTTTTGAAGTTTGACGCCTTTGTCTCAACTAAACAACATTTCAATTTGTTAAGGTTTGTAATTATTTTGAATTCTTTATGTTGAATAACCTTTAACAATCTTCTGTTTTCTAGATTTTATCTAACAGTTTGCAACATTGGGGCAATCAATGGAGGAAGATTTAAATGAAAGAAAACTACTAATGTTTTTGGTTGTAGGTTTTGATTAAATATAGGATTCACATTTATACTTGGTGCAAAAAATTGAATCTCATATTTGAATTTAGTGCATTAAAATTGAATAACTTTCATATTTGATTTTGGTGCTTAAAAATTGAACCAACAACTTGCACACTTCAATTTGGGTTTTAAAAATTTACCAACAACTTGCACATTTGAATTTGGTGCTTTTAAAATTGAACCACACATTTGAATCCTCGGTGCACTTAAAAATAGTTCTATGGCGTGTTTGGTAAGTGAATGTTTGTGTATGCTCTTTCCTTGCACATAGTGCGATCTTGGAAATCATAAACACCATTCATTTGTAATTTTTTGTACACCTAGAGGTATAGTGTTGTGTATTCTCTCCTCTTGTGACTCTTAAGAATGATCTTGAGGAACAAAAACAACACTATTTTTGTTTATTTCTAAGTAGGAGACTTGCTTGGGGGCCTCATCACCCCAAGTTCTAATTTCAAGCACATTTCTCGGTGGGCTATATAAAGGGGTAGAATGAAAGTTATACCCCAAGGAGTGGCTTGCATCCTTCAAGCCAAGCCTCATGACCCTCGATCTGCCAATACATGTATAGATGACGAGAAGAGAGGATACCCCTCTCAAATCAAGCATACTGGATGAGCTCTCTATTCATGACAAGTCCCTACTATGAACTTCTAAAATCTAGAATCCTAAGAGCCATTTGTAAATCGTCAACTTAAAGTGGTGCAACATACAAGGATAAATGCCTGAAGTTACTTGATATGTACCAACCTTTGTTGAGGTTACAATAATCCCTTGTTAGGAACTTTTCCTTTCAAGGTAAGAGGTGCCAAGGCGGTACATGACCTTGGAATACTCTAGTCATCCACTCATTGGACGATATTTTACTATGCAAGCCTACAATAAGCTAGTAATCCCAATCTACCAATAAATTAGGATGTGTATCTATGACATGTTTTTATTGTAAATCTACCTGTGATGCTAATTATCGTGATCTTGTTAAAGAAGACACGTAAAAATCATTCAAACATCTAATTGAGTAAGTCCTACATACTGTTTATTGTTTTCTATCACTTGATAGGCATCCAAAACTTCAAACTCCTAGGTCAACTTGCAAAAAAAAAAAAACTCCTAAACAAATTGTGATGCCTTTGTCTTGACACTGTGGTTCCTTTATCTTGACAGTGTGATGCCTTTGTACAAACTACCACTTTTTTTTTTGTCAAAACAATGCCTCTTGTTGCATCTCAACATTTTTGTCTTGACAGTGTGATGCCTTTTTGCATCTCGACACCTTTGTACAAACCGACGCTTCTATTTTTGGAAAATTTGTATTGCGACTCATTTTCTTTAACAATGTGACACTTCTATCGAACCTAGGCGCCTTTGCAAATACTACAACACCTTTGTAGAAAATAATGGCATATCTTTGTTTGTCAACAAAAAATAAAAAATCCTAAATTTTCTAGAATCTAAATTGTGATAAGAAAGCATCAAAAAACTAGATTCATGAAAAAAAAACTTGTAGTCATTCTAACCATTCAAAACAACATCAAAATACATCTCCATTTCATGTCATTGTTTCACTTTGAACTAGTCTAAACATCTTTTGCTATTATTGGATCAACTCAACCCTACCATCAAAAAACAAATCAATCCATCCAAAAATAAACAACCTAGAAATTGACATAGCTCATTTTTGGTTGCAAATGTCTATCATCATCCCATATTTTAACTCTTATGCTTGGAGAAATATAATCTTTCAAGTACTTAGTAAAATTATTATCAAACTTTGTGAGTTAACTCGCTTTAGAGTCATTACTCTACTCCCAAAGTTTGTGAACCTCGTTATCATCCTCATTTTACTTACACTCTGATGAGCCTAATTAATAGCTAGTTTTCTCTTGTTTGTTCCATATATTTTAAACACTTTGAGTTGTTTATTTCATATACATTCCTAAACTTATATATATTTTATATCCTTTATGCAATCTAAACCAGACTTTGATGAGTGAGAATATGATTATGATATGTTGATATTTGTATGAATGAATGTACGAATGTGTACGAATTTTAGTTTAATTCATGATTATTAATAGTATGTATGCTTTGGATGAGAACTAACTCCTTTAGCCAGAATGACAACCCTTAGCAACTAGAGAACTCAACCCACAACCAAAGGATTTTAGCTCGATAAGTAGGGGACTGGGCACGTGACAATTATAGAAAATGATGAAGGCGATCATTGGAGTGATCATTTGGGAGTCATCAGAGCATCCAATAAGATGATGAAAGGATAAAGAATTTTGTGATAAACAAGGAAAATTTCATGATTATTTGTGCAGAGCACATCTCTGCCATGTCATTAAAGTAGAGTTGCAAGCCTAGTTGTCTTCTTCCATTTGTTTTAATTATAGTTTTTATTGCAAAGAATTTCTCTCTCCCCCCCTCCATTCTGAAAGAGAGTGGACACTTTCATTTAATTTCAGTTTTCAATTCTTATACAAATAAACCTCCTCCCGAACTTATATAGTTGGATCGGTGGTTGAGGAGCAGATCTAGTTAGAGATACATGTGTTTTTAATATTTCAATGTTATTTTCCAACAGAAAATATTGCATTTTTAGTTTTATGTTATTAGTCGTGGTAGACATGCACTCATGAATGGAAGATTTGTGAAGATTCTTATCATGTTGTGAGTGTTCAATTTTATACAATGAAGATGTTCCATTTTATTGTTATGTTTATTTGAAAGTAGAGCATATTTGGTTTATCATGTGGTAGCAACAACTTGAGAAAGGGCCACTCAAGGTACTGTTCATCCACCTTTAATTTATGTTAGAATAAATGTTCATATTATTGCATTAATTTCAATAGATTCTTCATTACACACATGTGAATGATATCTTATTGTATGCTTCACCTTTTGTATTGAGTCTTTGAGTCATCCTTTGAATTAAGTCAAGTAGTTAGGAGTAGGAGTTAGAATTGTTAATGAAGTTTAAGAGTTTAGGTTAGTAGTTATCAGTTACAGTGCTAAGCTGAAAGTACCCGTAGTATCAGTAGTAGTCTAAGTTATTTCCCTTGTTTTATAGTTTATGCTTTATTTCAATATCAAACTTTATTGTTTTCTTGCACATGTGTAAACCACCTATACTTGATGATATAGGTCATGTAGAGTCTGTGAATGCACATATAGTGCCAACATCATCAAAAGCTTACGAAGCCCTGGTTAATAATTAAGTGAAGCCTTAGTAAGGGTTTAGTGGACTATTCAACTAGGAACCCTTCCTCTAAATTATGTGTCTAACACCAAGTTGAATAGAGATTAGTTAGGCCTTACACACTCATTGGTTTAGTACAATAAAAATATCATCCTCAAACACATCCTAAATAATAGATTTGTCCAAAGTTCAAGTTTTCACTCCATCCATTCATCCAAACATCATCCAACATTGGTCCAAAATAGATTAAGGTGTCATTACAAGTTCTATGGTCACAACAAGATCTAAATACAAGAAAAACATGTAGTTAAATCCTAGTGGTTCAAATGATCATACTACCACAATTGCTAATGAGCAACCTTGTGGAATGCCTCAAACTAATTCTAAAGGGTATGAACTTCCTTTGCCAACAAAAATGCAACCCAACCTTGCTGAAGTTGAAATGGTTCATATAGAGGACATCACCAACAAACCCTTTGAATTCACTCTCGACCAAATATTAGAGATGCAACAAGATCCATCTCTTGTTAAAGTGATAGATGTTGTGATAAGTCTAGATCCCAACCAATACATGTTAAGACTCACACAACAAGGTACCAAATTTATTGTATATTTTGATGTTAATCAACTTAGGGAATAACTAAATGTGTCAAATTTTGGAGCAAGGAATCATCCACAAGGGAGTGACCCCTTAGTACATAGTATCATTAAACAAATATCAAATCCTCCTTCAACAAATGTACTAAGTTAAACCACGATCACTTTACAAGGAGCGAATCAAATGAACATTACGAATCAATATAAAAATCCAAAATATAACACTCAAAATCTAGGGACTTCAACCAACTTTGGTTTGCAAACTATAAACAATCCATCACCAAACATGAACATACCAAAAATGAACATATCAAACATAAATATATCAAATATGAACATGTCAAATCTAAATTTGATAAATTAAGGGAGAAATCCCTTAACCACATCTCCCTCACAAAACATATATGTTCATCAACAATCACTTCAACAACATCATCAACAAAAATCTTTTCAAAATATCATTCCACCATATCAATAC
This sequence comes from Sequoiadendron giganteum, assembly GCA_007115665.2. Lineage (NCBI taxonomy): Eukaryota > Viridiplantae > Streptophyta > Pinopsida > Cupressales > Cupressaceae > Sequoiadendron > Sequoiadendron giganteum. The sequence continues at coordinate 343,012,954 of CM021105.1, read as the reverse complement.
ACCTCACAACATCCTCGACATCATCAATGCATTACCTTACAACAAATTAAAACACACCAACAAATTCAATCACAAAAATTCCAAGTACAACAACAAAAACTTGCCCAACAATAATTTATTTCACAACAAAACCCTCAACATCCATCAAACATCCATTATCAACAACCAAACATCATTCTTGAAAGTCAATATGGATCACACAACGCATCTCCCTAACATCAAGGAAATTATCAAATGGGTCCCCTACCTCAAATAAATCCTCAATATCAAATGAGTTCCTTACCTCAAAACAATATCCAATATCAAACGAGTCCCTTACCTCAAAAAATTCTCTTGTATCAAATGGGTTCATACAGCATGAATATTCCTCCATATCCAAATCTATATACTTATAATGTGCTACCAAATGTTCCATATACAGACATATCATCACAAATCAAAACATTGAAACAACAAATTTAGGATATACAAATGGAAAAGACGGAAAAATCATACACTATTCAAGGCTTGTGTCCAATACCCATTTGACAAAAGTATACAAATGTTAACCTTTCTCCCACACTTTGAAATGCCAAAATTTGATAAATACAAAGGATGTCGTAATCTTGAAGAGCACATAAGATAATTCTATGTAGCTTGTGATAGGCTATCGTTAGGTCCTACTACTTTAGAATATTGAATGTCAATTAGTCGACCGGGCAGTGTCCAAGGCAATCTGCAGAAGAAGATGATTTGCATAACTCATTTTATATAATTTTTTTGTTATTTTAAACTATTGAAATCAGTTCTTAATCTAAGGCCATTAAACTGTTTAACTGGAAAACCATTTATTATAAGAAAAAAAAAACCAGAAATACTAAGTTAGAAAGCATAAGATAATTAATTTAGAAAGCACCATAACTAAACTAGAAAGCATTGAGATAAGCAAACTAAATAACTGATATACTACGAAAGCAGAAAAAATAGGTAAACAGACAATGGAACATTCTTAAAACAACAAAAGTTCTTATCAACTACGAAAGATAACTCATACGAATTAAAACAATGGTGCTCTGAAACTTCAGACTCAACTCTTAACAAACTTAATTACCTCCTACTGAACATTTATCTAACTTTAACAAATGAAACAACATAACAGTAAAATACTTATCTATCTCAACTAACTTCCCTCGAGTGGCCAGCTCGCGGGTTAAACCTTCGTCTTTAAATCACATAAGCTACAAGTTCTGGAGTCTATCCATTACGAACAATCATCATCACTTATAGTTCAACAGATTATCAATAGACATAACTTAGATAACTTATTCAGCAGTATTTGGAAAACCATGTGAACAACATAACAATACTTCCTTAGTCTCTTCTCTTTTTCATCACTTGTGAAATTACATTCTTATAGATAACTTATAACTAAATCCTAAATTTAAGATGGTGTGGATAGCCATTGAAAAAGTCTTCCTCAACTTAAAACTAACTTTGATGTCTTTAAAGCTTCTAAAACATGTAGAAGGCTCAAGAAGAGCCATAAAGTTTTAATAACAAAATTTTTAAAGAACAAAACTAAATTATCGGTGCATCATCCAGGCATTTAGGAGTGGGTACGCAACATTATACTTGAGGCACATGCTGGTTCAATTTCTGCAACAGTCGCTTGATGACCTGTTATTCCCTACAAAAACGCTCAAGTCAACCCATTAAACCTGCATTGGAAAATTTCTTCAATTGATCAAAAGAAAGAAAGTTTGCATAATTTTCCTTTAAAATAAGCAATTATTTCTCCTAAAGTTTAATAAATTGGCACAGGCTTAGGATTGAATTAGTAAAAGTAAGCTTCCCAGATTTTATTATGATGAGGTTATTTTTACCTCATCATTTCCTTCCCTACCTAATTTCTGGTAGGTCCTCCTGCTCCATAGTTAAACCCCTAAGTCCTATTCCATTCCTCATAAAGAGCACTGATATCACATGCCTACCTTTTCAATGCATCAAAAGCTTCAAGGTCATGAATGAACCCTCTGCAAAACATCACACTCTCCTTCCATTCATTGAAAAGTCTGTCATTCTGATCTGTGGAAATATTGAAGGCCGAGGTTGGATTGAGTAGCAAAGGAGGTATGTATTTCATTCCCATCCATTTTGTTCTAAGAGTTTTCAGGATTTTAACTAAGGCATCTGCTCTTCTAAATGACCACCTGATATTTAGAGGGGAAATAACCTCTCTTTTCTTTAGGTAAGCTGGTAGTGGGTTAAATCTTTCTTCTCAATCATGCCATGCTTTTCCAATCAACTTCTATCCATTTGCCATGAAATTATCATAACACAGCTTGAGGTTGTTGTCATACCTTTCCTTCATCTTATGATTAACAAGGAGAGACAAAAATGTAGCTTTAAACCCACCATGCCTTGAATTCGGGGACCTTATTTGGAGACCCACTATCCTTTCTGCCTGTGCAAACTCTCTTGTTCGATCCTGCCAATGAATTTGATTCCTCATGGTGGAGAGAAATGCTCTCAGTCCTACCTCTCCAATGAACAAGTTGATGAAGTAATCTGTGTGATTTTCTAATAATAAGTCATGCAAAAAGAATTCACAGATTAGATCTTGGTCTTCAGGAGTTGACTCTACATATATTTTAACAAACTCTTTATCATTGGGCTCGTAGGGCTGATCATTGTAGATCTTGAACAATTTCCATCTTAGCCATTGTTCATTCAAAAACATTGAGTAAACTCTTGATGGTCTTCTACAATTCAGTAAACAGTCCACTAGTTGACATGCATCTTGCTTCCCTCTGTAGGCCCTGTGAAATGACTCCTTCAAGAGCACCAGTTCCTTCTTTAGCCTACAATTTTCAGCTTGGACATTCCTGAGGAAGTAACACTTTTCCATCCATTTCATTAGTAGAGGTGGAATGCAGACCTGGAACCAATCAGTTACAACTAGTTCAGTCTGAATTTCTTTTGACTCCATTTGAGGTTTTATAGTGCATTCCTTCAAGTCCTATTCTAGTTCTACTACCCTGCTGATGGAAGCGTTCAACTCTTCAGTTTTTGTTTTCTTGTCCTCTTTGAAAGCTGTAAGCATAAGAACAAAATTTTGTTTTATTCTTTCCATCTCTGCATCTTTGTTTGCAATGTCAACACTATAAGTTTTATACTTTTGATTCTGTTTTTGCATTTGCTCTTGTAACTCATGGATTATTGGGTCCCTTTCTTGTAATTGAAGCTTCAAGCCTTGCATTTCTTGATCTCTTTTATTTATTATATCAATTTGGACAGTCAATTCCTCTTTTTGCAATTCTATAAGTTCATCACCTTTAGACAATTGTCTTTGTAGATCATCAATTTCTATTTTACACTTTTCTAACTCTGCAGCGGCACTACTTTTTTCAGTTGTCTCAAAAAATCAATTCACAATGGGTGACAAATTTCCTGGCACACCGTCATCCCCCTCAGGTTCTCTTTTGTGAATCTCTTCAGTGAAAATTTCCTCCACATGTGCAGAGTGGGAAGGAGACACTTCACCCAAATCTTCTTTACTTAGGGGTACCTCCTCTTCACTGGCAGACTCTGAAATTTCTATGGGCTCAAGTGGCTGCTTAGGATTTTTCTTCTTTGAACTTCCCTCCTTACCCTGTATTGGGGTTTGGGAGAATTCAGAAGCTAAACGCTTACTACTTCTTAATAGAGGTAAATTTTGAAATGTGACGGGTGTTATATTATTCCCTTTTCTTTTTCTTTTGGGTTTACTTGAATCAGAATAAATAATCTCAACCTATTCTGGAAGGTCAGGGGTTTTAAATTCATCCCCAAGGAAGTTTGACAAATCCTCACCAGGAGTAGAGGAATTAGGAGCTTCCGGAGTTGGAGAGCCCTTAGGGGAAATTGCTTTGGATGGTGGAATAGCCTGGTGGGATGGTTCCCCTAATTCTATTGTCCTTGCTATTGCAGGCTTCTCAATTTTCTTTAAAAACTTCTCCCATTTTCCCTCAGGTTTCTTGCAGAAGTGGTACTTGCAAATTAATTGAATTAAACCATGATGTTTCAGAGGCCCAGTCCTTGTTTTATACCTTTCTATGGAAGTGTTTAAGGAATCACACAAGAATTCAGGCATGTTAACCCTAAGAGCAGGGTCCTCCTTCCCGTGATGTAAATGGGTCGACATACGGAAGGCAGGTCCTACAACTACAGTTAACTAACCCCTCACAAGTAAAATACTTTATAATCCATGCAACGACAGTGCCCCAAGGTTCTAATATGGAGGTCCTCTGGAATCCTTTATTTTGTCCCTTCGTACTTATTACTACCATTGGGTGTGGGTCTCCCTCTCTAACAAATAATTTAGATAATCTTTGGTACGTAATTTGAGAGGTTTCTTTTATTTTTATGCCAGCATTCTCTAATTCAGATAGGTGAGAAATAATTTTGGGACTTACCTTAAAACACTTCCCTTGAAGTACCACCTTGCCATTTGTGTAGTTTTCTGCAAAAGAGCTCACCAATTTTTCATTGTAGCCCTCAATTTTTTTGATAAAATCTAACCACCCAGCTTCCTCGAACAACCTTGAGATATTACTCAACCCTGACAGTTTTTCTGCTGAATCTGGCTCTGATTTCTTTTTACCACCTCCCATTTTCTTATTCTTTACTCTGCAAAAGACTTCAATTATGGCACAAAGCTTCCACGTAGGTGTTTTTTTGAAAATTTTGCTTTTGAAATCAATTTTTGTCTTGTTTACGGCTTGCTATGCAATGATTCCCAATCTACAAGGAGACATGCGAAAGGCTTTGTCGTACCAGTAACTGGTCGTCGAATGGCACAAATTGCTAAATTGGGAGTGAAGTTCGTGCCAATTAATTATTCTTTATTCAAAAATAACTACCTACTTAAAGCAAAATTTAATACTTACTTGCGTCCTATGATTGTTCAAAGATTTTATACCTTACAAATTTGACTTGATGACGTGAAGGCATTGGCTAAAGTGATGATGAATTTATTATGATATGGTGCAGAATTTTACGGGTGACAAAGCCATCAATGAGAATTCTTGTACTCGGTGGCTTTATTTATGATAAAAAAACAAAATAGAAAGATAGGTGTACAAAATATTTTGATGGAGGAGTCGCGAAATTTTGAATTTTTGAAAAGGTGGTGAGGTACGAGTGAACAAGTTCTGGAGCACGCAAGAGGTTTGCTTTTGTGAAAGAAAAGGCGAATAAGTTCTAGAGCATCGGTGTGAGACGCAACTGGGATGGAAATGAAATGAAGGTTTCGGAGAATCGCCAAAAGATGCAGTCGAAGCAGCAACAGAATGAAGGTTTTGGAGCATCACTGAAAGATGCAGTCGGAGCAGCAACAAAATGAAAGTTTCGAAGCATCACCGAAAGATGCAGCCAAAGCAACAACGAAATGAAGGTTCCAGAGCATCGTCGAAAGATGTAGTCGGAGCAGCAACGAAATGAAGCTTCTCAAGCATCGCTGAAAAATGCAGTCGAAGCAGCAACGAAAATGAAGGGGTGTGATATGATAGAGAATTTTGGACTTCGAGAGCTTTGTACCTTAGTGCAGAAATGCCTCTTTGACTGATGAGTTTTGTACAAGTTCCAGAGCATCAAGCATGAAGACCATCAAGTTCTGGAGCATCGGGCATGAGGACCATAACGTTCCAAAGCATCTTTGGAGGGTGCTCTAGAAGTTATTTTTCCGCTTTGAAGAAGTCCTACAAAATGGAACAAAAAATAACTAAGTCCAAAATAAGAAAAATTTAATGAAGGAAAATATCTTGGCATACATGTCCTTTTATTGCACATTTTCGAATTATTATTATTATTATTTTTTATTTTTTTGAACAATAACAACTTTGTTACTAGATAGACTATGCCTTGGCAGAGTCAACACATTGGACCTCGCCTTGCATTTCCACCATCCTAGAAAAGTCTTCCTTGTTGACCGATTTATGATAGATACGTAAGCGATGACCGTTAACTAAGAGGGTTCGTGTGTCACCATCGATTGGTTTCAAACACATAGTCCCATTCGAAAAGACTTCGTCAATCTCATAAGGTCCTAACCAATGAGTCTTGAGCTTTCCCCTATGATCTTTATATCTTGAACCGAACAACAGGGCCCAGTCTCCGTTATGAAACTCCCTCTCCTTAATATTTTTGTCATGCCATACCTTCCGTTGATGTTGAATTAGTTCAATTTGATGGACAACATCTAAGCAAAGCTCATCCAACTCACTTAACTGCATAACTCGTTCAACTTGGGCTCATTTTAAATCCAGGCCTAGTTCCATAGTTGTTCATAGAGTTTGTAGTTCAAACTCAATGGGAAGAAGTGATTTCTTTCCAAAAACAAGCTCATAGGGGCTGAATCCAGTCGTAGATTTCCAAGTTGTGTTGTATGCCCAAATGACTTCAGGGAGTTTCCTGGCCCAATCTTTCCTTCCTGAAGAAACTGTTTTTGTCAAAATGTTTTCAAGCTCTCTATTAGTTACTTTGACTTGGCCATTTGCTTGAGGGTGGTAAGGTGATGACTTTCTATGGCTCACTTGAAAATGGTTGGTGAATGCCAAGAGCACTTTGGATATAAATTGGGGTCCCTGGTTAATGACAATCGTTCGAGGGGCACCAAATCTAAGGAAGATTTTATTATAGAGGAAGTCTACGACTTGTTCATCCCTAGCTATACGTAAGGCTTGAACTTCTTCCCATTTCATCAGGTAGTCAGTGCAAACCAATATGTACTCTTTCCCTTGAGAGGAAGGATCTATGGGTCTGATAAAATCTAAACCCCATTTCTCGAATGGTTCCAACACTACCTGAGGCAGCAACGAAATCTCCAAAGAAGTAGTTGGTCTTCCTACTCTCTGACATTCATCACAATAATGAACATAGTTCTTAATGTCTTTATGCATTGAGGGCCAATAGTACCCAACACCTAAGACTTTATGAGAAGTTCTCTTCGCAGAGTAGTGTCCTCCCGAAGGATCATCTTGACAAGCCCTTAGAATGTTGTAGATTTCGTCCACCCTTACACATCTCCTCAAGATCATATCAGGACTGCAACGAAATAACATTCCCTTAATCCATTTGAACGGGGCACTCTTCCTGATTAAACGCTTCTTTTGCTTAGTCATGAATCTAGGGGGTACCTCTGAAGTAACTAAATAGTTAGTGATATCTGTGAACCAGGGTGATTTTACAAAATCTGCAAATAAATTTTCATCTGGGAATTCATCTTGTACAGGTGTACTATCACCCTCTTCATGTTTGATTTGTGACAAAATATTCTACTACGTTATACTTCCCTAGTTTGTCAAGAATCATTGCGTTAACCTCCTGAAGGAGCAATAACCATCTCATAATAGGACCATTAACTACAGGTTTGTTCATTAGGTATTTCACAACTGAGTGGTTTGTATAAACTGTAACCTTATATCTCGTAATATAATGGAGGAATTTCTTAATGGCGTGAACAACAACCTAGAATTCTTTTTTCGTTGTATAATTCCTTTCTGTAGGAGTAAGATTTTTACTGATGAAATATATAGTATACTTTCCCCCGCTCTCATCTTCTTGTCCCAGAACTGCACCAATAGCATCGTCGAAAGCATCTACATAGATATGGAAGGGTATACTCCAATTCGGTCCTCACAGAATGGGAGCAGAGACGAGCTTTTCCTTTATGGTTTTGAATGATAGCTGACACTCAAGTGTCCAAACAAATTCTACCTCTTTCTGTAAAAGAGAGAACATAGGAGCTGCAATTTTACTGAAGCCTTCAATGAACCTTCTGTAGTTACCAACATGTCCAAGAAAACTTTGAACATCTGTCTGAGTTTGAGGGATAGTCAACTGTTGGATGACTTCAATTTTCTTAGTGTCGACCTTTATTCCCTCAGAGGAAATATGATGACCCAAGACTATTCCTTGTTCCACCATTATTAAACATTTTTCATGGCTAAGGGATAGTCTATTTTCCTCACAAATTTGTAGAACTCGATCTAGGTTCTGAAGAGCTGCGTCATATGTTGACCCATAGACTGTAAAGTCATCCATATAGACCTCTACACAAGCATTAACTAGAGCAACAAATATGGCAAGCACGACTCTCTATAAGGTTGTTGGTGCGTTACATAGTCCAAAGGGAAGCACCCTGTATGCAAATGTACCCCATGGGCAGGTAAACGTGGTTTTGTCTTGATCTTCTAGAGCAACTTGAATCTGGTTGTAACCACTAAATTTGTCAAGAAAGGAGAAATATTACCTCCCAACCAAGTTTTTCAAAACCTAATCAACAAAAGGTAGCGGAAAATAATCCCTATAAGTGGTTTTATTGAGTTATTGATAATCTACACAGATTCTCCACTTCCCATTTTTCTTTGGGACGACCACCATAGATGATACCCACTTACTATCAAAGATTGGATAAATAAATCCAGCACGAAGGAGTTTCTCAATCTCAATTTTTACCAGATCCTTTAATGCAGGATTGAGTCTCCTCTATGGCTGGCGAACAGGTCTTATACCGATGTCATTGTAAATGTGATGAGTACAAACACTCGGGTGAATTCCCCCCATGTCCGTATAATCCCAAGCAAATGCTTTAGACCTTTGTACCAGCACATTAAACAACTTATCTTCTTGAGTTTCTGTCAACCAACTATTGATATTCAAAGTTTTTCCTAGTAATAGCATTATTGATTTTGTTCCAGGATGGACCGAGGTGATAATATGAATTGGTCGCGACAAGGTATTGAGAGGACAACTATGAGGTATAAGCCAGTGAAATCTCATGATGTCTTCAAAGAAATGACTTGTTCTTGGAATCATGTTAGCTAAGGGACAAGGCATTCCCATTGTAGCATAATTGTGCTCCATTTCGCTTATATCAATTGGTTTCCCAAAGATCCTTGGAGCATCCTAATGAGCCAAGTTTTGGCACATCTAGATCATAATTTTTACAAATACTTTTCTGCTTTTTATTATGCTAAAACAAACATTTAGTCTGATTATGGGACAAGACATAGACCTTTTTATGCTTAATATGATAAGTATATTATGATATAATTTCCATGATTATTACTTTTAAATGTTTTATTAGTCTGATGAATACTTTACGGCTTTGTGTGATCATAAAATTCTCCTGCAGCCTCCAATACCAAAACTTCCTACAACCATGTCTAAAATAATGTTTGCCTTAGTTTAATACTTAATGGATGTATAAATGAAGTAATGGATTGTCTTAAAGGTTGAACATGTTGAGCTAACCTTCTGCCTCAGGAATAGTTGGCGAGATATTTTGCAAGTACCATGATTGGAGGAAGGAATTCAATTCCCACTTGAAAGATAAAATACGGAATCAATGAAGACTGGTTCAACAAAAAACAATAGGGAGACAGTTTCAACTCATCCTCCATGCATGGAGAGTGTTCCAAAAATCTAGGCTAGGCGTCTTGGTGGTGCATGAATCCAAGATGGTGGCGCTTTAAGACTGATGAACCGATTTGACTTAGTTCTTGCATTTTCATTCACCTCTTTACTTAAGTTAGTTAAATGTAATAAATACCTCTCGTTTTATAAGGGAAGGTTGGTTAGTAGTTAGATTCAATTTTCAATAAATAGCCCATTCTCCTTTAGAGAATGGGCTGAGAAAATTGTTGTTGTAACACATTTTCAGTTTCAAAAATACAGTCAAGAGATTGTGCTATGTACTTGTCTACTTTGAATCAATAAAAGTTTATGGAGTTTTTTGCTTAATCTGTTGTCTACTTTTGGCATTACCTAAGGGGACCCACTTAGGGAACTGTCCATACTTTCATTCTGCAAGTTAGAATAGTTGCACTTCCATTCATAGAGGTTAATGTGACTGTTCCTGCAGCTTGCAGAAACACAGAGTTGTCAACTGTTCCTGCAGCCACTAGATGCATAATAGTTTTATCTTCCAGTTTTCATTTCCAAGCAGGTTATCCAGTAAAGTTGTTTCCAGTAATTTAAATTCCAGTATAAAGCATCTTAGGAAATCATGTATGTCTCGAAAGGTGATTAGTGCATATATTGTGCTGACCCATTTCAAGTTTACGTCCTTGGGTTGATGATTAAATGAGGTTCTTTAGTAGGTTATGACTGCTGGTTGTGATGTTCAATCCCTGAGTAGAGGAATTCATGTTCCTAGTTATTGAGTTGATTAAAGAACACTACATTTTTGGCACCGTTGTCGGGGATGGTGTTAAACTAAGGACCTATTACATGCATGCTAGTAAAGAGTTAAGATTTCATTATGAGTATTTTAGTTTAGAATTCTGCATTCCAACATCTTCATAGTTAGTTCACTTTTGTTGTATGCATAGAAGAAGAGACCAATTTGGAAGATTCCTTCCTGGAAGAATAGATATTGAAGAGATTGAGCCGGACCTTTTCCAAGATGACCCATATCTAGATGCTGGCCAAGACTTAGTTACCTCATCTTCTTCCTCTGAGCTAAGCTTTAACCTATTTGAAGAGCCAGACGACCTTGACCCACTTGTTCAACATCTGAATAATCTGCAAACTACTAACAACCGGAATTCATCAAATAATCCGCTTGCTCTTGTAGTTTATCAGTCAGGAACTAATCCAAGGACACAACCAAGGATGGAAACTCCTACTTTTCCATTTCCAATTCCTGACCTACATGACAATAATAATCTCAAGAACATCCCTGCCTCATTACTGCCAAAGTTCTATGGACTTATTACTGAGGACCCTCATACCTTCTTGGTTGAATTTGACATCCTTTGCAGAAGCTATGACTATACAACCTCAACACACAAGCTGAAGTTGTTTCCCTCCACTCTAAAAGAGGCAGCCTTAAGATGGTTCATGGGATTGGGAAGCAATGTAGCTACCACTTGGGATGAAATGAAGACTCTGTTCTTGGGTAAATATAAAGAATATTATAGAGGAAATGATATGAGAGGAGATGACATTTTTAAAATTTCACAAAAGGAGGATGAAACCTTGCAGGATTATGTGTCAAGGTTCTTGTTAGTGTATAGAAGAATACTCATCATGAGCTGAATGAGGAATCTCAAAAACTTCTCTTCCTAAGAGGAGTTAATGATACTTGCATGGAGGCTGGTGCAGGAGCACCCACAAGTTACCTTAGGTTGCCTAGAAAGTCTTGACTTGGCAATTTTTTTAGGACTAACCTAGCAAACGTTTCATGTTCCTTTATGTTTTTGCCTTTGTGGCATTTGGGAGTAGGTGTTGAATTGTTGAAGGTCATGCTGACCATTGGATAGGTTTGAGGTTTTGGCTACAAGGAAGGCTTAAGACCTTTTTAGGTGTTAGTTTTTCTAAATTTTGCAAATAAGGCTTAAGGGAAGCCACAAGTGGCCAAGGAGTAGTTAAGACCGAGCCTAACTATTTTAGAGACCCTATTTAAGGGTGACCTCGACATGGAAGTGAGGTTGGAAGCATTTACATTGTTTGGAGTTTTTGAATTCAAGGAAAACAGTGGTGTTCTTAGAGTGAATTTTTGTTTTTGTCTCAAAGTAAAGCTTTAATGGATTGAGTTTGATTCAGTAGTGTAAGTAGGATGTAGTATAATTGTTGGTTAAGCACTGTGTGGTAGTGGATTAGTTTATTAATACAAATTCAAGCACTATGGTAGATAGTTGTTCCCTTCCATTTGCTGATCTGATAGGTTGTTAGTAGAAAATGGAGGCTTAGATCACATTCCCACTATACATAATGTGCAAACCCTTGGGAATTGTGACTAGACTCCATGCTTGTACATAGTGTAGGGTTAGGAGGTCTTGACAACTCAGAAAGCACCATGGAAGTCTTCTTCTAGGTGAGCCAAGAAGTGTCCAGCTAAAGAAGACAAGAAGTGCAGAGCACTTGATTTGTAGGGGTGTCCATTCCCTGTCAAATCAGGGTGTGGAGAGGGCAGGTATGAAACTTTCCATGGCCTAGCATGGAGGAGGAAGCTTCACCAATCCATTTGGTGAGAGAACGACTTGATAGTTTGTTGTGTGGTCAGGAAAACCTAAGCAAAAGGCCTAATTTGCCAAAATGAAGGTTCAGGCTGTGTACGAACAGTAGAGGGTTGAGACCTCTAGAATCTTTGAGGGATGGGCATAAGGACTAGGAACCCCAAGGAAAGATTTTGTGTTCTTTGGAAAACTTTGGAGAATTGACCTGTTTTCTCGGAGAAGGAGGCCTAATTGGGGCTCCTAGGGCTAGTAGCCTTTTTAACCCTAGATGAGGGTTTGGTGGAAGCGATGAGAAGAAGGAGTTAGGTGGACCCTTAAGAGCCATAATGGGATGGAAAGAACCTATGAGAAACACCTCCACACCCCTGCAAAGCTAAATTCAAGAATTGGTAGGATTGTAGCCTTTAGAGTGGATTAAGGGCTAGGTGAGAGTTGCAAGATTGCACCAAGGTGGACTTGGTAGGAAGAACTATGGTGATAGGTGGGTTGGAAAAGAGAACCAGGGGATCCTAGGTTAGTAGAGATCCTATAGGTTTCAAGGGGTGGGAAAAGATACCCTAGAGGTCTTGCAAGCAAGACTTAGAGCATGAATCAGTGATTGATTCACCTAATCTCCCTATCAGAGTGGTATCAGAGCAACAAAAGATTTGGGATTGAAAGTTATATGTTAGAGCTTGAGTCTAGTGGTTCTACCATCATGGTGACCAATGCAAAATTGGCAAGAGATCTGACAGAGCAACAAGAGAAAAATAGACAACTTGAAGAAGTTGTTGAAGAGATGAAGCAAAGGCTAGAAGAGGTGGTAGAGGCTGCAGGCAAGATGAAAGTGCAGCTAGCAGTGGTTAGAGACAAGGGTAAGGATAAGGTTGAGGAAGACATAGAACCAAACCCTAACCCTCCACTAAAAGAGGAACCCTTCCTCAAAGCATTGAAGGCCTTGAGTGGCAAGGCACTAGAAGGCATTCCCATCTTCACAGGAAGAATGGATGCAGAGTTGGTTATGGAATGGATAGAAGGAATGGAGAATCACTTTGAGTGTGATGGAGTTACTGAGGCACAAAAGGTGAAGATAGCCAAATCAAGGTTAAGGGGACAAGCACTGACTTGGTGGAAGTTCCTGCAAGAAGAAAGAGAGAATGAAGGCAAGAAACACATTGGGAGTTGGAAAACTATGGTGGTTAAAGTGAAGGAGTACTATCTCCTAAGGACTATGAGATCCAATTGCACAAGAAGAGGCAAAATCTTAGACAAAGAGACCTAGATGTAGCTGCCTACACAGAGGAGTTCCAAAAAGTAAGCCTTAGGTCTAGAGTGCAAGAAGTGGAAAGCATCAAGGTGGTGAGGTATCTAAATGGCCTCAAATGGAACATACAAGAAGATTTGAGTCTCTTTACACTTACTAATCGCCATAGTTGTTATCAAATGGCTTTTAAAGTGGAGGAGAAACTAAAAAAGAAACAAGATTCTAATTCTAAGAGTAGAGGTAAAGGCAGAGATCAAAGAGGACATAGAGGTGGATATCAAGGTAGAGGAACTGAACAAAAAAGTCAGGGAGAGTCTAAACTCACAGAGCATGGAAGTGAGACACCTTCTAGAGGAGGGTATAACAGAGGTAGAGGATCTCAAGGAGGATCAAATAGAGGAAGAGGAGCAGGCATAAGCAACTCATACTTTGCTAGTATGAAGTGTTACAACTGTGGTCAAGTAGGACATCCAACTTATAGGTGCCTGGAGAAAGCAACTTCATCAAATACAGAGAAGAGAGTGACATATGCTCAAGAGGACACCATGAGTACCAAATCACCAGAGGTTAGTTACATTGAATCAGAAATGGGGGAGAACCTGATGTTTAGAAGAGTTTTGATCAGACAATCAATCAAGGAATAGCCAAAGTAAAGAAGAGCCTTATTTAGAGTGAGATGCAAGATACTTGGGAAAGTATGCAAGGTGATAGTGGACTCAAGGTCTACTAACAACATAATCTCAGAGGAGGTAGTGATGAAATTGAAGTTGGAGAAGGTACCCCACACTAATCCCTACAAGGTGACATGGTTGAACAAAGGACAAAGTGTTCTTGTCAATGAGCAAACAACGGTGGAGTTCTCAATTGGAGGGTACAAAGATAAGTTGTTATGTGATGTGTTACCCATGGATGCATGCCATCTTCTATTGGGCAGACCATGGCAGTATGACAGAGGTGCCATCCATGATGGAAAGGAGAATACTATCTCATTCAAAAAGGATGGAAAGACATTCAAATTGCAGTCACTGTCAGATGAGGAAGAAGGACATTCAAAGACCCCTAGTGTCTTATTAAGTAGTGGTAAGGAGTTCCTTAACACCCTACACAAAGGAGGGGAAGGATATGTGATCATGGTACAACCCAAGGAGGAAGACAAGACTAAAAAAATAGTCATACCCGGAGCAATCCAGAAGTTGTTAGATTAGTTCAAGGACATAGTTAGTGATGGGACACCAACAACCTTACCTCCAAGGAGAGCCATCAGTCATCAGATTGAATTCATACCAGGAGCTTCATTGCCAAACAAAGCAGCTTATAAGCTTACACTAGATCAAAATTTGGAAGTGGCTAGGCAAGTGCAAGAGTTGTTAGACCAAGGACTAATTAAGAAGAGCATCAGTTTGTGTGCAGTACCAGTAGTCTTATCATCCAAGAAAGGTGGCAAGTGGAGATTATGCACTGATTCTAGAGCTACAAACAGAATCACAATCAGGTATAGGTTCCATATTCCTAGAATTGAGGGCTTGATGGATTGTCTTGGAGGAGCTTAGTACTACACCAAGTTGGATCTCAAAAGTGGATACCACCAGATCAGAATCAAGGATGAAGATGAGTGGAAGGCATCCTTTAAGACAACTGATGGGTTGTATGAGTGGAGAGTGATGCTATTTGGCCTCTCTAATGCCCCTAGCACATTCATGAGGCTCAAGAATGAAGTGCTCAAAGACTTTACAGGGATATTTGTGGTGGTATATCTTGATGATATACTCATCTTTAGCAAGACAACAGAAGAACATCTTAAGCATGTGGAATTGGTTCTTAAAAGATTACAGGAAGAGGGGTTAGCCATCAACCTAGAGAAATGTGAGTTCTTCAAATAGGAACTTGTGTATTTGGGGTTTGTAGTATCCCAAGGATCATTGAAGATGGATCCAAGCAAGGTGGAAGCTATCCTAAATTGGCCTACACCAACCATAGGGACAGAGGTAAGAATTTTTCACGGATTGGCTCAGTTTTATAGGAAATTTATAAGAAACTTTAGTGGCATATGTGCACCAGTCCTTGATATAATCAAAGGTGGCCTAAAAACTAAGTTCAAGTGGACTCTAGAAGCTGAGAAGGGTTTTGAGAAACTGAAACAAGAAGTGGCAACTCAACCCATCCTTTTGTTACCTAGTTTTGATAAGTTATTCACTGTGGAATGTGATGCTAGTGGAATGGCAGTAGGAGGAGTGTTAAGCCAAGAAGGTAGGCCTATAGCTTTCTTTAGTGAAAAGCTCGATGAAGCCAAAAAGAAGTATTCTACCTATGACCAAGAACTCTATACTCTAGTACA
This sequence comes from Sequoiadendron giganteum, assembly GCA_007115665.2. Lineage (NCBI taxonomy): Eukaryota > Viridiplantae > Streptophyta > Pinopsida > Cupressales > Cupressaceae > Sequoiadendron > Sequoiadendron giganteum. Next base: position 342,997,395 of record CM021105.1, on the reverse strand, counting down.
GTCACTTAGGAAGTGGAGGCATTATCTCCTACCTAAAGAGTTTGTAGCGTTCACTGATAATCAAGCACTTAGCTACATCAACACACAAGAGAATTTGAGCAACAGACATTTCAAATGGATGGATTATCTCCAAGCTTTCACTTTTACCATCAAGCACAAGAAGGGATAGTTGAACAAGGTGGCAGATGCACTAAGTAGAAGATTGCTGACAGTGCAAGAGATACAGATAAAGAGCATTGGGATAGAGAGCTTCAAGGATCTCTATGGTGAATATGAAGACTTCTCGGAGGCATACAAGGTATGTTATGACTTTGAGAATCACTTTCATAGTCAATACTCAGAGTATACATTGCAAAGTGGATTGTTGTTCAAGGGGAATTAGTTATGTGTTCCAAGAGGATCAATGAGAGAGAATCTCATCCAAGAGAAGCATAATGGTAGTCTTAGTGGACATTTTGGCATCAACAAGACAATGGAACTAGTGCAAAGGTTCTACTATTGGCCCAAGTTGCCAAGGGATGTCAGGAGGTATGTGGAGCAGTGTGTAGTTTTTATGAAAGCCAAAGGGGGAGCTAGTAATGCAAGTTTGTATCAACCCTTACCCATTCCTAATAGACCATGGGAATGTGTCAGCATGGATTTTGTTGTAGGACTCCCTAAGAACAAGACAGGGTTTGATAGTGTCTATGTGGTGGTAGATAGGTTCAGTAAGATGAGTCACTTTATTCCTTGCAAGACCACCCATGATTCTAGCTACATTGCTCACCTTTTCTTCAAAGAGATTGTAAGGATCCATGGATTGCCTTTGAACATTGTATCAGACAGGGATGTGAAGTTCATGAGTCATTTTTGGAAGACTCTATGGAGCAGATTAGGTACCAACCTATCTTTTGGATCAACTTACCATCCTCAAACCGATGGACAAACAGAGGTGGTTAACAGGGTGTTAGGTAACCTTCTAAGATGCCTAATTAAGTCGTATGGACAAACATGGGACTTGGTCATATCACAGGTTGAGTATGCATACAATGACAGTGTGAACAGGACCACAGGGAAGAGTCCTTTTGAAATAGTGTATGGAATGCCCCCAAGAGGTGTGTGTGAACTTAGAGACTTAGGAGCTATGGAGCATAGGAGTGGTCAAGCTGAGGATTTCTCTCAGACCATGAAGGAGATACAGGAGCAAGTGAAAAAGACAATTACAGAGGCTACTCACAAGCTAAAAGCTAAGGTGGATCTATCTAGGAAGGATCTACAATTTGCAGTAGGAGACTATGTTATGGTCCACCTCAACAAGTCTAGGTTGCAGAAGGGAATATCAACCAAGTTGCAGATGAAGAGAGTGGGACCATGTAAGGTGTTAGCCAAGTATGGAAAGAATGCCTACAAGGTGGAGCTACCTGCAGATTTGGGCATCTCACCAGTGTTTAATGTGGCTGATCTGATCAGATATAAGGGAACAGTCACTAACATGGATCAGAACAATAGGGATATCTTCAAGGATGTAAGTAACATAGCCCTACCTCCTAGAAGCAAGCTGCAAGCAGAGAGGATCTTGGAGTCAAGGGTGCATAAGTCTACCCGGCATAAGACATACATGAAACATCTCATCAAATGGAGGGACAAACCAGAATCTGAGGCTACATGGGTGGATGAAGCTCAGTGCAAAGAGTAGGGAATTGAATTGACTCTGATCTCTCTCCACATTCCTTAGTGTTTGTGCAGAGGGGGTGAGTATGGTGTAGGAGCACCCACAAGTTACCTTAGATTGCCTAGAAAGTCTTGACTTGGCAATTTGTTTAGGACTAACCTAGCAAACTTTTCATGTTCCTTTATGATTTTGCCTTTGTGGAATTTGGGAGCAGGTGTTGAATTGTTGAAGGTCATGTTGACCATTGGATAGGTTTGAGGTTTTGGCTACAAGGAAGGCTTAAGACCTTTTTAGGTGTTAGTTTTTCTAAATTTTGCAAAAAAGGCTTAAGGGAAGCCACAAGCGGCCAAGGAGTAGTTAAGACCGAGACTAACTATTTTAGAGACCCTATTTAAGGGTGACCTCGACATGGAAGTGAGGTTGGAAGCATTTACATTGTTTGGAGTTTTTGAATTCAAGGAAAACATTGGTGTTCTTAGAGTGAATTTATGTTTTTGTCTCAAAGTAAAGCTTTAATGGATTGAGTTTGATTCAGTAGTGTAAGTAGGATGTAGTATACTTGTTGGTTAAGCATTGTGTGGTAGTGGATTAGTTTATTAATTGAAATTCAAGCACTATGGTAGATAGTTGTTCCCTTCCATTTGCTAATATGACAGGTTGTTAGTAGAAAATGGAGGCTTAAATCACATTCCCACTGTACATTATGTACGACCCCTTGGGAATTGTGACTAGACTCCATGCTTGTACATAGTGTAGGGTTAGGAGGTCTTGACAACTCAGAAAGCACCATGGAAGTCTTCTTCTAGGCGAGCCAAGAAGTGTCCGGCTAGAGAAGACAAGAAGTGCAGAGCACTTGATTTGCAATAGTGTCCATTCCCTATCAAATCATGGTCTGGAGAGGGCAGGTATGAACCTTGCCATGGCCTAGCATGAAGGAGGAAGCTTCACCAATCCATTTGGTGAGAGAACAACTTGACAGTCTGTTGTGTGGTCAGGAAAACCTAAGCAAAAGGCCTAATTTGCCAAAATGAAGGTTCAGGCTGTGTACGGACAGTAGAGGGTTGAGACCTCTAGAATCTTTGAGGGATGGGCATAAGGACCAGGAAACCCAAGGAAATATTTTGGGTTCTTTGGAAAACTTTGGAGAACTGACCCGTTTTATCGGAGGAGGCCTAATTGGGGCTCCTAGGGCTAGTAGCCTTTTTAACCCTAGATGAGGGTTTGGTGGAAGCAATGAGAAGAAGGAGTTAGGTGGACCCTTAAGATCCATAATGGGATGGAAAGAACCTATGAGAAACACCTCCACACCCCTACAAAGCTAAATTCAAGAATTGATAGGATTGTAGCCTTTAGAGTGGATTAAGGGCTAGGTGAGAGTTGCAAGATTGCACCAAGGTGGACTTGGTAGGAAGAACTATGGTGATAGGTGGGTTGGTAAAGAGAACCAGGGGATCCTAGGTTAGTAGAGATCCTATAGGTTGCAAGGGGTGGGAAAAGATACCCTAGAGGTCTTGCAAGCAAGACCTAGAGCATGAATCAGTGATTGATTCACCCAATCTCCCTATCAGAGGCCCTTGACCTCATGGCAGGAGGTGATGTCACCCAAAGCGATTGGGATTATATCAAGAAAATCTGTCCCAATTACTCCAGAGCAACTATAAAGAAGGGGAGGGGGTTTCGACCCTCTGCTATAAAAGGAAGTGGCTCTAGAGTATCTAAAGGGGAGATTACTAATCTCTTGTCTGACTTCATGCAGGATATCATCAATGATGTAGCTACTCAACTGGACACTATGCAAGCTAGAAGGAAGAAAGAGGAAGCTGAGATAATGTTAGCTGAATATTGCCCTCACTGCAGAACAAGAAAGAAAGATTGTAGATGCAAAGCAATGGCCAATTTGGAGGTGCAACATCTCCCTATTGAGTTCAAAACCATTGAAGGAGAGGAAGAAGTGTTCTTCGTTGCTCAACGCAGGCCATGGGCCCCAAGACAAGGTATGCCTCATGACCCTTTGCAAAATTTTGGTTCATATAATAATCAATGGTAGAGCCAGTACCCTCCAAACTATGGGCCATACTCCCAACCTCAGTGGAATAACCCTTGGCCAAATGCCCAGCAAAACCGTTGGCAATCCCCACAAGGGAATTGGCAGTCAACACAACGAAATCAGTGGCAGCCTCCGCAAGGGAATTGGCAGCAGTCTAACCAATGGAGGGGAGGCCAACAATGGTCAAATCCACCCACTGGTTTCTTGCAACAACCCTAGCACCAATCAATTATGCCACCTCCTGCAGCTAATCAAAGCCAGAATCCAAAGCCAACCCAACTGCCTGCTCAAGCAGCACCCAATCCAAATAACCAGCAGCAGCATCAAGTCTATTTTACTGATCCTAATCATCAGCCTGCCTATGCTCTCAACCTGAATAATATCAACTTACGTTCAGGAACTGTGTTGCCCACACCATCTCCTCCCATAATCTCAGAATTGCCATGAGAAGAGGTTGAGCAAGAAGAAGATACCAATGACCTAGTCCAACCAAATGAGCCAATTCAGACTCCATCATTACCTAAGGTATCCAAGAAAGTGTGACCTCCTTTCCCACAAAGGTTGGAAGGTGAAAATGTGCAAAAACAAGAAGAGCCTACCTTTGACATCCTTGATCAACTAAAGCATATATGTGTGAAAATTCTGTTGTTCCAAACAATCAAAGAAGTACCTATCTATAGAAAAGCTATCAAGGAGGCATGTTTGAAGAAACCGAGAAGGAAAAAGAAAGACCCTCAAACTATCCATGTCTTAGGACAACTCTCTGACTTAATGCTAGAGAAGCTTACCATCCCAAAATATTCTGACCCAGGCAGCCCTGTTGTGGAGATCAATATTAATGGGGTGCAAATTAAGAATGCTTTAGTAGATCTTGGTGCAACTATCAATGTCATGACCAAGGACATGGTGGTAAAACTTAGTATTTTGGACCTAAGGGCTACACCTACAATATTGCAGCTTGTTAATAGCTCAACTATCAAACCTGATGAGGTAGTAGAAGACCTGGTAGTCACTTGGATTCCTGGGAGTATCCTACTGACTTTATGGTTTTGTCTCCAAAAGTATCATTGGGGGGATACCCTGTCATACTAGGAAGGCCTTGGTTGGCCACTGCTGATGCTTACATTGGTTGTAGGTCAGGTAACATGACAATATCTAATGGGTATAACACAAAGAAGCTTACCCTCTATTCTCCAGCCCAACCCCAACTTGAGTCTGGAGATGTTGTTTGGCCAGATTTGGGAGAAGAGGAGGGAGTGAACTCTGTGGCCAATTTAATGATGATTACCAAAGAGCCTTTCATTGCATAATAAGAAGAGGAAGATATACTATCCAATATCCTGCTGAATAAATATGGTACCGAATACCCTCATTGTGAAAAAAAATCCATGCTCCTTGCAGACCATTCTTCCTCCACCTACATCAGCTCATTATCCTACAAGAATTGACTGCTTACACACCTTGTTACCCCATGAAGTAGAAATGTCATTTCTGCCTGAAGTATCTATGGTTGAGTTAACCTCACAAGTGGAGGTAGCAGCAGGAAAAACCTTGAGTATCAATAAAAACCTCACCAGTGAGCAACAAGAATCTATGGTCAAATTGCTTACTAGTCATAAGTCAACTTTTTCTTGGGAATATGGTGATATGAAGGTTTTAGACCCAAAACTCTGCACACATCGCATATTCATTAACAATGAGTTTAGACCTGTCAGGCAGCCTCAAAGAAGAATCAATCCAGCCTTGAAAGAAATTGTTAAAGAAGAGTTGCAAAAAATGTTAACAACTAGCTTTATCTACCCAATCTCAGATAGTCAGTGGGTTTCCCCACTGGTTATTGTTCCTAAGAAAGGAGGAAAATGGAGAGTATGTTTAGATTACAGAGAGCTTAACTTGGCAACAAATAAAGATTACTTTCCTCTTCCCTTCATTGATCAAGTTCTAGATAATTTATTTGGGAAAAAGTACTTCTCATTCCTAGATGGCTTCAGTGGATACAATCAAATCAAGATTGCTCCAGAGGATCAAGAAAAGACTAATTTTACATTCCCTTGGGGAATGTTTGCCTACTTAGTTTTTCCCTTTGGTCTTTGCAATGCACCCGCAAATTTCCAGAGAGCAGTTATAAGTATTTTCTCAGACATCTCATATGATTGCATGGAAATATATATGGATGAATTTACTGTTTATGGTGCAAAATTTGAGGAAGCTCAAGCCAACTTGAAGAAAGTACTCTAGAGATGTGAAGATCATAACCTATCACTGAATAGTCAAAAGTGCTTCATGATGATGCAAGAGGGAATAATGCTTGGTCACTATATTTCTACTGCAGGAATACAGGTTGATCCTTCTAAGATTGAAGTCATCTCTAATCTACCCTTTCCTACCAAGCAAAAGGAACTGAGAAGATTTCTAGGCCATGCTGGATATTATAGGAGATTCATCAAAGACTTCAGCCAAACAACAGGCCCTTTATATAGTATGTTGAAGAAGGGTGCAGATTTTGCTTAGACAGAGGAATGTGAAAAAGCATTCCTTATTTTAAAATTTCCCTTACACAAGCACCTGTTTTAAAGGGACCTGATTGGTCACTTCCATTCCATATTCATATTGGTGCATCAGATTATGCCATTGGTGTTGTGTTAAGACAAAAGGGTGGTTCAACAGAACATGCACTTTACTACATAAGCAAAAATTTGCAGGGGGCTGAACTAAACTACACTGTTACAGAAAAATAAATGTTGGCAATCATCTATGCCCTCAATAAATTCAGGCATTACATCACAGGTTATTAGATATTTTTCCATATTGATCATGCAGCAATCAGGTATCTCATGAACAAAAGCTCAATAGCAGGAAGACTGGCAAGGTGGTTGTTGCTAATGCAAGAATTTGACATTACAATTGTGGACAAGCTAGGTAAAGCCAATGTGGTTGCTAATTTCCTTTCTAGAATTCAAAGGCAAGATGACTCTGCACTTATTGAGGATTCCTTTCCTGATGAGCACCTATTTGCAATCAAGGTTATTCACCCATGGTATGTAGATATAGCAAATTATCTAGCTGCAGGAAGAACTCCTCCTCAATTATCCCCTAAGGAAAAGAGATTATTGGTAGAGAAAAGTTTTAATTTTTCTTGGATTGCAGATTGCATGTTTTATACAGGGCTAGATCGAGTTATGAGGAGATGTGTACAAGAGGAAGACACTCATGATATACTACATGCAAGCCATGATGAGTCATGTGGTGGACATTTTGCTGCCAAAAGAACAACAATAAAAATTTTAAATACTGGCTACTATTGGCCAACTCTGCATAGAGATGCAACCAAATACACCAGGAGATGTGACAGATGTCAAAGGATGGGAAGACCAACTAGATCTGATGAGATGCCTCTATTTCCACAAGTTGTTGTTACACCCTTCGACAAATGGGGACTGGATTTTGTAGGACCAATTGATCCACCTTCCAATGGTAAGTCCTACATCCTTGTATGCACAAATTATGTGACAAAATGGGTAGAAGCTAAACCTATGAAGCATGCTAGGGATAATAAAGTAGCAGAATTCCTCTATGAGGAAATATTCACCAGGTTTGGTGTCCCTAAGGAAATAGTGACAGATTAAGGAGCACAGTTTACCTCTACACTTATAACAGCCTTAGTAAATGAATACAAAATACGGCACAGGAAATCAACTCCTTATCATCCACGGGGTAATGGCCAGGTAGAGGTCACCAACAAGGACATAGAGGCCATTTTGACTAAAACTATAGATTTGCATAGAAAAGACTGGGCCGCAAGGTTACCAGAAGCTATATGGACCTACCGAACTACATGGAAGACTGCTACAAGATATACACCTTTTGAAATGGTGTATGGTAAAACAGGTGTGATGCCAATAGAGTTTGAACATAAGACTCTAAGAACAACATTGAAGATGGACATGGATTTAACAAATGCACAAAAGGAAAGAGCCATGCAACTCAATGCTTTGGATGAGCTCCGAAAGAATGCCCTGCAACACACTGAGATAATACAAAACCAGTGAATAAGGTGGCATGATAAGTACATCAAGGAGAAGAAATTCAAAGTAGGAGACTGGGCTCTGCTTTATGACTCACGGTATAAGGACAGTCAAGGAAAATTGCAAACTAGGTGGTTGGGTCCATATGAGATAGAAGAATTATTTACAAATGGTGTTGTACAATTGAGGACCATTGATGAGGTCTAATTCAAGCTATTAGTCAATGGGCATCATCTAAAGCTCTACTATAAGCCCATTGATAGGGAAACATTTTTGAAACAGTTTGAATTTGAGCAGGAAGGCAACGATCCTGCAACTGAAGGAATTGAGTCTAGGCTCAAATCCGCAGGCCATGCATAAAAGTGCATGCCAACTCATAATAAAGGGGTTATCTATTAAGATCCCCATTCCATTCATTCACTTCATCCACAATCCGTACTCACTCTCTTTCTTCCACATCATCCACCTATCATTTTCCATATCATCCACGTTTCTCCGTGTCACATATTACAATGAAGAGGAAGGTCACATTAGGTAATTACAACGATTCTCTCCAGGTACACTCCACTTCACTTTAAGATTGTTTAAGTTGCTTTATTTATTACATTTAATTTAGTATTAATTAGCGCAAACAAATTTCCTATATGGTTGCCATTTCCTTCGGCTCATCCACACGATTGAGCACGTTTCTGTATGACATAACTTCCGCCACATCCTTATTGTCGCCGCCATAAGCTTTGTCACGTCAGTTGTCACGAACCCCGGATATTTGAAATCTATAATTAATGATCAAACAGTCTTTCATTCTTGCAATAATGAACCTAAATGTATTACATTTATCCATAATTACTCTCTTCCTCAGAAAGATTGCATGATCGAGTTTTTTTCCCTATTCTTTTGCAACTTTTGAAGACTGGTTCAAAATTTTCAGTTGAGGGGAGAGGCAGAGTGTTGTGGAATTGCAGAAGGTTCATTGGTTGGGTTACAGGAAGTTCAGTTGGAAAATCCATGTGAGCATTGCTTAAAGCATTTAATTATAGAGAACCAAGGAGATGGGAGGTCAACCAATTCAGCACGAGCCTATAGACCATAGCATCCTTTTGCAGGATGTATTGCATGTGCCACTATTCAGGCAATATGGGTGGCTCAATTAATTCCTGAAGCTCGGGGCTTTTAATGTAGACATTGTAGAGGAGTTCACAAGGACATTTCATGAGGGGGAAGCAAGAGTTAGAGGTATAATAGTGAATGCATCAATTGACAAAATTGCTGAGATAACAGGATTACCTCAAGTCGGAGAGCCATTTCCTAGAGGAAGAGATGCAAGGAGCGCCAAGGCATAGTTTACTCAACCAAATGCCCCTCCTCTACAGGTAGATAAGCAAGGTGCGCAAAGGATGAGTCTTCCACAGGACTGGGTGTCATGGGAGGGATATATGATCAAATACATAACCTGTGAAGGTAGGTTTTTAGTCCTACATTCTCATCACTTCAAACTTTTGTCTCATTTATGCCATGGATTGTTGATGAATATTCCTGACTTCCTTTACAATTTGCTATCCAATAGTGTTGTTGAATTTAAAAAGGGTAGGGTTAACTCTGTATCTCACCACTGCCTTATTAAATTACTTGTTGAAAAATCTATTCAAGATGCATCAGGAATGACCTGGGAAGAATTCACTGTCAAATTCAACCCTAAAATTCAAAATGTGGGACCTAGAGGTGAACCTCTTACCTTCAAGCAACGAACCTCCCAGTCCATAGGCCAGACCTCTGCTGCTATGTCCCCTACTCAGGAATCATCTGATTCATAGGATGACATTCCTATTTCTGGAAAAACTCCCAAGCAGCCGGCACAAGTCCCTATCAAAAATCCCGAGCCTTCTTCCAAGGATAAGAAAGGAAAGTCACATGTTGTAGCAACCCCTAAGTTTGTAAAAAGAAAGCAAAAGGAAAACTTCTCTGTTCCTACAACAAAACCCTCCAAAAAGCATAAGAAAATTCTTACTTCCATAAGGAGGAGCTCTAGGCTCCAGAACTAGGCAACCTACCAATCACTTAATACTACTCCTGCCACACCACCTTCAGATCCTTCCAGTCCTGAACTAAAAGAAGAGGACCCTGTTATTGAGGAGGTTGTGAGTACACCTGAAGGAGCTGGACTGAATGAATTGACTGCCATTGCAGAGCAGCTACAGGAAGGAATGGGATGTGATGAAAAGGAGGAGGAAACAATTGTGTTTCCGTCAGAAACAGAGCATGTGAGCATTGGCATGACTGATGAGATTCCTGTTGCTCAGGAAGAACAAGAAGGTTGGCAACAAGATGGTAATTTGGGACAAGAGAACTATGAACAATCAAATGATACAGAGGTAATGGGAGAAGAAGAAGAACAAGGAAAAGTGGATGTAACGAAAGAAGTACAGAAGACACCTGCAGTAAGCTGTAGTCATAGGCCACCTTTCTATGTCATGAACTTTGTTGTAGGAATGGCATGTTTTGAATAACTTCAGCAACAACAGACTACTTCTGCACTTGAAATTGAGAGACTACAAAGGATAATCCAGAACAAAAATTTGGAAATTGCTAACTTAACTGACTCTCAACTAGGTGGTAGAGCTTGTTCCATAGCTGATGCAATGTCGAACACCTTCACCTATCTATGCAATGTACCTTAAGGAGTTGTATTTGAAATTCCAACTGATTAGAGTCTGGAAAGGTAAGAATCCTTCTTTGGATACCCCTGAAGAATTTTATGAAGCATACAGGGATTCACCTCTGCACATCAGGAACCTCCTGTGTGAATTTTATCTGCACAATTTGGCTGTATCCCAGGATAAGGAATGGAATCCCTTATATTATGTCGATGATATTCATGTCAACGCTCTGATCTCCTAGATCACCAATGAAATAAGCAGAGGGGAACAATTTGATAGTCATATGCATGATGAAGTAAATATGCCGTTGTCTGTGAGAAATGAATCTAGAAATGGAATGGGTATTTACTTTGATTGGAAGAAATTGTGGAGAGATGAAAGAGCCAGGCCACTGATTGAGCCTTTGAGACAAGAGGTATTTTCTCAGTATTCCCAAATTTTAAACAATGATTTTAATGCTGCAACCTTGCACATTCAAATCAGATGGGAGCATATTTCATTTCAATTAAAAAGAGCAGAACCACATACTCCCAATACTTTGTATGCAACAACCAGAAGGGCAGAAAGGTACATGAGGAATGCCAGGACAAAAAGAGAGAATTGGTTGCCCTTGGTTATGCAACCGCCTATTCTCCTATGGCCATTATTGGCTATATAGGAGGGCAACATCACTTATAACAGAAGTTCTGAGGATAATTGATGGCAAAGGCTGGAGGCAATGCGAGCTCACTTCTGGAGTTTCCAGCATGGAGAATGTGGACAACAATTGAATGCAAATCTGAGAGAGTTTGCCAGAAGAAGACTTGCTGAAGAGTCCAACAAGTGGATGGTTGAGGGGAATGATGAGCCAAGTTTTGGCACATCTAGATCATACTTTTTACAAATACTTTTTTGGTTTTTATTATGCTAAAACAAACATTTAGTCTGATTATGGGACAAGACATAGACCTTTTTATGCTTAATATGATAAGTATATTATGATATAATTTCCATGATTATTACTTTTAAATGTTTTATTAGTCTGATGAATACTTTACAGCTTTGTGTGATCATAAAACTCTCCTGCAGCCTCCAATACCAAAAATTCCTGCAACCATGTCTGAAATAATGTTTGCCTTAGTTTAATACTTAATGGATGTATAAATGAAGTAATGGATTGTCTTAAAGGTTGAACATGTTGAGCTAACCTTCTGCCTCAGGAATAGCTGGCAAGATATTTTGAAGGTACCACGATTGGAGGAAGGAATTCAATTCCCATTTGAAAGATAGAAGATCGAATCAATGAAGACTGGTTCAACAACAAAAGATAGGGAGATAGTTTCAACTCATCCACCATGCATGGAGAGTGTTCCAGAAATCTAGGCCAGGCATCTTGGTGGAACTTTAAGACTGATGAACCGATTTGACTTAGTTCTTGAATTTTCATTCACCTCTTTACTTAAGTTAGTTAAATGTAATAAATACCTCTCATTTTATAAGGGAAGGTTGGTTAGTAGTTAGATTTAGTTTTCAATAAATAGCCCTTTCTCCTTCAGAGAATGGGCTGAGAAAATTGTTGTTGTAACACATTTTCAGTTTCAAAAATACAGTCAAGAGATTGTGCTATGTACTTGTCTACTTTGAATCAATAAAAGTTTATGGAGTTTTTCGCCTAATCTGTTGTCTATTTTTGGCATTACCTAAGGGGGCCCACTTAGGGAACTGTCCATACTTTCATTCTGCAAGTTAGAATAGTTGCACTTTCGTTCATAGAGGTTAATGTGACTGTTCCTGTAGCTAGTAGAAACACAGAGCTGTCAACTGTTCTTGCAACCACTAGATGTAGAATAGTTTTATCTTCTAGTTTTCATTTCCAAGCAAGTTATCCAGTAAATTTGTTTCCAGTATAAAGCATCTTAGGAAATCATCTATGTCTGGAAAGGTGATTAGTGCATATATTGTGCTGACCCATTTCAAGTTTACGTCCCTGGGTTGATGATTAAATGAGGTTCTTTAGCAGGTTATGACTGTTGGTTGTGATGTTCAATCCCTGAGTAGAGGAATTCATGTTCCTAGTTATTGAGTTGATTAAAGAACACTACACATCCATCATTTCTTCTTCATTCGGGGTTATAGCTAGTCATGTTACGTCGCTTACTAACTCTTCTTTCAGTTCTTCCCCATGTTGTTTAATTACTACCATGGCTAGGGAGTCTAAACTGTCTGAACCATTGGATTCCTCAGGTTCATCAACCCAGACCTTTTTATGTTTAGTAGGCTTAGTAGGGGGGTATAACAACAAACGTTTACTATCTTGACCATGCGAGATGGTCATTCCCCCTTCCCTACAATCAATCTTAGCAGTAACTGTGGCCAACCAGGGTCTTCCAAGAATTATAGGATAACTATCCTTGGGAGTAAGCGACTGGATTACCTGGAAGTCAACTGGATATTCCCATCCATCAACTTTGACAAGGATGTTTTTAATGACACCCTTGGGAATGGCTATAGACTGATTTGCCATTTGTAAGACTGTGGTTGTAGGGCGCAGATCAGTTAGGCCTAGTTTTTCCATTACATCCACATTCATCACGTTAATAGCTTCCCCTAGATCCACTAGAGCATTTGGTATTGCTACCTCATTGATTGTAACAGTTATAAGAGGACTCCCAAGATCATCTTATTTCAGAGTAATAGCTTTTCTAGATAGAAAATCAGCTAAATAACCATCAATATGAGCGGTATTTATCTTTTTCGGCTTCCTTCCTGGGGTTTTAATGCATAGTTGTTTAATTAACTGGTTTAACTCAGGAATTTCCTTTATTGCTTACAATAAAGGAACTTTAATTTGCAACTGCTTAATCTCTGAATTAATGCGGTTTCTGAAGCCATGGATACCTCTAGAGTGCCTTCCAGAGTTATTGACTTAAAGTGTTTCGGATATGGTGCCACTATGTTCTCCTTCGGAATTGGGCTTTCCTTAGGTTGACTCAAGGATTGACCTTGCTCTCCCTGAGACAAGTCAACAACTTTTGCCGTTGAAAAAGGCTCTTTGTCTGTGGCAGTATCATCTTGTTTAGACGTCGTGTCTTTTATCGAATTTTTAGGCTCAAGTTCCTCCACTATTTTCTCAATAGTGGGAGGTTGAAGAGTTCGACTAGAGCACAACTGCACATTTCCAAAATGTATTGCATTAAGGCCCGTAACATTTTCATGTTCGGTAGAATAGACTAGTGTATTCTGGCGATTATTCTTAGGATTTGGAAGTGGTTGTGCTGGAAGTTGAGGTTGATTCACCTACTCAACCTGAGGAGGGTTTTGAGTTGGAGGTAACAAATTTTGTTGTTGATTCCCCTTAGGTTCAGTATAAAACTGATTTTGTGCCCGATTCCATTGTAGGGCAGCGTGTTGTTGGTACCATTTTTGTTGTGGTTGATTTGTCCACTACTGATTTCCCCATGCATGGTTTGTCCATTCAGGAGATCCCCAATAAGGAGTTCCCCAACTAGGTTGAGGTGGGGGTGACTGATTCCAAGATGGAGTCCATTGGTTATGAGCCCAGTTATTTTGTGGCCTCCATGCAGGATTAGGATTCTGTCCATAAGAGAAATTACCTCCTTAACATTGGTTTAAGGCATTTATCTCTTCTTCAAACTGAATGGTCTTTTTCTTAGTGTTCTTGATATCAGATAGGAGTTAACACTGATTCGTTGGATGATTTTGCTCACAAAGTTGACAAACATTGACTTTGTCCATGGGGCACTCGTGCAATAGGTGTTTATTTCGACACTTGGGACAATAGATTGACAAGGTCTCAGGATTGCGAGTTTTAGCTTGTGTACAATCTAATGTGGTATTCAACTGAACAAGAATGTTTGTTTTTAGATTTTCTATTTCTTCACAGAGCTTCCCTATCTCATTAGACCCTTTAAAAAGATTAGTTTTGTGGATTACTCCTTGTGTACGGGAGAAATTCTGACATAACTCACATATTTCCTCAAGGGTTAGTTGAGATACATCACCCTTCCCCATTAGATCGAGATTTCTCCTAACATCATCATCAAGACCTTTGAGAAAAATCATTTTCAAGATCCCAACACTAATGGTTGCTTCTCCACATCTTTTGGAGAGGAAGAGGAACCTATCGAGATAATCTTCTAAGCTTTCATCCTCATTCTATCTCAACTTAAACAAATCCTCATTATGATCACTTACCCTACAGTAACTCTGGTATTTTTGCAAGAATACAGTCTCCATCTCCCCCCAGGATGTTATACTTCCAAAACCTAATCCCATAAACCAGTGCATTGCTAAATCCTTTAAAGTCGACGAAAAGAGCTTCAACTTTTGGTTGTCATTCTTGTAATCATAAGTCTAACACAAGACTTTAAATTCAAAGAGAAACTGGTATGGGTCTTCCGAGGACAAGCCACGAAAGGTTGGAAGGAAAGCTAGGGAAATGTTCTTCATGACAGTATCATCGTCAACATACAACATAGTAGGATAGGTAAACGTTCTAAGAGGCTGAGGTTCATTATGGTTAGGTTCAACCCTGCAATCTCCCATGATGTTAAGAAGAGTATGTTCCGCAAAAACAATTTCCTCAATAATTGGTTGTTCTGCCAGTTGATGTGCAGGCAAATAGTGGAAGGCTTTTGGTGGAATAGGCTCGAATAATTCTTCAAAAGTATTATCATCAGAGCCTTGGGCCTCCCTTGGGATGATTGGTACAAATTTTGGGGGGGTCTTTGGTATAAAACATCTATGAGGGCCTTGTTTCCTGACCATGCAGAAAAGGAAGCCGATTGAGAATTTTTTGTCATAAAACTTGGTATTCAAACCGTCTTCTAATAACACTTAAGCACAAAAGATATTTAAGTCCCCAGAAACAACACTAAAAAGTGATAGGCTGCCGTTAGGTCCTACTACTTTAGAATATTGAATGTCAATTAGTCGACTGGGCAGTGTCCAAGGCAATCTGCAGAAGAAGATTATTTGGATAACTCATTTTATATTTATTTTTTTGTTATTTTAAACTATTGAAATCAGTTCTTAATCTAAGGCCATTAAACTGTTTAACTGGAAAACCATTTATTCTAAGAAGAAAAAAACCAGAAATACTAAGTTAGAAAGCATAAGATAATTAATTTAGAAAGCACCATAACTAAACTAGAAAGCATTGAGATAAGCAAACTAAATAACTGATATACTACAGAAGCAGAAAAATAGGTAAACAGACAATGAAAAATTCTTAAAACAACAAAAGTTCTTATCAACTACGAAAGATAACTCATACGAATTAAAACAATGGTGCTCTGAAACTTCAGACTCAACTCTTAACAAACTTAATTACCTCCTACTGAACAATTATCTAAATTTAACAAATGAAACAACGGGATAGTAAAATACTTATCTATCTAAACTAAATTCCCTCGAGTGGCCAGCTCACGGGTCAACCCTTCGTCTTTAAATCACATAAGCTACAAGTTCTGGAGTCTATCCATTACAAACAATCATCATCACTCATAGTTCAACAAATTATCAATAGACAAAAATTAGATAACTCATTCAACAGTATTTGGAAAACCATGTGAATAACATAACAGTACTTCCTTAGTCTCTTCTCTTTTTCATCACTTGTGAAATTACATTCTTATAGATAACTTATAACTAAATCCTAAATTTAAGATGGCATGGATAGCCATTGAAAAAGTCTTCCTCAACTTAAAACTAACTTTGATGTCTTTAAAGCTTATAAAACATGTAGAAGGCTCGAGAAGAGCCATAAAGTTTTAATAACAATTTTTTTAAAGAACAAAACTAAATTCTCAATGCATCATCCAGGAATTTAGGAATGGGTACACAACATTATACTTGAGGCACGTGTTGGTTCAATTTCTGCAACAACCGCTTGATGACCTATTATTCCCTACAAAAACGGTCAAGTCAACCCATTAAACCTGCATTGGCAAATTTCTTCAATTGATCAAAAGAAAGAAAGTTTGCATAATTTTCATTTAAAATAAACAATTATTTCTCCTAAAGTTTAATAAATTGGCACAGGCTTAGGATTGAATTAGTAAAATTAAGCTTCCCATATTTTATTATGATGAGGTTATTTTTACCTCATCAACTTGCATGGAAGTATCATATAACGATTCATATCTAATGCGACTTTTTCCACATAGTTTGGGTGGGCAATCTATTAAATGGTTCTCACATTTACCACCTGACATTAAAACATTCCAAGAAATCATCAATTAATTTGTAGCTCATTTCTCCTACAATATTGATATCGAAATTACCTTAGAGGAATTATACACTCTTAAACAAAACAAAGGAGAAGCCTTTGCCTCTTTCCTACAAAGATGGAGACACAAGGCGATTAAGTGAAAATGGTTGATACCTAAAAAACAAGTAAAGATTGAGTAAAAAATCTAAACATGGATCTCACCTTCAAATTACAAATGCAATGTGTATCAAATTTCAAAGAACTTATATCCAAATGTCTAAAAATAGAAAGAGCACTCATTACCAAAGAATCAATTCAAAATTAT
Organism: Sequoiadendron giganteum; assembly: GCA_007115665.2. Taxonomy (NCBI): domain Eukaryota; kingdom Viridiplantae; phylum Streptophyta; class Pinopsida; order Cupressales; family Cupressaceae; genus Sequoiadendron; species Sequoiadendron giganteum. Next base: position 342,980,479 of record CM021105.1, on the reverse strand, counting down.
AACCAACCGTCTAGTTCTAATGACAAACCTCATATATGGGCCAAAAATATGAACGTGACTAATGACGGTGTAGTGGAGGAATTTTTTTTTATAATAACACCATCTAACTCAAACACATAATAGAATACCCAACAAAATGTCTAGAATGCTAATCCTTCATGAGGACTACCACCAAGACCAAACAATGTTCCTCGGTGATAATTCACTCCCTTAGGGGATTCCATTAAAATAATCCTAAAGAAATTGATCCAGACAAAGCACATTAAACTTCCTGAGTTTCAAACTATCTTGAACCCAAAATAAAACCCTCATGATATAATGACAAGGAATTTTTCCAATATCATAGAACAAAAGGTCAAAAAACACAAATTGTGTTAAACTAAATCATCTCATCCAAAACCTTATTGATCGAGGAAAAGTAAGTGTTGATCAATAACTTGGAAGCAAAGATCTAGGAATCTATATAAATCCAATGCCTGATCATGGAAAAGCTAAAGAGACTTAAAGTTATAACAGTGTGAATCATACCTATGACAACGTAGTAGGACATATCAATACTACTCATTATTCACAAAATGAGGAATTAGACATGTATCAAGATACTTTTCTAATGCATGATCAAGATCAATCAATAGTGTCTAGTCATGTTTTATATCAAAATGATGGCATTAATATGTCTCATATTGCAACATACCTCCCTCATTATACTTCATGATAGGACACATTGAAGAAGTTCCAATACGAAGAGAATCCTCTATCTCCTCATTTGAATCCGTTAAAAACATTCAAGAATATTCCATCCATACTCCATCATCAACCCAAGGTTCATGTCAAGAACATAATCCTGATTATAATGAAAGTGGCTCCAAAACAAATCAAGATCAAGATCTCATATCTCTGAAATACTATCATGATCTAAATAGTATTTTCCAATCTGTTAATAACCATTGCTATGAGATAAGTCAAGATGAAGAGTTCACTTCCCAAAAATACTATCATGATCTAATGAGTATTTTCCAATCCATACAGGATTTCACGAATGATGAACAAACACTAAAAACTTATACATCTATCCATGAGATGCTTACTTATGATGGAAACATAGATAGTATTCTTCCAAAACAAGAGTCTCCTACTCTCGACATCCTTATAAATGATGGAGAAATGGTATAATTCATAGATATTCATGGTGGCATTCCATAAACTAATCATGAAGAAGATTCCTACATTGACTGTGAATCACAAACATCTTTTTGAAGAACAATCAAGATCCAGTATTTCTATTACCATCCCCTATCCAAACTATCAACCAATCCATATACATCTCATATCTCTCATTACATTTTTCCATCCACCTCAAAATCAATGATATCCAAATCTCGCATTTGTTAGTGTTTCTTAGATCAGATTAGATAATCAATTGAACAAAAGAAATGCAACACATAAGACAATGAACACAACAAGATACCCTGGGAAAACCCTCCTCTTGAGGGAGAAAAACCCAGCAAATATATCTCTTATATATATGATAATGAGTGACAGAATTCTGCTTAAACATAACAATGGCTAATGAATTTGCACTCTTCCTTAATACTTAGATGCAAATATATCTGCTCTTCCTTGAACTATGTCTGCTGCTATATTAATGATGATCTGCTGTTCAAGTATGAACTTCTTCTAGGAATGCGAATCTGGATTTCTGTTCTTCCTCTTCATGCGAATTTCTGCTTTTGAATATATGGCGAACTTTCCTTGTATGATGCGAACTTTATCTGCTGATAATAGGTGTGAACTTCTTGTTGGAATGAATCAATAACAATGACAAGATGACCTTGTATTTATGCAAGAGAGGCGCCTCTTCAAGTTAGGTCGACCCCCTTTTAGGAAAACATAATAAATAATAAATACAATTTAGGGTCGGCCAAAGTAAGTGTGAATCCTTTAAGGGTCGGCCCTTTGACATATAAAAAATATTCATTTAATGTATTTCTCTTGGGAAGTGCAGACTGACGCTGTAATGAACATCAACACTCCCTCTCAGCTAGGGATGAACTTCCATTTGCACAAGACACGTTATATTAGAATGAAAACAAAATAAAATATCACCTCAACGTGATATTAACCATTATGGCTACTCCCATAGATGGTAAAAACTCATCACGGATTCTCTCACGTGATATTGTCATGGAGTCTCACACATGACATCCACCATAGCTTCTCCCAGAGGGTGGAAACAAGGGCTTTCACCTCAACTCTCTCTCATCAGAGAATTGCATTATCAAGGACTTTCACCTCAACTCTCTCTCAGCAGAGAATTGTATTAACAAGGGCTTGCACCTCAACTCTTTCTCAGCAAAGAGTTGCATTCTCAACAAGGATCACTGATTATTGAGACTCTTTCTCAGTCATGGCTGCATTCTCCACCATACCAAGTTTCTCCCGGAAGTATACAAACTTAATCCTGGCGAGAGGCTTGGTGAGAATGTCTGCCATTTGCTCTTCAGTGCTGATATACCTCAACTGTATAGCTTTCCTTTGCACCATATCTCTAATATAGTGGTACTTGATCTCAACATGTTTTGTTCTGTCATGAAACACAGGATTGACAGAAAGCTTCACACAGCTTTGATTATCACAGTGTATAATAGTAGGCTCCATTGATTGTCAAACAAAAATCAAGGAAGGACGAAGCCACACTGCCTCACAAGCTGCAATATACTCTACTGTTTCCTGCTGAGATGATAGCAGTCCCCAAACTAAAGCAACAACAAAGTACTCTACCAATCTGAGACACATCCTCCCCAATCAGAATCAGTAAAACCATGCAGCTCCAAATCCACGTTTGAAGAATATCTCAACCCATATCCAATTGTGCCACATAAATATCTCAGGATATGTTTAGCTGCTACAAGATGTATTTGCTTTGGTTCACACATAAACTGGCTAAGTGCACTCACTGCATAGCAGATATCAGGTCTAGTGTTAACTAGATACATCAATGAACCAATCAACTGTCTATACATCGTAGAATCCACTGGTTCTGAACTAGCTGCAGCTTCTTTCAACTTATCTAAATTAGTCTCCATGGGTGTAGACATAGGTTTGCAGTCAATCATACCAAACCTTTTGAGAATGTCAACAGTGTACTTCCCTTGACTTAGAATCATCTCATCTGGCTTTTGCCAAACTTCTAAGCCAAGAAAGTAATGCATGAGACCTAGATTCTTCATCTCAAATTTTGAAGCTAATTCCTTCTTGCATTTTAGAATTAGATGTTCTTCACTAGTGATGATCAAGTCATCAACATATAAAACCAAAATTAATGCTTCACCATTTACTACTTTGAAGTAGAGGTTAGAATCTGCATCATTCTTTGAGAAACCTAGACTTGAAAGATACTGATCAATTATTTCATACCATGCACGAGGAGCTTGTTTAAGACCATACAAGGCCTTCTTCAGCTTGCAGACATGAGACTCTTTCCCATGCACTTCAAATCCTTCTGGTTTCTCAATGTACACCTCTTCTTCTATTATGCCATTCAAAAAAGCTGTCTTTACATCCATTTGGTGAATCTTCCATCCTCTAGATGCAGCAATAGCAATGATGGTTCTAATAGACGTGTAACGAGCCACAGGAGCAAAGGTTTCTTCATAGTCAACTCCCTCTTTTTGTGAGAACCCTCTAGCCACAAATCTAGCCTTGTGTTTCTCAATGCTCCCATCAGCTGCATGCTTGATCTTGAAGAGCCACTTAGAAGACACCACAAATTTATCTTTGGGTCTAGGAACTATATCCCAAAAATCATTCTTAAGTATAGACTGATACTCCTCAATCATGGCATCTTTCCATACTTGTTGACTAGACGCTTCTTCAACATTTGAGGGCTCTGACTCAATAATCTGACTCATCAAAGCAACATAACTAGAGAACTTGTGAGGTCTCTTGATTTCTTTGAAGGCTCCTCTTGGAGCTGCAAACCTTTCTACTTCCTGCATTGTTCTGCGAGCCCAAAGAGGTCTTTTCTTTCCAATCACAATGTCTAGAGGCCCATCAGTAGGATCCAAAGGCTCAGCTGGATCAATATCTTCTTTAGGTTCTGTATCCTCCTTCAGATTCTCTGGAATATGATCAATTTCCATATCTTGAGGAGGTTCTTCTTCATCGACCTCCATAGGAGTGTCTTTGGACCTTCTATAAGCAACATCTTCCTCAAAAGTGACGTCTCTACTGATCTTAATAGACTTCTATCCTGGAATGTAAATCCTGTAAGCTTTTGATGTCTCACTGTAGCCTACAAGAATTCCTTTCTTCCTAGAAGGTTCTACCTTTGTTCTCTTTTCCTTTGGAATATGAACATAGACTGGACAGCCAAAGATCCTCAAATGACTAACTTCAGGCTTTACGCCTAAGAATGCTTCTTCAGGAGTTTTATTCTCTAAGATCCTGTGGGGACTCCTGTCTTGAACATAGACGGCTGTTCTTGATGCTTCAGCCCAAAGAGAGATTTGTAAGTCTTGATCATGGATCATAGCTTTCACTGCTTCCACAATAGACCTATTCTTCCTTTCAGCAATACCATTTTGTTGTGGATTATAGGGAACACTGAACTCCCTCTTAATCCCTGCTTCAATACAAAAGTCTCGAAAAGTGCCAGAAGTGTATTCTCCACCATTATCAGATCTCAATACTTTGATCCTCTTCCCAGACAGATTTTCAATCTGTGCTTTGAATTCTCTGAATCTTTCTAATACTTCTTCTGATTCTTTAGATCTCAAGAAATAGATCCAAGTCTTTCTAGAGTAATCATCAATGAAAATAATATAATACAAGAAACCACTAGATGATGCAATAGACATTGGACCACACAAATCAGAATGAATGAGATCAAGAATACATTTAGATCTACTTTCACTGGAATGAAACGTACCTTTTGTGTTCTTGCCTAGGGCACATCCCTTGCATGTACCTTCATGTTCTTGATTGAATTTTGGAAGACCGGTGACCATCTTCTCCATGATAGGTAGCGCATGAAAGTGAATGTGAGCCAATCTTCAATGCCAAAGATCACACATGCTGGTACTATTATGCACAAGTGCTTGAAGAGGACGAGTGCACAGCGTGTAGAGACATTCATGTCTAACTCCAATCACTTGAGCAATTTTGAAGCTGGAGTTCTTTGCCCATATAAGAACTTTCCCTTTAGAGAAGGCAACTGATAACCCTTGTCTTCTAATGCTGAAATTGAAACAAGGTTCCTCTTTATCCCTGGTACGAACAGTACATCATTCAACTCCAAAGAAATTCCAGAATCCAAGTGAAGAGTGGAGTTTCCAATCCCTTTTACAGAATATCTAGCATCATCTCCAATAACAACTTGATCACTGGAGTTGCTTTCCATTAAGTTTGAAAGGTGACTTCTGAATCCGATGATGTGCCTAGAGGCACCACTGTCAATCAACCAAGTATTAGAGTCAGTAGAAACATTGCTAGATAAGGCTGAATAAAATAGATAATCACTGGAGTCCTTTTGTAGAGCAACTTCTTCAACATCTGCAGAGGCAACTTGAAGCTTAGGTCATTGGGGGAAAACCCTCGCAAAGTGACCATACTTATCACAACGAAAACATTGAATCTTGGACATGTCTCATTTCCTTTTGAAGGTAGGAGCATCTTCATTTCCATCTTCTCGATTCCTTTTGAAGAAACCTCTCTTAAAGCCTTTTCCTTTGTTTGATGAATGAGAGGTAAGAACTTGTAATTCTTCATTCTTTGAGCTTTGACCAATCCCCCTTGCTGTTAGTCTTGACTCTTCTTGAATGCAATCAATCCTCAATCGATCAAACTTGGGAAGTTCGGATCTTGCACTGATTCCTTGGATGAACGCCTCCCATGAAAGCGGAAGACCATTGAGAGCAAGCATAGTCAGTTCTTTATCATCAATCATGTGACCAATAGTGGAGAGCTGATCTTTTATCTCTGAAATCCTCATGAAGTATGTAATAACAGATTCTCCTTTCGCCATTTTCACATGATGAAGTTGTTGCTTCAGAGCAAGGGCTCGACTGGTGTTGTTGATTTCGTACATCTCTTCCAAGGTTGTAAACATCTCTCTTGCTGTATCCAATTTGAATATAATTGGTACAATATGATCCTTGATGGAATCAACCAATGCTTTCTTTGCCCTAGTGTCTTTCTTCCTCCATTGCAGCTTCTCTTCTTCCCCCTTCAGGTTCGGGAACTTTTGTTTTCACAAAATCAGCCAAATCATTTTCTTCCAAAGTTAGCATGAACCTAAACCTCTATGATATGTAGTTCGAGATCCCTTCGAGTCTATCCTCGATTTTCAGACCGTTCACCATCTTGAGAAATTTAGAAGAGAGACTGAAGAAGGAATAAGGTGAGTGTTGCGAACTAAATCTGATCACGATCTTTTTTACACCTGCTCTGATACCATGTTAGTGTTTCTTAGATCAGATTAGATAATCAATTGAACAAAAGAAATGCAACACATAAGACAATGAACACAACAAGATACCCTGGGAAAACCCTCCTCTTGAGGGAGAAAAACCCAGCAAATATATCTCTTATATATATGATAATAAGTGACAGAATTCTGCTTACAACACAGCCCAACAATGGCTAATGAATTTGCACTCTTCCTTAATACTTAGATGCAAATATATCTGCTCTTCCTTGAACTATGTCTGCTACTATATTAATGATGATCTGCTGTTCAAGTATGAACTTCTTCTAGGAATGCGAATCTAGATTTCTATTCTTCCTCTTCATGCGAATTTCTGCTCTTGAATATATGGCGAACTTTCCTTGTATGATGCGAACTTTATCTGCTGATAATAGGTGCAAACTTCTTGTTGGAATCAATCAATAACAATGACAAGATGACCTTGTATTTATGCAAGAGAGGCGCCTCTTCAAGTTAGGTCGACCCCCTTTTAGGAAAACATAATAAATAATAAATACAATTTAGGGTCGGCCAAAGTAAGTGTGAATCCTTTAAGGGTCGGCCCTTTGACATATAAAAAATATTCATTTAATGTATTTCTCTTGGGAAGTGCAGACCGACGCTGTAATGAACATCAACAGCATTGACCATGTCTTGGTAGCAACTCTTTATCATAAGGACTCTAAGGGCACTCTATCATGATGTGTGTGTTATCACCTAAATACGCACGCTTGCTAAGTTGCAAAACTTAGGTTACTTGGCGAAACATGGGATCCTTTTCAGGTTTGTGGGCTACCTATGACGAAAGGGAACCTCCAGAGTGAGATGGTTCTCCTGGTTCTATCACCTAATCTAACTAAACTAATACTTTGCTGAGGAAAAGAGTAAGAAGTAAATGTTAAAGTGAACCTACTTTCCTACTGAGGTGATGCACCAAAAGTGTTTTTTTAGAACTTGGACTACTTTTTTGACATACAACTAATCAATGTTTCAACTGCGTATGCACAACATAAGGTTTGACATATCTGTGTATAAATATTTTATTGAAAGGTCTATGTTCCTTGAACTTTTAGAAGGAATAAAATGTATTTTTCTTCACAAACTAACACCTATTTGAACTATGACAAAAACAATAACCTACATAAACATATCATTTCCACTTGAAAATGATGGAAGACATTTATTTGAGGATTTACAATAAAAATCACAAAATAACATCAATTACCTCTCACACACAACTAGAACATAATATTTGAAGGCTGAAATGCTTGTTTTATTGATAGAAGATGCGTATACAACAATACATAGTCTGAAAATATGTATGTTTTTCTAGATAATGTATTAAAAAGAGTTTATTTTCAGTCTAAATACTGAAAATGTGAGCTACAATACACAATAGAAATCGAAAGAAACTTTGTTTTAGTTTACAATGTTGTTTTCAAAAGTGAAAGAACTAAAGAAAAATGAAAGAAGGCTTTATTTTTGTCCACCCTATGCTAGATAGAATGCAATTAATGTATTAAGACTCATTAAATGCTCCTTCATAGCTATTACAGACTCTACGCTTAACTTAGTCACTTGAAAACTACCTTGAAACTCCTTGGTGATATTGGAGAAGGGAAATGTTGACCTTTTCAACTATCTTTGTCTCATATGGTTGCCAAAAAAAATGTTATATGCCCTCAAATTGCCTTCTAGATACTCTCAACTATTGATCCAATCACCAACTGACCACTTTATGCTCACAATTGACTTTGACTGCTCCAAACCTCTCTTGGTAGATTTATAGGACATGTGGATGACCTTGAAAATAACTAACTGCCTTAGGTGAGTATAGGATATTATTTAGTATTTGACATTTCCATGGTACCTTGACCATCCCTAGATCATAAATTATAATAAATGTCATTACCATGATGAATATCTATTTGTTGGCATTCTACGATACTCTACCATGATGGCTATGCCTTTTGTTATCTACTTAAATACAGTCCTCAATCTACCCTTTAACATCAATCATGACTCTCCATGAGTCTCCTTAGCATAAAATTGTAATTGCTACCTTAAGAAGCGCTTCCCCAGTCTGCAGTAGAGTGTAGTGTTGCTCCTTAGAAATCAAAAGTTGTGGCTCATACAGACTTGTGACCTGCTCATTATAGTAGAAGAATGCATTTTTAATTACTCCTCTTTGGTTTAGGAAGCTTGTGGAAATTTTTTGCCTTCTTTTCCTTCACATTTTCCTTGTCGTTATCATAGAAAATTTCTCTAACTTAATTGAAGGTTGATGCATTAAAGATTGTATCCCAAGGAGGTTTCTATGCAAAATAGAACCAATCACACTACTATCATTTTAATAAAATTTTGTTTCCACAGTCCATGATCATTAGTAATCAAGATTTCTGGATAAAATTGTGTGCAATTTTTATTTTAAAAAAAAAAAAACAGAAATCTTGATTACTTACTATCATTTTTTCAAATCATATGGCTCTTGAAGTTTGGGAAAGTTCGGAACAGAATAAACACCCGATTCTATCAACTAACATGACTGCCCCCTTCGCTCATGAAGGATCTAAGTTAACATGGATGCGGGCCTTTAACATGAAACTCCAAAACCTTTTCTTTGCTTCTATCTATTTCAATTCCTCTAGGAAAAAGTCTTGAAAGCTCCTTAAGAGCAGCCTTAATGATATATATGTTATTGTACCTATGCTTGACTGTCACCTTTTTTCACATTGTGACTGTCCTCCTAAGGCATTGTCCACAATTATTCAATCAATTCAAGGCTCTGTTACTTATGCCTAGGAGTATCTTCCAATTCATTTTTCTTTATGACTTTTCTTTCAGCCATACAATTTGAAAACACTGTCATAAAATTGTTTATGCAAGATTATACTTAAACTTCTTATTTGCATGGTAAAAGTCTGTTCACCTTGAATTTGTCTTTTCTAGCTAACACTATCAAGAAACACTTCCCTCAATCTATATTGATAGGAATCTTAAAGGTCTATGCTCTTTGTGACTGAATCTGTGATTTTTTGTCATTAGACTCACCCTTTAAAATGACACATTAATGCATAAAGTTTGAGAGGATGAATGATTCTTGACAAAATTTATGAAACCTAAAGCTCCATTCTTAGTCATCACCACTATGCACATTTCACTGATCACAACCAATTTCCATACCAAGATCTTAAGTAGCATAGTCACATCATCATCCATGGCCTTCAAAGTGGACTATTCTCTTAAGTTATAGGATGACCGTGCCTTTCACTCTCATGTTATACTAACCCTGCTCTTCTAAAGGCTCTTTCTTCTGAATAAACTTGAACATCACCAAGAAAGGATTCTTCATAAGTAGCCATGATCACATTTTCATTCTCACTGACCCTTGATATTATCATTTTATCACTTGTATTTTGACTATTCTCATCCATTCTCCTTGATAGGATACTATCCTCTATTTTTTGGCATCACTGTGACTGGCTTTTAATGGACTGTACTATGCAATGGGCCTTTATGGACTGTACCTTCTGCATTTAAACAAACATCATCTCCTCTTGGCTTATATTCTATGAACAAGATGACCACTTCTCCAACTTGCATATCAGGTTTAAAGAAGAACAATGAGCCATTGACACTAAATGCAGGGTCATTCTGTATAATATAGAGGTCACAATGTTTTGGAACACTCTATCAACTAGTCTACATTATTTTCTTAAACTCTTACCACAATTTTGATGGTTCTTGCATGGACTCTCAAACTCTCTTTTACATTTTTCCTCTTACACATTTGATGATGACTGTGCATATTTCTTAAAATTCTATCTTCTACTCTTCTTGGCTTGAAAACATGCTCTTACAATTGTTTACCTATCATTCACATTTGATTGTTGGCATGTACTCTGTGAAGACTATGCATTAGTCCTAATTGATTGTTCTTTACACATTTGTGACCATGTTGAATGACAAAGGCCAATAGATCAAAATACACCATTCACTTTATTTGATACAAATAGAATCCATTGAAGACTTGTGATTTACTACCCTGGAAATGACCTCTTTTTCTTATTTTGGACTTTTCTCATTCTTGCTCATTTCTTCATTTCTTTGACTGTCACCCTTTGTATTTGCCATTGACAGGTCTATCATGATAATTTTTTGGCTCTCACTCTCCTTTTGTTAGTATATAAAGGATTGATTTTATTTTCTCTTCATTCTTGAAAGACCTTGTTTTAGTTGCACTGGCCAAGAAATGACCCTTTCTACACCATGACCTACGATTTATCTTCCTTGCACTGTCTATCAAGAAATATTCTACCCACTACCTTAAGCTTTCATTTGACTATACTTGATTAGAATGCTTAACCCTATCCTTATTCCTATTTATATTGGGGAATTAACTGTCCACTACTTCATATGCACTGCTTACGGTACCAAATTAGTATCCTCAGGGCATAGTGACTATGAAACAGGTGTATCATAACAAATTTTCCCTTGTCTAATTATTTATGCCATCTAATGTTGTGTGTCTTTAAATTTGCAACATTATCACAAACTGTCCTTTCTAATACTGTGACTTCATTACAAAGATGTTATCACCTTCCTTACCATTAAGAGTTGATGCAAAAGAAGGAAACTTTTTCCTTTCTTTTAGATCTTCATCTACAGTTGTGGCAGTGGAAGATATCTGAAACTCTTTCATCCTTTTTGTAAGGCATTCTGAATTGTGACTAACATGTGCATCATCCTCGAGTATGGTAGAATTTTGTGTCTCCCATAAATTGAAACTCATGATTTGTGCTTCACAAGTAGTTTGGATAATGTCTTGATGGCACTAATCATAATTGCAGCCAGAGCAGTAGGTGGTTCATTAGTGGAAAGAGCTGCAATGGTATCAAGTAGTGTTTTTGTACTAACTTATCATGAATCTTAGGCTTTATCTTGGAATATTATGCATACTTACTATCCTCACAGTCCTAATGACATTGTCCTATGTCTATAGCCATGATAATCGTCTTCTCATAACACTGTGTATGACCCTAGGGTTGCTCCATGGGAACTCCTATGGTTGTCCTCCATTGATTTTCTTTGATGCATCCCAAGGAAAAATCATTTTCTCATTGCATATCTTAGGATAATAACCAAATTTTGATAGAAACTATCTCTTGTTGTCAATAATTAAGGATATTGGCATTAAAGAGACCACACAATAGAGCAAATTTTTTAACCTCAAACACTACTAGATGACTAGAATAAAATATTTATATGCATTAACCAAAAATAATATTTTGACTATCACAGGAGACCCTACATTTCCTTTTCACCATGTAAGTCTCATAGAAACCAATGTATATGCAATTTTTTCTAAAAACACATAACAACAATCTCCAAATAATGCATACATTTTAAGAGGCTGTGAATCTCTCCTTTTAATAGTGATAGGGTTTTTAGGAGCAACAAACCTGGAATTTCCTTTCTATGCCATATGTCACACACTTCTCCATGATATTTTCAACCTACCACTACTTTATCTCCAATGTGGGTATCATCTGAAAACAATGTTGGTCTTGTGCTAGATATAGTAAATGGCCTCTTAAAACTTCTACAGTGTGCCCTTATGAGAAATTGTTGTGTGTTTTCATTTTTCCACAACTCATGAGACTTTGCAATGTGGAGTGAACTAACAACTAACCTAACTCCTCAACCTACATCCCTTTTCCTCAATCTGCAACGTGGCCTTGAATGCCTACGAACAAGAAACCCTAAAGTTCTCCTTACCCATGAGTGAAGCAAACTGAAAGCTATTTCTTCTTGGCACCCAAAACAAAAGACTTGGTCAATTTTCTTTTACTTCCTCATTTCACTTGATTTTCACTCGCAAGCCATTAAGCTATATTCTTCTCCCTTTATTCTTTTATAAAACACTTTAAATTTTTAAAATTTATTTATTTTCAATGAAATGACTCAAAAACTTAAAGTGTCAACGTCTTTTGGCGACCTCTTGGAGATGTTTTCCTGCTAAAAATGGTGACCAGTTGTCTTGTATAGTCCATTGGGTGTAGGAGTCACAAGAGAACTTGAAAATTAACAAAAATAAGACCTTGTGCACTATTGTAGCATACCCAAATGGCATTTGACACCTTCAAACCTACCCAAACCTACCCAAGAAGACTCAAAACATGACTAAAACTAATCGACAAGTTGTGCATCAACACTTGGAGGAATGAAAAGACACCTAAAACCTACATGCAACAACACTTATTGACCCAAAAAACCTAAGTTAATATGTACAAAAGGTTGATCATGCCTAAAAAAAAAAGTTTAAGGTGTATCCCATTGATTGGGATAGGAAGTATCTCTCCATCCATTTTAGATAGTTGAAAAGCATTGTGTTTCTTTCACTCTACAATGATGAAAGGACCACTCCACATGGCATAAAAATTTGAGTGTTTCCCAAGCTTTCTCTTAAGCTCATCCCATTTGAGCACCACATCACCTTCCTTGAACACCCTTGGTGTTTCCTTCTTGTAAAAATACTTTTTCACTTGGATTTGGTGGAATTCCATGGTTTTCATGGCCTTATTTCTTTCTTCTTCAAGCTCCAATAGCTATGCCTATCTAGCTGCCATGGAGTTTTCTTCTTCAAACATCTCAAGTTGATTTACTATGTCAAGTGCTAGGAGTTCAATGGAAAAAGGAAACCTCGCTTCCTTCCCATAGACAAGCACATATGGAGAGTTACCAATGGACCTTTTAGGTGTGATTTTATCCACCCATAGAGAAAATTTAAACTTGGTATTCCATGTGCTTTGGTTATCTTCCATGGTTCTTTTAATGATCTTGATCAAATTCTTGTTAGTAGACTCAGCCAAACCATTACCTTGAGGATAATAGTTTGAGGAAGTACTCAAGAATATACCTTGTTTTACAACCCACTCACTAATCTTTATACCACTAAAAGCCAAAGCATTTTCTGAAATAATGGAGTTGGGAACTCCAAACCTTGTTACCAACTCCTCGTAGAAGTTTAAAACAACACTTTCATTTGCCTCCTTAAGGGATATAGCCTTCGTCCACCTTGTAAAATAATTTGTAGCAGCCAAAATCCACTTGTGACCTGCACTAGATGGAGGATGTATGGCCCCTATGAAGTCAATACCCTACTTCATAAAGGGCTATTCAACCTGCATGGATTGCAAAGGAAGAGTTGTAAGTCTTTCTTTTCCTGCAAACATTGTACATTTGACACATTTCCTTGCCCATGAATGGGCATCTTTGAAAAGACTTGGCCAGTAGTACCCAACCCTCATAATTTTCCAAGTTGTAGTCCTTCGGGAAAAGTGACCACCAACTATTTTGTCATGAAACTCATGAAGTACCTTGTCAACTTGGTCAGTATCTATGCATCTCAATAAAAATCCATTATGATCCTTTCTAAAAAGTACATCATTGACAAGTACAAATGGAATAAACTGCAATCTGAAATACCTTCTTTTTGCCTTGTCCAAGCCAATTGGACACTCACCAGTTTGAAGAAAATACACCATTTCTTGTATCCAACTAGTACCCAATGATGGTGCAGCAGTTTGTGGCTCATCATTTGTTATGAGGACAAATTCTTGATTTTCTTTGTCATTTTCTAACCCAACAACTAGCTATTCACATAGTCACTTACCTCTTACCAAATTTCTAACTTTGATTTCCAGATCATATTCCATCACCTTGGTGACCCACCCAACCCTTTTTTCACTCAAATATTTACTCAACAAAAATTTTGTAACACTTGGGTGAGAAACTATCAGTTGAATCTTTTTATTGGAAACCAAATGACAAATTTTTTTGAGACTTTTAATCACAACAAGCACATGCTTCTCAACAAAAGAATATCTCTACTCATAACCCTCTAAGCCTTGACTAAAAAATGCTATTGGCTACTCTAAACCATATTCATTTTGTTGTACCAACATAGCAGAGATAGTATCTATCCTACCAAAATCATAAAGGATGAAATCTTTGGAAAACTTAGGATTTACCAATGTAGGTGTTGTTGTTAATGCTTCCTTAATAGCCTCAAAACAGTTTTTCCCTTCTCTTGTCTAGCTAAAACTCACATTCTTCTTCAACATTGCAATTAGAGGTCTCAAAAGATTAACTAAATCAGGTATAAAACCTTCTCACAAAATTGATTCTACCAAGGAAACTTTTTAGCTCCTTCTTGTGACTAGACAAAGGTAGAGCAAGAATGGCACTTACCCTTTTCGGATCAATGGTTATTCCATGCTTTGAGACCACATGTCCAAGGATTTTACCTTCATGGACAACAAAGATGCACCTTTTGGGGTTAAGGGATATGCCAGGCTCCCTACACCTATCAACACTTGCCTTAAATGAGAGATATGTTCATCAACATTTTTTGAAAAAATAGTTATTTCATCAAGATAAATCAACACCAACTTGTAAATTAACCCTTGAAAATCCATATCCATTGCTCTTTGGAAAGTTGCACCGGTATTGGACAAACCAAAGGGCATTCTCTTGTAAGCCATTGTTCCCCACTTCCTGATGAATGATGTTTTATATTGATATTCCTCCCTCACTAACACTTGGTTATATCCAGAATAACCATCAAGTAAAGAAAATATCTCTGAACCTACAACAGCTTGTAGGATTTGTTCCATGGAGGGCAGCAGGTAATGGTCTTTGAGTGAGGCCATATTCAAGTCTCTAAAGTCCACACAAATTCTTATCTCCCCATTTTTATTCCTAACAAGAACAAGGTTAGAAATCCATGAGGTTTGTTTGATTGGGAAAATAATACTACCCTCAATCAACTCATTTAATTCCTTTCTCATGAGTGGCTCAAGCTTGGAGTTCAAAGGCCTTTGTTTTTATCTTACTGGTTTTGCGTTTGGCTCTAGTTCAATGGTGTGGGGCAATATTGGGGTCAAAGCCTTTCAAATCAAAATATTCCCAAGCAAATATATCATGAAACTCTTGACAAAGGGAAATAAAAGCTTCTCTATCCTCTTGAGAACAAATCTTACCAATCTTAAGAAGCCTAACTTTGAAAATTTCCACCTCTTCATAATGTTCTTCCTTGATATGCATGCTGGTTTTTCCCCTTTTAAGCTGATCATCTGAACTAAAAATATATTCTAAGGTGACCAAAACCTTTGGTAACTTCTTTGTTTTTAGCTAAATAATCTGATCACCCTACCGCTGTTGTAGTGTTTCTTGATTTCCAGCTGAAAACTCAACTTCCTCAAGAAAAAAACTAAGCACCTGTTCATCACTTTCAAAGACTTACCAATGGACATTATTATCAGGAATAGATGGACTTACTACTATCTTAACATATTGTTGCACCTTATCCTTTTTAATATCATTTGGAATATCAAATTGGGCACCTATAGTAGCCAACCTATCAACATGCTTGTTTTGACTTCTAGTTACAAACAACAAATTAAAAGCATAACATTCCTTCATATCCCATACCCTATGCTTATAAGACTTAAGCACATCATTTTTGGTCACATGCAAGTTTCTCACCTGGTTTACAATCAACTCACTATCACCAAACACTTGTAGACAACTTATTTTTCTCTTCCTTGCCCATTCCAAACTATAATAACCCATCCTAAATTATTACTTAATGAATATTATTGTAAATGACACATGAATATATTCAAATTAAAAAGACATAACTAAGTAGCTATAGTCAATCATAGCAACACATGTCCATTTAAAATGAATCAAATATTCGTATATTCAATTCAAAAGTCAAATTACAATATAGGCTTTGACTTGGCTCACAAGGCCACAAAGTCGTTACATTGTACAACTTTACATGAAAGTTGCATCATTGACTAAATTGTCTTGTGTACATCTAAGGTTCATCTCGACGCTTGTCTCCACTAGTGGATGAGAACATGGTTAAAGTGCTTTCTCGCCCAACCATGAAGCGTACGCTTCCTCAAAATTCTTCCAACTTGAAGAATACTTGACCCTACATGAAAATTTTAGCAAGAGAAAAATTTGTAAGGTGGAATTTGGTGTGTGCCTGTACATCAACATGCAATTTATATCTACAAATTAGAAGAGAAATTCAAGATCTATGCAAGATTTCATACATACAAAATGAATTATATTTCTTGGCCAAGCATTAAAACTGTGTTGCAACAAAAAAAAACAATAGGTTCTGGTAAAGCAAACCTATACTCCTTGAACTCCATTTTAACACCTGTCCCGGAAGGTAACTTTCTACAATACAACATTTCACAAAAACTATTTACCCTCTAGCAACATCTACCCTAAGGTGCTCTAGTCTACTCAGGTATCACTGTTCTATTCAAGTAAAAGAATATCATAAAAGTCTACGGAAAAGAAGAATCGGATTACTAATTTCCTCTCTAAACATAAATCAGATACATGATTCAAATAGAATAATAGAATAATAAATCATATCATTCACATGGCCCATGTTTACTTTCAACATAAGCATTATCCACTTAAAAATGAATTAAGTAAAAAGAACAAAAGAAGGTATGTCACAAGTATGTGTATGTACGTAGACGAAGTATATGTGCATACACACATATGTGCCTACTTAAGTTATTGGTTTATGCATACATTTTGAAATAAACCATTAAATTAGATTGCAATCATTAAATAATATTCCATTTGTCATTTCTTTGACGAAAATAAGGAATCCAGATTATGTTTGCATTACAGTTTCTCACATACTATTGCTTCCTTTATATTCACACTAGCTGTGATATCCTAACATTGTTGTTTTACATATGAACGTTCACTATTTTAACAAAACAATATTGTTTCCATCTAAAAAGTTATAGAACAAGCTATTTCATGTAGAATATTCACAGTTAACAACTAATGAATGTTGTTCTAGCTAAACAATTTAATGAACAAGACTGCTTTCAACTACACATACACTTTTACAACAAATCAATGTTGTTTCCAACAAAACATTCACTTTTAGCAATAATAAAATGCTATTTCAACTAAATAGTTTAATGAACAAGACTATTTTTTGCTACACATACACTTTTATAACAAATCAATGTTGTTTCCAACAAAACATTCACTGTTAACAATAATACAATGTTGTTTCAGCTAAATAGTTACAATTTATGACAAAAAAATGTCATTTCCAATAGAACATTCACCGTTTACTTAAATACAATGTTGCTTCCAGCTAAACAATTTCAGTTTATGACAAAACAATGTTGTTTACAATGGTTTATGGTTGCAGCTTCAAGTTCCATTGCCTCATTTTGTAGGCTTAATTATTCTAACATTTGTATATACAATTTCATGTAAGAACACTAAAATGAACCTTATATCAACTTTTGGAATGAATTTAAAAGTACTGGACGACATACTAATTGTTAATCAACGATGATAAATGCTCTCATACATGATATTTGTCTTACCTAGATTCGGTTTGGAACCTTGGTTCAAAGTTTACATATAATATACATATGTCATTCTAAAATGAACCATAGCCGTTGATTGGTTCTTAAAAGAACAGGGTGGTCGAGGGAAAAACCATAACACCCACCCTTAGTTTGGGTGTAATCGCTTCCATGGATGACATGATTGTCATTCCTATGGAACAATGGTTCACTATACTACACATGCAAATAATTTTAAGGAATGAATTCCATCATTCGACCTTTATTCTAAACAGCCTTGGCGACATAACAGGGTATCTTATATCTATAAAAATAACAAAACCTCATATACAGAACTAGGTGATATGAGCCCACTGTTGCCTTTGGCGATAGGGAAAAATAAAGATAAAAGTTACCTTCGATGCTAGATTGAGAGGGTGATGGCATTGGCCCGAATGGGCATCCATTGGAGAAACAGTAATAAGCGGGTAAACACATTTACATAAAAATCTTTCAATGATGGCTATGGCCTACCCCATAAAGGGTGGCAACATTACATAGTTTACATCACACCATTTACAGTGCTATCGGGTTTCCCCTGATAGCCTATAATGGGTTTAACAATTAAAAACATACATGCAACCGAACACAGGGTCGGTGGTATCGAACCTTACAAGATAATACATATTGACGACTCTTCCAAGCCGTGGGCTTTACAATCCCAAGTGAATCCGAGTGCAAAGAAAGTAGCAACATAGCCATAGATAATACAAGCGTACTCTTATAGTTGCATAAGAGTTCGATAGTATAACTTCATTCAATCAATAAAATCGACATATCAATGATTCGATTGATGCATGGAAATAAAGATGAAACTATAAAATCAATAAAAAGCAACATTATTAAAGGAAAAATCATCAAATACCTCTGTACCCAAGAATTCTCCTTCAAAATTTTCCCAAAAGCTTTGTTCTACCCCCTAGTCTTTTGTTGGTTCCCGTCGATATCTCCTTCAAAATAACATCTTTCTACATTTTTATTGCGCCTCCACTAAGGAATTGTTTCAAAATGATAGTGGGTATTAATGGAATTTCTGCCCCATTCTAAATTTGAAAATTTTCATATTGTCTATGGCAAACCATGTCCATCATGGAATTTTCTCATGATATTGATTTAAATTTCATCTGTTCGATAATGATAATTATCGATTTCAAGTTTACTATATATATATATATATATATATATATATTTATATGTATAAATATATTCTCACATATATATATATGTATGTATAAATATATATATGTATATATATATATATATATTTATATTCAGATTTGTTCACACATATGTATGTTTTCGACACACACACACACACACACACACACACACACACATATATATATTTATATATACATACATATATTTGTATTCAAATATAATTGTTTTCATGTGCATATCTATCATTTATATAAGAAGGACCTTTCATTTTCATTTCAACAATGATACAAAAATGCGTAATTGAGTTTCATACATTCGTTCACATACCAAATCTCACCTTCATTTTTCTCTAAATTAAAAACACAAGCTCAAGATTGACTTTTTCAAATATAAGTTTCCACATAATTTCGTTTCACAAATGCATCTTTTCAATCAACGAGTCATTTTAGTCAGCTTAATATAATTCCTATATGAATTTTCAAATGAAAATATCATGTCATTTTGTGGTGTGTGCACCTAGATTCCATCTGGCTTACTGTTCAATCTGGCTAAACAATCCTACTTCAACCGTGTTCTCATCCTTCAACTTATCACCCTACAACTACATACACTTGCACTTGTAATATTCATCAGTAACGTTCAATTCTAGTTAACATATAAGATAATTTCAAAAGATTGCATAGTCAACATTAGTCAACTTCTTTCAATATATTTAGATAATTTCAAAATTTCCATTTAATATATATTGAATTTCTCTAATAATTTAATTTACCATATTATAATAAATATGTAATAAAATTGGGTTATGACACAAACCCTGTAGAAGACCTTCATACTTAGTTGTATTGTTAGTAAAACTAAAAGCAAAACCAAAAGTTGAATAATACCTTTCAACTTTTGGAGATACAAACATATCATCCCCACCAGCCTCGTGTCTACTTCTTGAACCATCAAAAAACATCTTCCAAACTTCATTTTGTTGTTGTTTACCTTGGTGCTCATCCTTCTTTACAAGGTTAGGAATGATATAATCTAGCTCATGAATCATGTAAAAACCTAAGCCTACTCTTCAAGGTTTTTGTTTGGATCAACTTCAATGTTTTTAGCTTCCCATTCCTCCAAAAGAATGTCTAGAATGCTCTCAATTTGGGTGTTTGGCTCTTGGACAACAGTATGCTCATCATGGTCAAAAATAGCACAATTAGCATTGGCAACACAAGGTACGTATGGCTCTACATGGTCTTTTTATATTGACTCAAATTTTATAGTCACGTTGGTTCCATATCTTGTCCTAAACAACATATGTGACCAATCTGAAGATAAATAGCCACCTATCTTAGCAGTGAAATCCCTCGAAAGACAAAGGGAAAAGTAAGGTGGCAAGTTAATCACATAAACATCTTATGGTATGGAAAAATTGGGACATGAATGCAAGGTGAGATTCAAATCTTTAATAACTCCTACAATATTGATAGATGTCCCATCAAGTTGAACTACCCCGTTTTCAAGAGATTGATATCCCAAACCCAACCTATCAACAATTTGTTTAGGCACGATGAAACTACTAGCCCCTGAATCAATCATGCAATTATGAAAAAGGTTATTTCCTATGATCAATGGCACATAGACAGGTGGTGGCTTGACTTATTTGCTTGGATGTCCACTGCTATTTTGGGGTATATTGGTAAGTACAACCTTGTCTTGATTAATGGGACATTCACTTGACACACTCAAATATGATAAAGCAGATTGCAACAAATCCCTTTGCCTTGGGATAGACAAAGAGTCCCACATAAACATAGTAACATTTGATTTCTTCATGTGCTCAATGTTTACCTTTTGATGGGCCTTTGTAACAACAATATCTCCTTGCAAATGTGTTGGTTGGGACTGATTCCCAACCTATTCTTTAGTAATGCCTTGTTGATTTCTTTGAAGTACATGTGGTACATGAGACATAGACAAACCAATAACCTCCTTTTCTACTCTAGGAGCTTGATAAGGCTCTTTATTTGCTAGTTGTCCCATCTCAACAACCCTCTTTTTACTCCCTGTGTTAGTTGCTATAAAAGAATAGTCAGGTGGTTAAATCCACAAAATTCCTCTCCTTGCCAATTTAGAAGTGTAGTGTCACTTGGAGGAGGTTTTTGTTGTTGTGAGGGTGTTTCATTAGGTGTATTTGGTTGTAAGCTAAACACATTTTGCACCATTAAGGCTTGGTTAATCACCCCATTTGAACAAGCAGATTGGTTATGGGGTCGATTACAAGGGAAACAACACTCATAATCTTGAACATGATTATTTTGGACAGGAACTAATGTTGTAGATGAGCTTGGCACATTTGGATTATATGACTAAAAAGGCCTTGGGTTAAGAACTTGTTTTGGGCCTTGGTAATTTTCTTGATAGGGCAACCTATTTGCTTGACTTGGCTAGCATTGTGCTTGGTAAGGCCTGTAGCTTTGAAATTGTTGTTGTTTTATTTTAACCAACTCATTCCCACATGATTGAAGGAAGCTTTTTATTTCTTGCAACTCAGATGATTGGGTTGGGACAACTTTATCTTGAGTAGGAACAACTGGTATAGGGGAAATTTTTGGCGTTTGCATAGGCATTGTTGGTTGTATATCAAGGAAGAATGCATTGGAGGTCTTGGGGCTATTTTTCCAGCTTGTATAAGGTTGTTTTCAGCTCTAATGACTATCTCATAAGCACCTAGAAGTGTAGTTCCACCCATAGATTGAATCATAACTGATATACCATTATTTAAAGACCTCAAATAATACAAGAAAGCATTGTCAGGTGAAGGCCTTACCAAAGGTGGGATCCTATCCCAAGACTTTTGAAAATAGAAATTGAAATCCGTTATATGTTCGTGAGGAGCCCTCTTGATGGTGGTGAACTGCTCCAACAATGACAAGTGATCGGACTTGTCTTCAAAGTGATTAAAAAGTGCTTCTCCAAGTTGGTCCCATGTAGTGATTGAGTTAACGACCAAGCTCCTAAACCATTGAATATCTTTTCCCTTGAAAGATGATGCCAACAATATAAGAGCTACATTTTCAACAGTTATATGATGGACTACGCACAAATTTTCCATATCCTTGATATGCTCAACAGGTGTAGTTTGGTCCTCTCTTGTGAAGAAAGAAATGCTCTTGAGAGCTATCATAGGTATATCATCATGTTGAGCCAAATTCAAAGGGCTACCCCCATCAAATGGTGTGAAAGTCTGTTGCCTAGGGGCTAGCATTGGTGCAACAAAAGTCTATTTTCTTACAAGATGAGCAACAACCCTCACAAAAGGTGGAGTTGATTATGTTTTCCTTGATAAAGGAGTTATTCTTGTAGTTATACCTTGTCTCCTTAGTGGAGACAACTGCAAGTATTCAAATGAACTTGCACTCCTTGATTTTATCCTTCTCACAAGCTATTACAACACCGGTTTTGCTGATTTTCCACACCTAGAGTCACCAAATATGCAAATTTCAACCTCTTAAAGGTCTAAATATAATTGGTTGCATATAAAAACCATCAATAAAATAAATTATTTGAACTGTTTTGATTCAAACATTGCACATTGGGCGTGCCAAAAATTATTATCACCTAAATATGCACCCTTGCTAAGTTACAAAACTTAGCTTACTTGGTGAAACATGGGATCCTTTTCAGGTTCGTGAGTTACCTATGATGAAAAGGAACCTCCAAAGTGAGCTAGTTCTCTTGGTTTTATCACCTAATCTAACTAAACTAATACTTTTCTAAGGAAAAGAGTAAGAAGGAAACGTTAAAGTGAACCTACTTTCCTACTGAGGTGATGCACCAAAAGTGTTTTTTTTAGACCTCAAACTACTTTTTTGACATACAACTAATCTATGTTTCAGCTACTTATGCACAACATAAGGTTTGACATATTTGTGTATAAGTATTTTATCGAAAGGTCTATGTTTCTTACCATTTTAGAAGGAAGAAAATATCTTTTTATTCATAAACTAACACCTATTTGAATTATGAAACAAACAATAACCTACATAAACATATCATTTCTACTTGAAAATGATGGAAGTAAGACATTTATTTGAGGATTTACACATAAAACTCACAAAATAACATCAGTTACCTCACACACACAACTA
This sequence comes from Sequoiadendron giganteum, assembly GCA_007115665.2. NCBI lineage: Eukaryota > Viridiplantae > Streptophyta > Pinopsida > Cupressales > Cupressaceae > Sequoiadendron > Sequoiadendron giganteum. The sequence continues at coordinate 342,957,242 of CM021105.1, read as the reverse complement.
GAACCTAATATTTGAAGGCCAAAATGCTTGTTTTATTGATAGAAGATGTGTATATAGCAATACATAGTTTGAAAATATGTATCTTTTGTTAGATATTGTATTACCAAGAGTTTATTTTCAATCTGAAAATTGAAAATGTGAGCTACAATAAAAAATAGAAAGAGAAAGAAACTTTGTTTCAGTTTACAATGCTATTTTCAAAAGTGAAAGAACTGAAGAAAAATGAAAGAAGGATTTCTTTTTGTCCACCCTACGTTGGAGAGAATGCAGGATAGGTATTAAGACTCATTAAATGCTCCTTCATGACTATTTTTGACTCTACTCTTAACTTGGTTGCTTGAAAACTTCCTTGAAACTCCTTGGTGGCATTGGAGAAGGGAAATGTTAACCTTTTCAACTATCTTTGTCTCATATGACTGTCATCAAAACTGCATTATATTCCCTCAACTGCTCCTATATCTACTCTTTGACCCATTCAAATGCTTGCAACTATCCATTCTTGTTCAAAATTCCTTCTAGATACTCTCAACTATTGATTCAATCACCATTTGACCACTTTATGCTTGCAACTAACTTTGACTGCTCCAAACCTCTCTTGGCAAGTTTATAGGACATGTGGATGACCTTGAAAATAACTAATTGCCTTAGGTGAGTGTAGGATATTATTCAGTATTTGACATTACCATTATACCTTGACCATCCCTAGATCATAAATTATAATATATGTCATTACCATGATGAACATCTATTTGATGACATTCTATGATACTCTACCATGATGGATATTCCTTTTGTTATCTGCTTAAATACAGTCCTTAATCTGCCCTTTAACATCAATCGTGACTCTCCATGAGTCTCCTTAACATACAATTGTAATTGCTACCTCAAGGAATGCTTCCCTAGTCTAGAGTAGAGTGTAGTGTTGCTCCTTAGAAATCAAAAGTTGTGGCTCATACAGACTTGTGACCTGCTCATTATAGCAGAAGAATGCATTGTTAATTACTCCTCTTTGGTTTATGAAGCTTGTGGAAATTTACTGCCTTCTTTTCCTTCACATTTTCCCTATGTTTATCATAGAAATTTTCTCTACCTTAATTGAAGGTTGATGCACTAAAGATTGTATCCTGAGGAGGTTTCTATGCAAAATAGAACCAAGCATACTACTATCAGTTTTTCAAATCATCTGGCTCTTGAAGTTTGGGAAAGTTCAAAACAAAATCAACATGCAATTCTATTAACTAACATGACCGCCCCCTTCGCTCATGAAGGCTCTAAGTTAACATGGATGTGGGGCTTTAACATGATACACCAAAACCTTTGATTTGATTCTATCTATTTCAATTCCTCCAGGAAAAAGTCTTGAAAGCTCCTTAAGAACAACCTCAATGATATCCATGTAATTGTCCCTATGCTCGACTGTCACCTCTTTTCACATTGTGACTGTCCTCCTAAGGCACTGTCCATAGTTATTCAATCAATTCAAGGCTCTGTTACTTATGCCTAGTAGTCTCTTCTAATTTATTTTTCTTTATGACTATTCTTTCAGTCATACAATCTAAAACACTATCATAAAATTGTTTATGCAAGATTGTCCTTAAACTTCTTGTTTGCATGGTAAAAGTCTATTCACCTTGAATTTGTATTTTGCAGCTAACACTGTCAAGAAACACTTCCCTCAATCTATATTACTAGGTATCTTAAAGGTCTATTCTCTTTGTGATTGAAACTATGCTTTTTCCTCATTAGACTCACCCTTTAAACTGACACATTAATGCATAAAGTTTGAGAGGATGAATGATCCCTGACAAAATTTATGAAACCTAAGGCTCCATTCTTAGTCATCACCACTATGCACATTTCACTGATCACAACCAATGTCCATAACAAGGTCTTAAGTAGCACAGTCACATCATCCATGGCCTTCAAAGTGGACTATTCTCTCAAGCTACAGGGTGACAATGCATTTGACTCTCATGTTCTACTAACCTTGCTCTTCTAAAGGATCTTTCTTCTGAATAAAATTGAACATCACTAAGAAAGGAGTCTTCATAAGTAGCCATTTTTTTCATTTGAACAACATGAATCAAATCATTTCAATTTGCATGATGATAAAAAAGTGGTGCAAAAACATTGAGCCAACAATGGGAGTCCAAGTTTTGTTCATTCGAGAGGGTGTCTTATCAGAAATTTAGCCAGAATGGAGGCCAATAAAGTATCATCGATCATGCTTGCACCCAAGCACGAGGTTACAACTGAGGAAGATGAATATGAAGTTGCGGATGAAGAATATCAAAATCAACTTATCCATTTCAAAACAAAAATATAAGTGAGTTTATTTATATCATTCATGAAGCATTGCAACAATTTATTGAATATCTATTTGTGTTTCATATCTTCTTAGTTGTTTATGATCATGTAACACATCCTTTGTTGGTTAGAAAAGGAAATTATTTTGCTGAATCAGTCAATGGTTTTGTTTAAGAGAGCCTTGTTGTTGGTTAGGGTAGGTTAGATTAGGTTCTTTGAGTCAATAAGTGTTGTTGCACATTGGTTTTAGGTTTATTTCATTCCTCCAAGTGTTGATGCATAATTGGTCTGTTGGTTTCAGTCATGTTCCTGGTTTGGGTAAGTTGGAGGGTGTCAAGCTCTGATTTTTGGGGTGCTACAGCAGTATACAAGGTCTGAAGGTCTGATTTTCAATATGTGTTTAGTTTATTCCATGACTCCTATGCCCAATGGATGGTTTAAGGCAATTGGTCCCATGAGTTTTAGAAAGAAAAATACACACAGAGGTTGTTGAGAATGTTGCAAGGTTTTCTTTCAAGGTTATCATTAGGCTCTTTCATTAAAACATAATCTTAAATTTAAATATTTATGATGAGTTTTAAAATGTTATGGAAAAGGACGGAGTTTTCTTTAAAAGAGGAAAGGAAAATAACATGTTTGGAAGAGCTCACAAATAAAGGTTTAAGCAAAAGGGAAAAATAAGAAAAGGAAAATAAGCTTTGACTAAGTTTTTGGGTGCCAAAGAAGAAAATTGTTTCATCTACACTTCACCCACGTAGCCTTGAAGACATGAGTAGGTTTTAGGATTTTTTCTGTTATGTTGTAATGAAAATATTCACCCACGTTGTAGAATGAAATACTCCAGCTTACTCGAAGATGGATGGCATGTTGTTGATTCATAAGAGAAAAATGAGGGCACATAGCAGACAATTAATGGGGATAGGGGGCACATTGAGAAGTTGGAGGAGTTCAAATCCTTTACAAAACATTATCCTTCTTCCTTGCACATGTTTTTCTTGTCTTTCATGGTTATTAGGGGAATCTCCTTGGGAGAATTCCATTCTTTATAGGAGTGAAAAACTATGTAACAGTGAAGACACAATTAACATCCATATTCATATATCAACAATAAAGTATCTTTCCATCACAATGGTGTTCAATTGGTAAGACAGTTCAATGAAGATTTAGTTATCATGATGATAAAGAATAATCCAAGATACAAGATGGGAGAGAGAAGATTGTTGCTAATAGAGATAAATACTGAGAAAATCTAAATAACTGGAAAGAGGTTAGTAGTAAACCGACAAAGAGACCATTGAAAAGATCAACAACTATTGAAGTTATTGGTGTTTTAGATGTGAAAAATGGAGAAACAACTATTTAAGACTGGTTAGGAGCAAAAATTGGCAAGGATGCTATTATTGGAAGATCATATTGCAGAGACAGATCTTGAGGGATATCTTGAGAATCACTTTTTGAGGAATTGAATGTTGAATCTCTACAGAGACAATAAGCAAATACTCGTTGTTCTAATAAGGTTATCTAAATATTGTCAAAGACATGGAAATTTATGAGTTTTTGATTCATAAGGTGAGGTCATGATTACAAAAAATGAGAATGTCAATGTTTGTAGTAATGTGGAGAAAGCATTTATCTACATATGATGAATATGTTCGATAACTTGATGAGGAAATCAATCTCAAAGACTTTTCTTTATTTAGCCATGTATAAATTCTAATTGTGAAAATAAATTTGGTCTTCAAGGCATAAATCACATTGTAGGTCATAAATAAAAGATACTCAGCTAATGTCAATAACTCAAATGAGGTTCTAAGGTCTTGGACTAAGCTAGGATTTGAAAGGTTTCTCCTCATTTGTCTATTACCAATTTCTTATAGACACATCATATATGAAAGGAAATGCATCACGTTCTTTGCAATTTTACATTTTTTTAAAAGATTCTTGTCATGGGAGTGCTTGTAAAAGGAATATGTAGCTTTCAGTTTCCTATCCTTAGCATACAAAACTAAAGTTACAAAATTAGGCATCGTATTGTTTCTTTCAATAGTGAAAGGGGTGTTGATGAGACCCAAGTTTTATAAGTTTCAGATATAGATGAGATAAAGGGATAAAAAAATGATCCTCATTCATTTGAAAAACCTATCGAATAACCCATAACATCCACAAATGTTGCTACTCAAGAAGCAATACCCACTCACGTTGTGACTGAAGAAGCAACAATGGGTATTTTTGAAGGTATGGGCATGGATTTTAGAAGAGGAGATATTGATGCAATCTCAGAGTATGTTGATGTGATAACCAAAGAAGATAAAAGTTGTAATGGATCTGCAATAGAAGATAGTGGCATGCAAGAAAGGGAACAACAATATGTACATGAGGGAGTGTAGAATAGCCTTGTTTACACAGTTTGAATGCCACGAGACAACACTGTGGACTCAAAGGGAGAAGGCATAAGACACACGATGAAGTCATAAGTGATAGTTAACATGGTTCTCAAAGGGTTTCAAAGTTTAATTATGTAAAGAGGATAGTCCATGAAGGGAAAATTCATCCAATAGGAGAGATCCTTAATGGGTTTGAAATAAGACAATGATCCTTTAGAGAGGAGGAGCCCCAAGCTTATAAGTTGCATGATCTCAAAGGCACAAAGATATGGGCAATTTGATAATATGATGCAAAAGAAAAATGAATCTTATTGTTCTTTGAGGTATATAGGGTTTTACAAGCACTTTTGTGTAAAGACAAGCTAACTCTTATGGAAAGGATTGTCATATATATGTGAGCACAACCCATTAAAAAATATAGACAGTGACCATTCTCCAAACCCATACATTATATAGTATAATGGGAAAAATTAAATAACAAAGGTTATTTATTGCTAATAAAATAGGAGGTTTCATGCTACAAAGACAAAATACAAACCATGCCAAAGGTAGTGCCATTGTCAAGAATGATGGGTAGTCTGGAAGATATGGTAGTAGGTCATTAAAAAATGAATTTAAAGACCTACAATATCAAATGGATGAGATAATGTAATGAAAATGGAGGATTCAATATGATTAAAGGGGTTCTTCAAGCCTTGGTTGGAAGATTGTGAGGGTTGCAAAGAATATCCCCGTGAAGCTTTCTTAACACTTATATTAAATGTTTCTCTGATAGCAGGTATGAAAGACAACATTTAAATGACAAAGAACATGGTATATAGGAGAGTGATAGTCATCACAAGTGCAAGGAATACCACTCATGGACTGTGCAAGTCAACCATTCAAAGGATAGTCATATGTTACCACAATACAAGGAGCAACCTAATAAAGAGGTAGAGTTAGATAATGTACATTTCCAATATCACAGTGAATAAGTGTATAGTTAGGGGTGTGTTGGGTTAATGCACAGTTACCAAACACTAAAGAGGAGGACTATAGGGACAACATTGTGATAGTCATGAATAATAGAGCCATATGAATAGAGAAGACAACCAATTTTCCTCATTTTTTATTACAATGATGGATATAGGCTTTATGATGACCTTGTAAGGGACATACCATGTAGAATGAATTGTGACTAGTTGAGAGGGGAGATTAGGAGCTTAAATGATGATTTTCCTCCAAGTTCTCAATTTGGAAAAGAGAACTAAAATGGAAAAATTCCTAACATGGATAGAATTTTATATTTAAGACCTTTCAAGTGCCTCAAGTCACAAGGTATTAGTAGTATTATTTCAACAAGGCCTGGGCCTTTTGTTCTTGACCTATTCTAGGACAAAAAATTGAAGAAGAATGCCTCCATGAAGGTTGTAGTGGAAGAATATCACATCTAGCAAAGGTATTAAAGAAGGAATGGAATGACTTTCATAAGGTACGCTTCATGGGAAAAGGGAGGACTGAAGGTCAAATAAAGTATAGTCCAAGCATTGTGATAGTCATGAACAAGGAAGCACAATCACTAAAGACCATGATTTAATTATAGTCAAGATATGAATTGGGGAATATTTGATGAAAGTATGAGGACTAATGAAGTGTATGTGGATTTCTTACTCCTAAAAGTCTTCTATGCCTCTAGAATGGCTTTGACCATTTTAATATTTCTTGCACATGCCCTATCATTATGCTAAAGAGGCTAGAGTTGGCAGTTTGAATAAATTTATGGCAAAATTGGCAGCATCATGAGTAGTCAAGAGCATTTCAGATATCTAGGGTCAGTTGCAAGAATCTAGGGAAGTGTTAAGAGCAGTTGAGGTAGTTGGATGACTGTTACAATAGTTGGAGAGTTTCAAGGGGCTTGTTGCAGCATTTTTGACCATTTCCCAAGCAGATATAGGAGTTGATAACAGTTGAAAGGTCAAACTTATCTTTTTCCAATGCCACCAAGAGGTTTCAAGCATTCAAATCATGAGTTTCAAGCGGTTACAAGCACCAATGTGAAAGGAAATAGTAATCACTTGTGATAAAGGAGATTTTAATGAGTTTTTATTATCATTGGATGTTGTCCTACATCCTCTCTAGTGTAGGATAGTCAAAGAAAGGCTTGTATCCTTTTTCAATCTGTTCTTTTCACTTTTTGGAGTTGTATTGTAAGCTATAAAAGCATCTTTCTACCCATAGTGTGCATTGTAACTCAAAAAATTAGTTTTCTTGCTCATTTTGGAGCTATGTTTTGTAACCATGAAGGTTCTTTCTAGCAAAGAAAGCATTGTAACTTTTTAGACCTGTATGTTGCTTATCAACAATTTTGATCAATAAATACAAGTTTTTTTACCTTCTCAAAGCTACTTCATTGTGCAATTTTTTACAAAAATGGTTGATGTGATCTTGTGGTGAGGTTTTACCCTTGATTTTTATCCTATTTTTTCATTTCCTTTATGCAAAAATATGTGCCTTTTCAGGTCATTTCTTGTGTTTAAACAACTAGGAGCAAAGTTTGAGTTGTGAGAACATTTCATATCCTTCTAAATTTCATCTTAGTTATCAAACCTAGTCATGAAACACTTATGCAAGATTCATGAAATTTTGGGTTGTGTATGTCAAAGTTTGAGTTGTTGATCATATTATGTTCATTTAAACAAGTTCAGGTCAAAAGACATTTGGTGTATCACCTTAGGATCTTAGGTTTTAATTTTCATAGAAATTCCTATCTCTTTCCTTTGCAATTAGTTTAGTTTAGGTGATAGTTCCAAGGGAACCAACCCTCTCTGGAGGTTCTCTTCCATCATAGGTGACCCACAAACCTGGAAGAGATCCAATGTTACTAGTAAGCTAAGTTCTGTAACTTATCAAGGGGCACAATATTGAGTGATAACAATTCACATTTAGGTGAGGTTAACTCTAGTATTGACGAAGACAAGAACATTCAAGAGTTACATACAAGCACCCGTTTCTTGGCAAAGCAACTCCTCTGATCAGGATATCATTGGCATATTTTAACATCAATATCTATATCAACACCACTAGGTGGTTTAACATGATCTCAACATTCAAAAATCATAAAAAATAATAAAAAATCTAAAAAATAAAGAAAATAGTAAAGATAAAATCATCGTCTAGTGGAAACCAGTTCGGTGGTGCTTTGGGCAAGTACCATGATGAAAACCTAGAAAACAGGCATCATGTGTAGAATTGAGAATCTACGTGTGCTATCCTAGGTGGAAGCATCTCATCCCCTCCATAATAAAACAAGCATTTCATCCATCATAATAAATCCATTTATCCAATCCATCCTCATCTAAATCTACAATTTATCTTGATCTCGATGAAGGTTTGGGGTACACTTCAAACTTGCTCTTAGTAGAATCTTGATATGGTCATTATCATTGATCATATCCTATCCTATTTAGTACCATAGCATATATCTAGCATTATCTCGATGACCATGCTCTATCCTATCATAAGATAATCTTTGGCATCCTTCACATACTGATCCATCCATCATCTTGATCTATGCATCTGTTCATGGAATTCCATACATTGCTAGACACTAGGGGTAGGTACTTGCATCTTGCTTCTGAATAAATCTTGATCCATGTTCTATATCTCACAAACATGATCTTGACATCATGATCTAGGTATCATCCCAAAAATATCAAAAAGACATCCAAATACATAAAAACCCTAAACATCCAAAACACATTCAAAATCTAAAAAAATCCAAATACATCAAAACCCTAAACATCCAAAACACGTTCAAAATCCAAAAACATTTATAAAATATGAAAATCCCAAAAACATCATTAGCCATCATGTGCTAATACCCAAGTCCAAATAATCAAACTACAAAACCTTTGTGCAATTACATAGGCAAGGCCATCTCTGATGAGCCCTTGAGACATAGGTTTGTCCCTTAGGTCCTATTCTCTTGGTCCAACCATTTCAAAAACTTCAAAAATATTCAAATATTCTTAAAATACCAAAAAAAAACTCATAAATTGTCAAAATACCAAAAGAAGCCTCAAAACATTTCAAAAAGTAAAAAAATAAAAAATCCAAAAAGAAACAAATTCATCCCATCCCATCTCACTCTCATCTGCAATAAAATTTTCATCCATAATAAACTTATCATCACCTTCACCTTTGGAAAAACAAACTGAAACATATACAACAACCACTAAAACACAAACTTTAACACAAAATCATGAGTCTTGATCATTATCAAACATGTTGGTTAACCATCATATCAATGACCTATCAAACATCTACAACCAATCACCATCCAATGCATGTCTTATAGATAGATCTTCCTACAATAAACATCATTTCAAATATCAACCCAAAACAACTCTCTTGTAAGAGATATGATGGCATTGAATTTTTTGTAATTTTTATCTTTTCTTTGATTTATCTTTTTGTCTTATTTCAATGATCTCTTGAGGATATCTAAAATAATTTACAGAGAAAGGAATGGGGCATTTTTTATTGCACTCATATGTTGTGCTTGTTGGATGTTCTTGTAACACGAACTTGGTGAATACTTGCCTTGCGTGTGCAGGAATAGTCTTGAGTAATACAATGTCTAGTGCATATCAATTTCTTCATACCTTTTGTGTATTGGTCTCCTTAATTTGATGGTTTCATTTCCTCACATGATCAAACAAGGTGTTTTTATGCCAGGTATGAACAAGGATACTCTTATCTATTTGCAAAGTTAAAGTCCATGTAATAGATACAAAGTCACCATGGTTCTTCATACCTTGGTGCATTGTGTCTACTTACTACATCAAATAAGGATTGATTTATGTAATGGTATAATCAAAAAATAAAAAGCAAAATAATATATCCTATCTCATCACATATCCAATAAAATCTCAGAATAATCATAAGTTTATTAGTATCTCGATCAACATCATCATCCTATTCTATCACATCATTCTTTTCTAATCATCCTATTCTATCTCATTCTTCTATCCATACTAACATTTCTATCCAAGTATCATGACATAACAAAAATGACATGCATCCATTCTGCATGGACATAAACCATCAACATGCATCTCATATCAATTATCCCGCATAATCATCATATATCATATGAAAATACAAAAATAAATCATCCATATAATCCATATCGCATCCATAGATCATTAGCAACATGCATATCAAATCATGGACATCATAATAACACATACATCAATACAAGCATCTGCATCAACAATCATAGCATGATTCATGCATCATACGTAATAAAAAGATCATATACAATAAACACCATGCAATGGTCGCATTAAAATCACTCATCTCATATATATATCAAAAACAAAATCATGATATATCAAATGTATGATATACATAAAAAATATACACAAGGCTATCAAAAGCTTATGAATGTATATACATCATAAGGTCTGTCTACATCAAAATATGGATACAAAAAAATCTACCTCGAGCTCCCCTGATCATCTCGACCGAGAGGAGGAGGATGTGGCGGTTGCCCCATATGTATTTGTTGTTCACTTGAGGGACCTTGTGACAGTTTGTCAACTAACCCACCCTCTAATCTTCTCAAACCCAAGGCACTCTTGTGTGAATAATTAGGCTGACATCTATGAGCTAGAACCACCGTATGCTACAAAGTCCTATAATAGGTGGAATCTCCTACATCCTATGTGTACCATGCAAGTGGTATAACCTCCCCCTACACCTATGTGGTAACCTTAAGTTGTTGCTTCCTAGCAGTCTCTTAGGCCATCTACAACTCTATTTGTTGCATGTGGGTCATCTTTATGCCTAGATAAGTCTTGAGTTGATCTTACTCCTATCGAAAATTATCTCTCTCCTAGCAAGCATGATCTCGCTCCTGTCTAAAAGTATCCCTCTCCTAGCGAGATTGATCTCGCTCCTGTCTGAAAGTATCTCTCTCCTATAATGCACCCTACACTTCTTGAATCTGGAATGATTTCCACTTGTTGTTGCTAATGTCTCTATGGGGGTGGACCTTGAGGTGGTCCCTATCTTGGACCTTATCCTTGATCATCCACTTGAGGTGCCTCTACCTCGGCCCCCGGCCTCTATCGACACTACCTGCTAGACTCATCTCTATGTCTCCAACCACCTATAACTTTATCGGCTGGATTTGTGAACTAGAAAGGTCTATGTGTGGAAAACCATGCATCATAAGTCGAAGTGGTCCTTGGATCATTGGCACCACCTATGTATACCCATGCTACTTGTGCTAGACCATCAAAATTTAAAATAGTTGTCTAGAATGTGGCCATGGGTCCCCACATTACAATTTCCTTGGTGGTGCATGTAAACACTGCCACATAGTCATCTGTTAGAGCATCTTGTTGCTCCCTAAACTATCTCATCACTCTGTTAGGTAAATACCTCTCTAAGATGTGTGATGTGCGACCTAATAACCATTGAATTTATTGAACATTCAGAATAATGAGAGGGGTGGGGTGAATCAATATTCCATAAAACCATGATAAAATCCATCTAATCATTATCACAAATCTGACTGAATCAACAAGAAGGAACATAATAACAAATCAATGCAGCCATACACAAGAACACCAAGATTTTTACGTGGAAAACCGAGAAAGAGAAAAACCACGATGAGGGTTAACTCACAATATATTATATCCAAATACAAAATATTATAGGGCTCATTGCCAAGACTCACTGTCCTTAAAAAGGCTCACTACCTGAGTACAAAAGATGGCTAACTGCCAAGATACAAAGATAATGGCTCACTGCCAAAAGATTGAATTGATGAAATACACCTTCAATGTGCAAGATATAGTTCCGATGAAGCTCAAAATATAAAGTGTTGCCTCACACAACAAAACCTCAATAAATATGCACTGATCCACAACTGATAAAGAATTAAGGCTTGGACCTTTCTTCCACACACACTTTCACACACACACACACACCACTTCACGCTCCTCTCTCTCTCTCATTCCTCGAAGAATCTTATATATATACAAGTATATATTATTCATCAATTAGTTCAACCTAATTAGATGAAAAAAAAATCCAAATTTCTCTTTGTTGGAACCATGTATAATTTAAACATTTAATCCATGTAGCGTATTATACCAAGTCGGCTAAAATCCATAAAACATAGCTAGTCTCCATAATGCATTGCATACGCTAAGTCGGCTAAGACTAGAACACAATTATCCAAACCAAAAAATAAACCTCAAAGAAAACACCTTCCAGATCTAAGAACACATTAATTTCCCATCATATCACCGACATAGAGACCATCAACAAAACCACAACATAAGAATGTTCACCTTAATAATATGCGGAGTCTCCCACACAATATGCCAAGCACTAAACAATAGTAGAATACAAAGTTGAACTCTATCAGAGATAACTTGCTGATCACAACCAAAGACGTCTCAAGATCTAGGATATAGCTGTCTAAATGAGTCATGATAACATGGTTAAGATATTAGATTCATATCAAATCTTGCGGTGAATTCCAGACTCAAATACCAACACATTGATCCATCACAAAAGAGTATTATCGACAGAGAACAAATTACAGTAAACTGAGTACACTTCCCATATAGTTATCACCATGTTGACATCAATGACAACATAGGAACAACCAATACTAACCATCCATACTTCATGATCATATTTCAAGGCCCAACAATCCCCCCCTTTGGCATTGATGGCAACATGCATGACAATTTTTTTTCAAATGTACTGCAACAAAATATTTTGAATACTCCCCCTATCAAAATTGTTATTCACAATTTTTTTTTCTCTAATATCCTCTATCTCTTCATCTCTCTATCTCCCTCCCTTTGACATCAATGACAAAGGATGGGGTCCGATATGTATGTATATATGCATCAAAATGTAACCAAAAAGATATGAACACAAAATTGAATTAATCTGAAGAAGAACCTTTGAGACTCTCCAGGATGATCTTCCAAGACACTTTTCCTTCTTCCCATGAACCTTTTGCACTTATAAGAGTCTTATGTAATAGCTCAAGCTTAGCTAAGGACTCTATACCATCTTCTAGAGTATTGGGACTAAGATTAATATTTTATAATTCACCAATACAACCAAGAGCACTAGAAACAAAAGTGTGCCTAAGTTTAATCATGGCTCTGAGTGCCACAAAATTCTTGATAGCATTTGTCCTTTGATCCTGTAGAGAAAAGAATTTTTCCTGAAGCTACACAATGTAGGACCATCTTCGATTATCTCTATCTTTTGCTAACTTTTATGAATCTACTTGAGTGCTCATCCGATATTCATTCATCCTTATCTCCTTTCTTATATCCAGTGTACTACCAAACCAATCTAGGAAAAAAGAAAGTAGTTCTTGTGCCTCTTCTTCACAAACCTGTACACTCTCCAACTCTTTCATCACTTGATTATGTGCATTTGCACATTTTTCCTTGATATCTTCTAAATTTCCTTCATCAAACTTGATTCCAGCATGCACTTCAAATCTGGAGATGTAGACCTTCAATGAATCAATCATGCCACAAAGATTCTCCACAACAGAAATACATGAATCAAAATTAGCACCGAGAATAACCTTCTGCAATTCTTCCAAAGCTCTTTGAATATTTATTCTTTCATGCTCATGTTGAGCTCTCTCAACCTCACTTCCTTATACAACTTCTTTCTTAACAACACTTCCTTTTCTTCCCCATTCTGGTTGCTCTACCAGATGCACCTTCTACACTGTGATTCTTAGTGCTTTCCAAAAGAATTTTAGCATAATTGTCAACTTCAGCCTTTGACACCTCATAATCTAATTTTGATATCCACGCCAACCTTGATTCAACTACTTCCATGTGACAAAAATATGTGGACACAAGAAAATTGATGCTTCTGCAGTACCTTTTAACAACACTTACTGGAATTCTAAGCCTTCTACTCATCCTCATCTAAAATGTTCCAAAGAATGCAGCAAGGGCAGTCTCTTGTGCATCTAAGCTACCAAGATTTATCATTAAGTTCCTAATTTTATGGGAAACAGGCTATGTATTTGACCATTATATCCTTCCTATTACTAGTAGATATCTCAAAAAGTAGAAAATTAAAAAGACAACCAAATTGCCATTATCGGAAAATGTTCTTCTTACTCTTCTTGATTTCATTTAAATTCTTCAAAAGATGTATACAAAGTAATTCACACAAGTCATAATCCATACATCTTTTCACCATATCAACAGTAGTATGTACAACAACAATAGAAACTATAAGGTCATTGCTAGGAATACAAATTTTATGACCGATGACCATAGCAACATACCTTATTATTGGATCCATAATTGATCTCAAATCAATCTCTTTCCCTTCAAGATTCACACTGGTAACCTCAATTATCTCTTGCTCATCCACAGTCTTTCATTTGGAAACTGGTCCAGACGAACACAAATCAGTTACATCTCTGATTGCTTTTGTGGTAATCAAATGTGTCTCATCATTCCACAAAGATTCATCATGAATTCTACTCAATACTATTTGAATATACTTCTTCTTAAATTCAAACAAAGGGAATTTCCTCCAAAAATCCAAATTCTTCTAAACTAACATTTTGTAGGCATCAACACTCTCTTCTAATTCATTCTTCCATAACATGATCAACTAAACTAACAAAATTTCTTCTATCTTACTGTAAAAAAATGCATAGATATCTTTTGTGAGAAACATTCTCGGAGGGATGCGAGAGAATGCACCAACAGACTCTTCTGACACATTCTTCAAATATCTCTTCAAACTAACTTGCACTCTATTCGCACTATTCACAACCTTTGAATTTGTTGTCCTCAATTTTGAATTCTCAAAATTGGACAACCCATATGAAATTTTGCCTAAAATTTCTTCATAAATCTCTATGGCATGCATTTCGAGGCACCAAAATTCTCCAATTGAATTGTGTAGCCATTGGTCTCCATCCTATTTTGCCTTGTATGAAATTTAGGAGCATTTTGACATGTTTTTCCCCTTGTTTTGTCCAAATTCGGGATTTTTGATCACCATTGCAAGTAGGGATCTTTTGTGTTAAAACATGTTTTACGAGGTGTTGAGGTTGTAAAACTTTGGATTTCAATTGATGGTTCCCTTGGGAATCCTTTCATCAACTCCCCTTTTTGTTTTTGTAAATTTTCGAGTCATTTTTCTTATGTTTTTTGCCAATTTCGGGTTTTTAAGACAACACAACAAAAATAGGAAGTCTTAAGTCATAAAGCAAAAATTGTCAAAGTCCCAAAAAGTTCCGATTTTGCTTTAAGTGAAATTGTCAAAGTCTCAAAAAGTTCCTATTTTTTACTCTAACAAAAATAAAATTGTTAAGTGATCAAAAAGTTCTTATTTTGCCTCAAGTGTCAAAATAGAATTGCTAAATGATCAAAAAGTTCTTATTTTTGACACTTTGACAAAAAAAAAAATTGTTAAATGATCAAAAAGTTCCTATTTTTGACTCTTTGACAAAAATAAAATTGTTAAGTGATCAAAAAGTTCTTATTTTTGACTCTTTGACAAAAATAAAATTGTTAAGTGATCAAAAAGTTCCAATTTTGCCTCAAGTGTCAAAATAAAATTGCTAAATGAGCCAAAAGTTCCTATTTTTCTCATAAGTTAAAAAAGAAAAGTTGCTAAAAGAGTCTAAAAACACGATTTTGGTCTTTTTTGTGTTTTTTTCACTTGTCTTTGTGTTGAAAATACCCGATTGGAGAAACTCGCCCAAGTTTTGAAGAGAGTTTGTGATTGAATTTGATAGTTTACCTCTTTTGGTGGAGCTCTCTTAAATTCTTCAACTGAAATTGCAGCTTCTCAATTTGAATATAAGTGCCTTCATCTTTTCTTGAGATTTTACAAGGCATCTAGGGTTTTCATCTCCATTTTAACTTTCAGCTTCTCTTCTCCAAGGTACGTTGCTCTATTTTTCTTTCTTATTATATTTTGTTTGTTTTCTCTTTGTTCAAATCACATCTTTCTTTGCTGTAGACGTTTTTCATGTGATAATGGTCTTTTTCGAAGGTATTTTGATGTCTTTTGTAATGGCGTGTTTTCTCCTTATTAAATTGTGTTTTGTCTTTGTGATATTGCCATTGTCAAAACCTGATTTCCTAAGGCGTCATTCAATGAGGTCCAAAAGGAAACTTGTTTGTGAAATCTCACTTTTAAAAACGCGTTTTTATTAAAAAACGTATTTTTGTAGCTGATTAATGTCATTGACATTGTTCAATGAAACCGTCATTCCCTAGTGATACCTGAAAGAAGTTGTATTTTGTAAGAAATGAGTCTTCAAAGCAAAACACATTTTCCTTTCAGTCAAACCGCAGCTCTTGATAAACACGTTTTGTTACTAAAAACAATTTTTGTAGCTGAATAACATCATACACATTGTGTCAGGAAATGCCATTGTCTCAATGGTCATTATCTCAGCAAAATGTCATTTCCATTTGCCATTTTTCTCTTCCATTTACCTTTCCATTACCTCACTAGTCTTATCATTTTTCCTTCCCATACTTGTAAAGTTTACTTGTAATAATGTTTTTCCACATTGCAAGTAAGTCACCTTTCATTTGCACTTGCAGTCAGCCTTCCAAAACCCGAAATTGAGCTTTGGCCTCACTTTTGCAGCCCCTTTGTCTCATTCTCGTTACTTCTATTTGCACACATGACCTACCAAATCAATAATATAAGGCATGGGCCTTATTTTTCAAGCAAATTCCAAGGCTGGAGAATGATACAAAGAAAGAACAACAACATGACGAAGCCACACAAGGAGTTGAACAAGTGACATGATTGAGCATAGAATGCTTTCAAGACAAAGATGGAAACATGTTTTCCAAACAACAACATGAAGACCCAATCAAGGATTATGTAGTTTAAGTCGTGTCTTCAAACACTTAAATAGTTTCAATTGTGTACTTGTAATTTAATTTTGACAAATTACATGTAAAATGGAAAAATGTAATTGCAAGTAATCATATCACTTGCAAAGTTGTAAAATGTAATTACATGTAATTACATTACAAGTCAAATTACAATAGGACTTATAATGTTGAATAAGTCAATAGTAGTTAGTTAGTGGTTGAGAGAGTTTCTCAAGTTTGTTGGGATCCTCCCACCTTTTTCTCAAGGCTTCTCACCTATAAATACTTGAGGGGGTCTATTGTAATATCTATCTTTTGGTAATGCAACAAAACTCTACTAGTTTGTATGTGCACTCTAAGACTTTGAGTTTAGATGTAAATCAGATTACAGTCAATTAAAAGAGGCAAATTGCTTTCAAACTTTGTGTTATGTGACGACATTTTTTGCATATTTATTGTGAGTTTTGTGGTGTTATACAAGAGGGATTCAAGCTCAAATTTTCAAACTTTGAGCTACTTATTGCGTTTGGAGTCTTAGATTGGTTTTCGGATTTGATACTGCAGACTTTGAGTTGTTTGTCACATTTGAAGCTATTATAGAACACTCAAGCAAAGGGGGTAACTTGCAGACTTTGTGCTGCTTTTATTTTCTATGTTTGTGCATATAAAGTGCATCATGTAATTAGACTTTGAACTGCTACATATTGTACTTGGTTACCAAAAATTTATCTAAAAAGGTTGATAGGAGAGTAAGTTGTCAAAGACTTTGTGCTTTCAATTTGTTTTCCCGTCCCAAAGGAGCAACAGAGGACTTTGTGCCTTTATGGAAACTTTGCTTCTTTATTTGTTTACTTCATTAATCATCTATGCTTTCAGCTGTGATTCTTTTCTGAAATAAGAGAAAAGAATAAGTGTATTTTCTAAAAAGAGAGAACAAGACAGAGTTTCACCTAGATTTAGAGTAGATTTATAGTTTGATTTTATTTTTGAATTGTTAAAATAGACAGCAAAGGGGGAGCCTTCCCTTTGAAAATAGGAGAGTTTATCTCACGTACTGTGGCTAAAACCACAATTTTGTACGCTTTCCCAAGTATACAAAATTTTCAACCAACAGAATTATCCATAGAAATAAAGATGAAAGATCGTGCAAATAGGAATACCTCTGTAAATGTCAACAAGAAATGTATAGATATCCTAATTTCGGAGCTCACTTTGAATTTGCTTGATCTCTTCTTCAAACCCTGAAACACTCAATTGCTCTCTAAACTTCCTTTGCACACTTCTTTGAAAATACATAAGCCTCTTGAATTATTTGAATTTATCCCTTTCAATTCAAACGATTTTGCAATAAATGCTTCAACTTTCAGGTATATTACCTTGGAAATTATGTACGCCTCAATTATGTCAAATTCTACATATCTCATCCTTCACACATGCGACTAAAACAATTCCTTAATTTCGTTACCACATTAAATATACTTCTATCATGATGTGACACAAGTATCGATGAGGGGGGTTTAATAGATTTTCTGATAATTGCTCCCCCTTAGCCACTACTTGACTTAGAAATTGATGGGAGTATTTGCACCAGAGGTCGACATAGATAACACTGATGATTCTGAATCTTTCTTGAATTCTCCTTCCTTTCTCCAAATCTTTTTCATTTCCTTTCTTGCTTCTTTCAGATTAATGATTTGATAATTCTTCTTCTTCGGATAATTATTTTTTCTTCTTCTACAATTATTACTAGGGTGTTCTAAATTGTTGTACTTACAACAAATAGCATTCTTCTTTCCATTTTTTCTTCTATTCAACTTATTTTCACACATACTAACTTTATATACAATCTTCTTGCACTTAAGACATTTATTGGAGAACGATAAAGAATCATCCATTTTACTTTTGTAGCCCTTTGCCTTATGACCAAATTTCTTATAGAAATAACAAACACCATTGAAAGATAAATACCTTTTAGCATCCGATTTTTTGATGGGAGTTCTTCCAAAGTTCCTTCTTAGATCCTTGATCCATCCATCTTTGCACTGAGTCTTCTTACTAGCAAATTGCTTCACTTTAGAACTTTGACCTTCCTCAAACCTTAAACCACTCTTATCCATTACTGGTTTCTGAGAGATAATCAACTTATCGAGCATTTCCCAGCTTATCTTAAATTTTTCTTCAAAACTTCTTGCCTTTTCCAAATTAGATCTCAAGATTTCTGCCTCTTTCTCAAGCTTCATGCATTCATCCATCTTCCTCCGAATTTCAATTTTTGACATTCTTTAGTTCTTTTCTTCTCATCCAATTATTGCAGTAGACCGAAGAAAATTTCATCTGCCTTACCCAATAGATCATATGCTTCAACATTTTTACTTTGCATATATTCAATATACTCATTCGATTTTATCAACTTGTCCTTCAGATATTTTATTTCTTCTGAATATCCAACAAAGACCACTTCCAAAGCAAAAAAATTCTTATACTCAAATTCTGGGACCTTCCTCAAATTGTTAGGCTTCTTTCAAGGAACCAAGCTCTAATACCAATTGTTGAAAATCTGGAATACTAAGAGGGGGAGTGAATCAGTATTCCATAAAACCATGATAAAATCCATCTAATCATTATCACAAATCCGACTGAATTGACAAGAAGGAACATAAGAAAAAATCAATGCAACCATACACATGAACAACAAGATTTTTACGTGAAAAACCCAAAAAGGGAAAAACCATGGTGAGGGTTAACTCACAATATATTATATCCAAATACAAAATATTACAGGGCTCGTTGTCCTTAAAAAGGATCACTGCCTGAGTACAAAAGATGGCTAACTGCCAAGATACAAAGATAATGGCTCACTGCCAAAAAATTGAACTGATGAAATACACCTTCAGTGTGTTGGTACAGTTCCAATGAAGCTCAAAATATAAAGTGTTGCCTCACATAGAAATCACTCAACAATTTTTCTCTGATCCATAACTGATAAAGCATTTAGGCCCAAACCTTTCTTCCACACACACACACACACACACCATTTCACGCTCCTTTTGTCTCTCTCATTCCTCGAATCATCTTATATATATACAAGTATATTTTATTCATCAATTAGGTCGACCTAATTAGATGAAAACAAAATAATCCCAAACTCTCTTTGTCGGCACCATGTATACTTTAAAAATTTAATCCACGTAGCGCATTATACCAAGTCAGCTAACATTCATAAAACATAGCTAGTCTCCATAATCCATTGCATACGCTAAGTCGACCAAGAATAGAACACAGTTCTCCAAACCAACAAATAAACCTCAAAGAAAACACCTTCTAGATCTGAGAACACATTAATTTCTCATCATACCACCAACATAAAGACCATCAAAAAAACCACAACATAAGAATGTTCACCTTAATAAAATGTGGAGTCTCCCACACAGTATGCCAAGCACAAAATAGTAGTAGAATACATATTTGAACTCTTTCAGAGATAACTTTCTACTCACAACCAAATACATCTCAAGATTTAGGATACAACTATCTGAATGAGTCATGATAACATGGTTAAGAGATTAGAGTCATATTAGATCTTGCGGTGAATTCCAGACTCAAATACCAACACACCAATCCATCACAAAAGAGTATTACCAAAAGAGAACAACTTTTGATAAACCAAGTATACTTCCCATATAGTTACCACCATGTTGACATCAATGACAACATAAGAACAACCAACATAAACCATCCATACTTCATGCACATTTTGCAAGGCCCAACAGAGTTTGTCTGTAATATCTTCATCATCCCAAGCCTCCATCTATAACCAAGGCCTTGATGTGAACTCGATCATATTATCAATGACCCACCTCCAATAAGATAACTCACCTATGTGGTGATGAGTCATCATTCTACCATTTATGTAAACCATGGAATCTCCAACATCTCACTCTCTATCTCCGACCTGCCCAGATGTGTAGAAGCATGACACTTGTAGATAAGCTAACAGCACCCCTGTATGTGACCTGGTGCATTTCATGGTACAAATGAGATAAAATATAAGGCCCCCAAGCATAGACGCAAGCCTCCTCTAAGATCCTATCAAGAACTATCCCCAATTTAGGGCCGAATAATCTAGAGCTCCTATCTGGCATGAGTGGTCCCATAATAAGTCCTATAATCACAAGGGTAAAATCATCAACTATGCCAATATAATGCCTAAGGTTAATCTATCCTCCCTCAAGCTCAAACTTGTCCACCATCAAAACTCACATAAGAGCCTCTGTACATTGATCTACATCATACAAAACTCACTCACCATATATCAAAACCCTTAGGATCTATCAAATGTCCTCAAGCATCCACAATCGCCTCACATTGAGGTAAATGGAAAGATGAAGCCTCTGATCTCCACCTCTCCATCAAAGTAGTCATAAGAGAGAGATGTGTCTGAATCTCTGGCATGCATGCTACATAGTACAATCTAGTCACACCTAGAAAAGTAACGTCAATCTTTGTAAAGGTGGTAATCCGCTCTAAGACTTGTGGTCTCCGCTCTAGAGATACTAGAGGACCTAGGGTATCTTGCAAGATAACGCTCACAACATGAATTTCTAAGAATTTTCAAAAAATCTAAGTTAAACTGCCTAAAAGAACAAAAGCGACCTAGTTTGCAAAAGCGGATCACTATCATAAACAAAGGTTTCACCATTTTTTAACGACATCATACTTTTGCAAAAGTGTGCTACTATTAAGAGTAAAAAAACACATCACCTTATAACAAAGGCATCAATCTAGCATATTCAAAAGCATCACCCTATAACAAAGGCTGACCCTATTTCAAAGCCTTAACGCTTATGTAGAGCTTTGACACCTTTAACAAAGGTGTCACTCTAAGTTGTAAAAGTGTTGAACCAAAATTTGATGCATTTGTTTGTCCTCGTTCTAACTTACGTTTAGCTATATGAAAATACGTAAAAGAAAAAATCAAATTAGTACATATTGGGCCACTTAAGCCAACTGGTCTCTAGAACTGTCAAATTCGGTCAGTGCAGTATACGGCTTGAACATCATGTGCCATTGTGTCAGGGTCTCCACAAGATCTAGTAGAAAAAATCTCTCAAGAGCTCTATGATCTCATGAAGCAAAGTGTGTAAATGAGGTTGAAATTCACCCAAATGAACATATATGCCTAGAAAAACCTAAGGTTTCACCTTGAAATTCAATTTTATAGCCTTAGCCATTAGTCCTGATAAATCTTGAGGCTGCCTAAGACTTATTTTTCATCCTCTTTTCAACAAAACAACTCTCATCATAATGTTGTGATCTTAACCTAATTTTTTTTTTTGCTCGATCTCTCGAGGGGGTAGCACACCAACATTCCCTCATCCATTGGGGCATAGTGGGGCATCAGATAAAATCAAAATAAAAAAACTCTGAGCAACATCAGTTCTTTGAAACAAAGCAACAGGTACCTCACTTCAAAGAGAGACAAAATGTAGACACCTAAATGTGTCCTCACTATATCACACATCTTGATTTCGCTCACTAACACCATTTTCTCTCATGATCACCCTAATTCATCTATTTAACTAAATAATTGGACATTATTTAGTTAAATTCACTTTATTCTCCTATTAATTGAATAACTAAGGTTATTTAATTAATTCATCATTTTCACACTAATAATTCCTCTTGATTAAATAATTCCTAATTATTTAATTAAAGATCTTAATTCTTCCAACTTGCACAATTAAATGATTTTTGTAATTGTTTAATTAACTAATTTTCCTCCAATCCTCCAACTTTCCCAAAGAATATTCCCTTTTCAAATTCAAATTCTTCCCTCCAATTCAAAATATCTCCAACATATTTCCATAAAATAAGGGATATTGTTGAGCATCTCATGAATTATGAACCCTTGATTAATCCTTGATCCATACCTTCATGGATTATGAACCATTGATTGCATCCTTGATCTACACTCACCTCTTTGATCTTCTCTAATCCATTGATTAGCATTTCAATCCTAACCATTAATCAAAATTCCTTAAATCTATAAATACCAGGCCTTTCAACATGAATTTCATTCACAATCTTCATAGCATCCTTACTCTCTAGAATTCTTGAGCCAATCTTGAGCATTTTAGATCACTTTTGTGAATCAACCCTCTCAACTAAGCTTTTGCAAATGGATTATGTATTCAATTGAGCACTCCACATCACAATTATGCATTAATCTACAATGGGATTGAGAGTTTGCACATTCCAACTTGTTCAATTGCTTTGATTTAGTTCAATTTCTTAGATTAATCAAATTGAATGTCTTGCAAAGAAATTTCATTGAGTATGGGTTTGTATGATCTTAAGTTTTTGAATTCTTATTGTTTTTAGATGTTAATTGTTTCAATTATGGTTTCTTTCATGCTTACATACTTCCCCTACGATGATATTTATTTCTTTTATTATATTTTCCTTGCTCAAATTTTGGTGAAATCAATGTGTATAAGATCATATTTTGAGTATTTTCTTGTGATTTTCTAATTGTAGGTTCCACTTCATTATTTTTTCTATTTATTCTTGTAGGTTGAAGATTCATTATTGGGACATAGGATGGTGCGGTTCTGCTTTGCATGGCATTATGGGCGAGCTAGGGTTTTGATGCCCTAGCTCAACTCTCCTTCCTTCTGCATGTAGGGCACAATTTTCATTTGCTGGGGTGGGTTCTATCTATGCTGCAGGGGCGAAAATTAGTTTTGCCATTCTTTTTGCTACCTTAACTGTGGTCATTTCTTGTGGTGTCTCCTTTGTGTTAGCTGGGTGCAGGGTATTACCTGTTCAAAACCCTTATTTTCTTCATTGTGTGTGCTAGCCTGATGTTTAGATTTTCTTGCAATGGATTCCTTCATCATGTTTGTCGTTCCTCTTATCTTTTCTTCTTGCCCATCTATTGGTTAGGCGTTTGGGGCCGAGTTTTGAAGTTGGCCTACTTTTTTTGTCATGGTGTTGCATGCGGCTCAGGATAAGGTGGATTGGGCCTTTTCTCTGTCAGGTGAAGACCCTAGTGCTTTGATCCCATATGTTCCTGGTTCTCTCAAATTGAAGAAGGTAAATGGGTGTTTGGTGAAATCCCAAGATAGGCTCATCTTAGTCATTCAACCAAAATATGTAGCCGAAGATGTGGAGTACTACTGCAACCATGTTTTGATTTGTAAATTCATGGGGATGAGAGTTTCACTACCCTTTTTGGACTCTTGGATTCACAAAACTTGGAACCTTGAAGGGGATTTCGATGTTATGTTGGCTGCTAATAATTTATTTTTGGTTGAGTTTTCATGTATTGCTAATCAGAATAGGGCTTTTGAGGGTGGGCCCTATTTTTACAATTAGGTGGGTCTTTTTATAAAACCTTGGCATGGTGGCTTCAATTCAGTGGAGGAGCTCCCATCTAGGGTTCTGGTTTGGGTGAGATTACCATGCCTGCCTCTTGAATGTTGGAGAAGTGATATCTTGCAGATGATAGGTTTATTGATTGGAAAACCTATCGGTCCCTCTCAACAAACACTGAATAAAAAGGTTTTATCCTTTTCTCAAATATGCATTGAAATTGATTTAAATAATCCCTTGCCGGATTCTGTTGACATGAAAATTGGATTTATTCTTGGATGCAACAGTTAGACTGTGAGGCTTTACCTTTTAGGTGCAGACTATGCCATGAACATGGTCATCTCCAAAGGAATTTTCCATGGGCTATTCATGCTACTGGTATGAGTAATGCTCCTTCACATCCAACTCAAAAGCTAGACAAGGGTAAGGCTCCTACCCAAGGGATGTAAATTGATAAGGAGGGTTTTGTCCCAGTGTGAAATCAAAATAGAGGTAGAGGTCAGAAGAGGATTTTTAAGGATATATAGGAAGAGGAGACTTTCAACAAGTTTGAGGTTTTAGAGGACTTGGTGTAGGAAGAGAGAGTTACCTTGGTTGTGTAGGGGAAAGATGGCCCTTTGGTGGAGACAAACACTAGTTGCATACCTACTGACAGTCCTAACCTGGGGTTGCTTGAGGTTTGTGAGGCTCACTTGGTTTTAGATCCTCCTCCCTTAATCGATACTCTGGAGGAGTCCAGATTATTATTTGAAGATATATGAGGTCCTGGGGTTATTGGTGCTTGCCTTGATAGTGCTAAGTGTACTCTTGATTTTGGAAAATCTAAGCCTTCTTCTTCATTGGGGTTGCAACATAAGCCTTCCAAAAAAGGGGCTTCAGATAAGACTCTCAAAGTGGGAAGGAAGAAGGATCAAGAGAAGGTCAAGTTAATTGGTGAGACATTGGTGGAGTCTAGATGGGTGAGGACAATTGATTCCCACTTCTCCCAACCTCAGTGATGATCGTGCTCTCATGGAATGTAAGGGGTATGAATATAATCCCTAGACAAAAGGATATTTGTGATTTGATTCATGCTCATTCTCTGGATGTAGTTTTCCTTCAAGAGACTAAATTATCAGTTGAAGGTATGTTGAGTGTGGCTTCAAAAATTTGGGGAAAAGGATAGTGTCAGTGTATGGGTGCGCAAGGTATCTCTAGTGGAGTGGCTTGTCTATGGGATCCACATAAGGAACTCCATTATGATGGCTTTCATGCAGGTACTCTATTTCCTTTGTTGCCTCTAATTAGGAGTTGACAGAGAGGATTCTCTTCTCTAATATTTATGCTCCTGCTGATTTGTTGGGTAAAGCTCAGTTGTGGGATCAAATTAGGTATGTTCAGTCTTTAGACCCCCTTCTCCCTTGGATTTTGGTGAGAGATTTCAATTCTATCTCCTTGTTGGAAGAGAAGAGGGGGGTAGTGCCCGTCTAGATTCTTCTTCGGATCTCCTAAGGGAGAATGTTCTTTTTCTGAACTTGATTTATGTTAGACCTACTAATGGAATATTTACCTAGAATAATAGGCAAAGTGGGGAGGATTCCATCTCTGAATGGCTAGATAGGTTCTCAGTGTCTAGTTTTTGGCTTAGTGATAGATGGTCTACCAGTTCTAAGATCTTAGATTGGTACGGATTTGATCACTGATCGATTAAGTTTTTTGTGATCTTCTCTCAATCCTCGAAGAAGCGGTCCTTCAAATTTTAGCTCATGTGGTTCAGAGACATGACACTTCATGATTCAGTTCCAGAATGGTGCTGCTTTGGGATACCTGCTTGTGGGACAACAATGTACTCCTTTTCTAAGCGGCTACAATATGTGAAATATATGTTGAAGTGTTGGAATAGGAAATATTTTGGTAATGTTTTTCTAGCAAGGAGGGATGCCTAGGTTCACTTGGACTCCATTTCTAGATAGATTCAAGACCAAGGTCTCACTGTGGATTTGGGTAGGCTGGAAGCTGAGGCAATGAAGGAGGTAGAGGAATGGGATTTAAGGGAGGATATTTTTTGGAAGCAAAAATATGAATTGATTGGTTGCACGAGGGTGATAGAAAAATTGCCCCTTTTCATAATTATGTTAGGGGTAGGAGGCAGGGCAATATCATCTCCTCCCTTGTATCTTTAGAAGGGGTCATTCTTTCTTCCTCTACTGTGATTTCAGATAAATCTGTTAGATATTTTTCTTCTTTTTTTTCTGAGGATTCCCCTCCTACAGATGAGGATGAAGCTATGATAGTGGTTGGTATACCTCCCCTAGTTACCAACGAAATGAATGATGCTATGCTCAAATCGATCTCCCTTCGGGAAATGGAGGATATCATCTTCCAAATGAAAAAAGGGAAGGCTCCTAGACCGAATGGGTTTCTAGTGGTTTTTTTTCAAGAGTTTTGGGAAGTTATCAAAATGGACCTTATGGAGGTTGTTCAAGAGTCACAAAAGAATAAGCAGATGTTGAAGGTCATGAATGCAACTTTTTTGGCTCTTATTCCAAAAAGGGAGGGTGCGAATTCCTTGGATATTTTCAGGCCAATTTCTTTATGTAATGTGGTATACAAGATAATTACCAAATTGATTACAGAGCATCTGAAGCCCTGGTTAAGCAGGTTAATTTTGAATGACTAGGGAGGATTTGTTGCTGGTAGACAGATTTTGGATGGGGTCATAATTGCTGCTGAAACCATTCACTCTATGGCTACTTCAAGAGAGAAGGCTATGTTCATTAAACTAGTCATGGCCAAAGCTTATGATCAGGTTAAGTGGACCTTCCTCTTTAAGATCCCAAGGGCCTTTGTTTTTTTCAATGAGTGGATTGAGTGGGTTAAGATTTGCATTACATCAACTTATTTTTCGGTGTTGGTCAATGGAGAGCCTACTAAGCATTTAAGGGCGTCTCATGGCCTCAGACAAGGTGACCCTCTATCTCCTTACCTCTTCATTTTAATGGCTGAAGGGTTAGGTAGATCTATTAGGTTTTGTGTGGAGTTGGGTCTCATTCAGGGCTACGATTGGGGAGTTGGAATTCCTCACCAATCTCATCTTTAGTTTGTGATGATACTGCTCTGATGGGTATGGCTAGAATTGATGAAGCTATTGCTATGCAGAAAGCACTGGATTTGTATTTGGCTTCTTTGGGATAATATATTAATGAGGGAAAATCTTTCATATATTTCTTCAATACTCCTAATCTCATTCAGAAGAGAATTATGGGAATCCTCTGATTTCAAATTGGCTCACTTCCTTTTGTGTATTTGGGTATGAACCTCTGGCTGTTTTTTCTCTTCCAAGGCTTCACTAGCAGGATATTATTGACAAGTTCCATAAAAAGGTTAGTCACTAGACTTATAGATGGCTCTCATCTGCTGGTCAAGTAACCCTTTTGAAAGCAGTGGTTTAGGCCCTTCCTCTTTACAAGTGTTTTTATTTATTGACACCCTCTTGCTTTGTCAAATATTTTGAGAGTCTATCTCGACAGTTTATTTGGTATGGTAATATCTTTTATCGAAAGTGGAGACTAGTTAGGTGGAATATGGCTTGTAGACCGAAGCAGGAAGGTGGGCTTGGTTTGTGTAGAGCTGATTTGAATGGGAAAGCTTTGGCTGCTAAGTTATATTGGAGATGGTATACTCAATAACACCAACTTTGGGCTAAAATTTTCACCTCAAAATATCTTGGGGAAGTGGAGAGTGTTGATGTTCCTCATTTTATCCTTGAGGGGAAGGGATCCATGATTTGGGGCACTCTTAAAAGAGGGGCCAATCTGATTAAACATGGGTTGTTTTGGATATGCAATAGTGGCTTAGATGCTCTATTTTGGTTTGATTCTTGGGATGGACATCCTCCTATTATGTCGTCTCATCCTCATTTGCAAGAATTATGTAATCATCTCCTTGAGGCAGGTTGGGGCCACTCCTACAGGATCATCAGGAGTTGGCCAATATTTTGGCCGGGTGGGCTTGCAACTCTCTTTAGGGGAGAGATGTTCTAGCTTGGGGAGATGATCTGAAGGGTAAATTATTGGTTGCCTCTGGATACTAGGTACTGGATAGGCATGCGTTTGGGGATTTGGGTGTCTCATGGTGGAAACAAGTTTGGAACAAATTTTTTTGGCCTAAGTGTAATTTCTTCACTTGGCTCGTGGTGCAGAAGAAATGCCTCACCTGGGAGAATATGAGAAAGCATGGATTCATGGGCCCTTCTATGTTTTTTATGTAATTTTCATGAAGAGTGTTCCTCACACCTATTTTTTCAGTTCTCATTTTCTAGAATGATTTGGAATTTTCGGTGGAGAGCTTGGAACCAACCATGTTGTCATGCTTGTTTTTTGGAAGACTTTTGGAAGAGCCGGGGAAGGCCCCCAATGATGACTTATTTTCTTGAAACTGCTTGGAAAATTGGTCCTAGTTTGATTATTTGGCATATCTGGTTGGAATGCAACCGTAGGATTTTTTTGGATAAAAAACTTTTGGTTGGTCAACTTTGGAGGACGATTTTGGGGGTTATTTAGGAAACTCTAGTGGCCAAGTGTGATCTTTCGGTCCTAGTGGATCCTGATGACATGAGTGTGGTTAGAAATTTGGAGATTGTAGTTGGTGGTAGGGGTTCTACTAGGCTTGGGAAAAGAAGGTGTGGAAGAGTAAGGATCTAGTGCAACAGTTATTGGAGCCCCCGCCTCTAGGGTTACTGAAAATTAATATGGACGAATCATCTAGGGGTAACCTTGGTCATGCAGGAGTGGGTGGTATTGGTAGGGATAGCTCAAGGGTGGTGATTTTCTTCTTTTCTCTGTATAAAGGTAAGCAAACCAATAACTATACGAAGGCCTTATCGATTCTTTTGGCCCTTGAACATGCTTATGCCCTTGGTTGGAGGAGCATTGTTTGTGAGTCAGATTCTCAGGTGGTGATTGACATGCTGAATAAATGACAATTTGATGGGGTGAATTGGCAACTCGCAATTGTGGCTAAGCAAATTATTACTTTGAGTGGATGCTGGATACTATCACCTTTTGTCATATCCCTCGGGAATGGAACAAGGTGGTGGATTTGTTGGCTAGATGGGCATCTGAGAAGGTGGATACTTGGATGGTGGAGGATTGGGAGGTCTCCCTAAGGACCTTTCCCACATTCTGAAGGATTTTGTGGAGGATATGAGATGCTTCTTGGGAGTTGCCTGACTTTTGTTTGCTTTCTTAGCCCCGGGTGGGTCTTTTGTACCAGTTGATTTGCTTGCTATTATGGCTCAATAAAGTTTTAACCCCTTTTATTAAAAAAAAGATTCATTATTTTTCTAATTTTTTCCATTTAGAGCCAAATTGCTTAAGAGAGTTGTGGGTTTTACACAAGCCTTCAACAAAGAAGATTTTGGATTTATTAGAAAGAGAAATTTGGGAGATTTATAAAAGTAGTTACATTAAAGATTTGGATAAGTATAAAGGAAGGTATGATAATTTGAAGTTGACCTTGTAATTCATTTTTTTTAATTTAACATGCGACTTTTGAAAAAAATCATCTTGCAATCTAGGTGTGGAAATTAAATTATATTTTTTGACATCTAGATACAAATATTTTCTATATTATTTTGTTCTCAAATTTATAGAAGAGATTTATTGAGAATAATATTTATATTATTGCATGCTACAGTAAAAATCTTGCCTTAAGTTACATGTGGGAAGAAAATGAGATTTCTTTAAAATAAAAATTATTAGCCGAAAGGCTCTGCAATGAAACCACAAACTTGGTGTAAACAAAAACTCCTTACATGAAATTTGACGTGTAAGTTGTTATCACAGAATCTAGCAGCGCTCGATTCACGGATAACCCCCCTACGAAACTAGTCTGTTTCCTAGGACCGTGCGTTTCAAGCACGCAAAACAAGGCACAAAATCATTTTGCGAATTTCCATAACCTACCTAGTTCGGGTAGGCGAAGATAGGCTCAAATTTTGAGTTTATCAATACAACTCCTTTTTCTCGCTAGGAGTTAGCTTATTTTTGTAAAAAATGTTTTTGGTGCAACGGCGGTGAAAAACACCGCCACTGCACCTTATGTTCATTTTCCAGCTTTTGGTGCTCGAGCGGTGTTTTTCACCGCCGTTGCACCAAAAGTTCATTTTCAAGTTTGGTGCTCGAGCGGTGATTTTCACCGCTCAAGCACCTATTTCTACACTGAGCCCAAGTCTTTTCCACCACATTCAATGCGCACGACATGAGTTCTGTTTTAGGTTTTTAATATCTTTTGAAGTCCAAGTTACCTATTTTTATTGTTCCTATCAACTTTATCTCCTGACTTCGTGCGCTCTCATGCCATTTCGAGTTGACTCCATTGAGATTCTTCTTGGTGCCTTTCTCCTCACACGTTTCTTGCCTCCATCTTCATCGTGACCGTCACAAGTATGTACGCAACTGGTTTTCTTTTCATTTCTTCATTTCGCTTTGTTTAAAGTTAAGAGTAAATTCTGATTTTTCGTTTTAGCTTTATCTTTTGTATGCTTCGCCCTCCATCCTCCGTGCTTCCTTGTCAATTCTTTTAGTCTTTCTTTCGACTGTCATGATTCCTCACGCATCCTTCCTTTCGTCTTGCTTTGGCCATTACGGTTGGTTATCCAAACGTATTCGCCAAACACCAGAACAACTTGTGTCGTGGCAGTGTATTTCACTGCAACGACACTAAGAGAAGTCTACCCTAAGTGTCGAAGTGGTGAAAAACACCACCACGACACCGAACCTTCTAACGAATTCACTAACCCATGTCGGTGTTCGAGCAGTGAAAATCACCGCCCCCACACCAAACATCGACAACCCCCGAAATTTCTCAGTGCAAACACTTGGTGCTCGAGTGGTGATTTTCACCGCTCCAACACCAAGATAATATTTCACCTCGGTGCTCAAGCGGTGAAAAACACCGCCCGAGCACCAAAATATGTATTTTTAATCTAACACTGGAAATAGTGTTTTCTCCTCATTTTTGGCCTCCACACTCATTTCCGCCTCTCGATTTCCGTACCACTTGGCCAAAACACAGTAATTCCATATTGCCATGATCATCTCATGCTTTCCCATCATTTTTCCTGACAATCATCGCATCCGCCATTCTTGCAGTTTGTTCTAAAGTTCCTTCCAGGATCTTCGGAGATAAGGATTACATTGGTCTATTTTCTCCTAGATGTCAGCTGAAACGCCATCGTCGTCTCCTAAAGATAAGGAGAAAATGAAGTACAAGTACCAAGGCGTCTTCCCTCCAACCCTGGTGTTTTCAAAGGTAGATGAAATCAAAGACACTGAGATCGGCCATCAAGATCTGGCTGAGTTCGTGAAGAGGATTCAACAGAGGTCGTGGGATGAAAATTTGAAAGCCATCGTACATAGCAATCTTCATATGGTTTTGACTTTTCCAACTTCAGCCCATTCAACGGAGTTTGTACTCCAGGTAGCTGCACACTACATTGAAGAAGACAGAACGGTGAGGGATTCAGCAGGACAAGTAATAATGAGGCTTGATGGTGAGTTTTTTGACATAGTCTTCAAAGTACCACAAATAGAACAATACAACTCTATCACGATACAGAGGGCTCAAGAAATATTTGACGATGATACAGTCAAAGCCAAAACATTGATTAACTCACAGTGGTTGAAGACCCCTCGGCATGCTGTTTCTAGGTGGCCTAAGGGACTCCCAAGGAGTGACTTCAAAGAAGACGTAAGAGATATGATTACTTTGTTAAGCAGAGTCAAGGGCTTGCCTGGTTCTTCTTATTTCCAAGATTGGATGTATGAATACATCCAGATTATCTGAAGGAGGAAAGTGCACATTGATTGGGGAACACAGATCAGTGACAAAATTCATGATCAGTTGATCAAGGTGCCCACCACCTTAAAGTTTTATATGACTTCCTTCTTGGTGTACTCAACAGCAGTGATGAGACAGTTTCTAGGTTTATCTACCAAAGGTAATAGGCATTCCACCCCAATCTATGATTACTATTACCAATTGAACCTGAGGGAGAGTTTCCATCATTTTAGAAGAGTCACAGATGCCTTTTTTGCTCCCTTGCTATTTACTTTTGATCCAACTTTGGAGAAGAAGAGGATTTCAGATGAAGCTTACAAGGTGGTCAGCAAGGTGGGATGTGTGTTTCTACAATTTCCTACCTTTACTTACATAAGGGTAGGATGTTTCACGGGATCCCCTTTCATGCTTCCCAGATACCCATCAGATAAATGGATTCTTATGGAGTTGTGCAGGCAATCAATTTCTGTGCACAAGGAACAACAAAAGAATCATAAGCCAGGGTTTAAATTTCCATTAACCATTGGAAGATACACAATCAGAACTGTATAGAAGGCCAAGAATGTTTCAGTTGAGATGCACATAAATACTCTCAAGACCTACAGGTATAGGCATGATTTTGACTTCAGGGAAGTCAAAAAGAAACTTAAGAAAGGTCACAGCCATGTCTACCATTTTGAAGATATATGGGCAGAATGCAGAGATGAGGAGGATGTATGGAAAATGGATTTCTACAGGTTGACAATTGATCAAATCGGGGCTCACCAAATAGCTAAATTACCTGAAGATTTCACGGATCCAGGTGACGTCCTTAATTCTGCCTATGATGAGGACAAAATTGCTGGGAAACCTTTGTCTCCAGTGCAATGGTCTAAAAAAGAATGCACTTACATGAGAGAAAGGTTGGCCCCTATCCTACACAACATGGCGGGATGGCTCGCCAAGCATGGTTTTCAAATAAAAAAACTTCAAGACAGATTCTAAAGGTGAGCTCCCTAAAGAGAATCCTGCTCCACTACCAAAATCTCGCGCCAAAGAAAAACAGGCAGCGATTCCTTCTTCATCAAGAAGAGGGCCAAGGATTAAGTTCACCGTGGGGAAAATTACTCCATGAACTACTGAAATACAAGAAACAAGGGCTACTACATCTCATGCCCAAGAGAAAGAGCTTGTTTCTGAGGAATTGTCTTCAAAAGAAGAAGGAGGAGATAAAGAGTTTGAATCCGAAGAATCGAACGATGAGAACTCTGGAGGGACTGCGTCAAATGGAGAAGAAGAAGAATAATCAGCACAAGAGGTTGAGGAGTACTAAGAGAGTGAGTAGGTTTTGTCACCTCCTCAAGGTGAAACCAAACAAGTTCCAGTCTCTTCACTTCCTCATACTCCTTCAATTCAGAAATCTCCTGTTCCACCCATTCTTCCTTCTCCTCTTCCTACCACGGTTACAGGGGTAGAAGATGTTTCTTTCCTACCAGTAGTGTCGACAGTGTTGGTTTCTCATGCAGTTGATCGATCAAAAAGTATCAATGACCTATCTAGTTCGCCAGTTTCTCTCCCTAGCTTGTCATCCCCATCCTTTGACATCTCTTCGGAGGCTGATTTTGATAGATTTATGAATGAATCTTTGCAGAGTCAGCTTGGCGTACAAACAACCGGGGACATAATGACTACAACAGTGCCCATAGTTACTGCCTCAGTTATTCCACCAAGAGCCCCTACAACCCAGGAATTAGCAGTAACAAGTGATGTGTATACTTCTTCCCTTCCCCCTTGGTTGGTGTCGCAGGTTCCTAAATGGAAAAAGCAGATGATCTCCCCTGATGAGTTGGACCTGGAAGAAATACCTGCTCCCAAGAACAAGGAAAAGAAAAAGGCTAAGGTATTGTCAAGACTACAGGTTGATAAAGCTGGTCAAAAGTTTGTTGAGGTAGGTTTTCCTCCACAGTCAGAGGGAGATGTGAACATGGAAGATTATACCATTCAGAGAATACAACTTGGGAAGGTGACAAACGAAAGTGCAAAAGCAGATGCTCAATTAGTGTTAGATGCTCTGGCAGGAAGGCTTGACAAGATGGAGCAAGCCAAAAATCTATACAAAGAGAAAGTTGAACGCTATGCAAACATTTTGAGAAACATAGCGGGATCTTCAATGGGTGATGCTCAATCTATGACCTTGGTAAATGCCGAAGAACCAGCTATTCAAAAGGCAGAAAAGCTTGCATCTAAGGGTAAAATCTTAAATGAGTTTATTGAAGAGATCATAGATCATGGAATGCGGGTTATCACCACCGCAAGTGAGAAGAAAATACAAATAGCCTAGCTACAGACCAAGCTGAACAAAGAAGAAGGATCACTTGTGAGAGATCTATCCAATATGGAAAGGACTTTATCATCATGGCTGCAAATGAAAGAATCCAAGATCAACCAATTGGTAAAAAATGGAGTAATACCTGGTAAGGAGAAATATGTTGAAGTAAAAGAATCACTCAAGCATAGAATCCAGGTGTTGAAGGTTCTGATTGATGATATTCACCAGGCATAAGAAGATGTTGAGGGTTACCGGATTCTACTAGTAAATGGAATGGAAGAGTTGCCAGGTGATCTTCTCGATGACGAGCACACCTTCCTTCCTCTCAGCGAAATAATTCAAGTGTATAAAGAAGCCTTCATGAAGTTGGTGGATGACAAAGGTTTTACTAAGAACACCTTACACACTGTATGTGATCTGCGACTTTCACTTGATTGTTTCAAGTCTCATCTTGAAAGATGTAAAAAGGTTTCTTCGTCTGCAAAGAAGTTGATTACCAAAATACATACACTGGTGGATTTTACAGTCAGACCAGATAATAAGTTCTTAAGAGAGACAGCAAAGAAATATGAAGACTTCCGCACCCAAAGCAAAGAACAATAGTCTTCTTTTCATCTCCAGTGTTCGCCATTTGTGGTGTCCCCTATTTTGCACATTGTAAATAGTTTTTGACACTTTAGGTGTCTTTTTGTAAAACGTAATTACACCAAAATATGAGGTGCAATTACGTGGAAATAAATTACACTCATTTAGATTAGGGTTTCCTATTTTTACTCATCTGATCCCCTAATTTTGCTCTTCCCTCCTTTTTATAAATAAGAGGGATTTCTTTTGTAAGGGTTACCTTTTGAGATTTTGCAACGAAGTGCTGCTATTTTGAAACAAGCATTGAGACTTTGTGTTCAATATTGTGAATTCAGATCTAATCAAAAAAGAAGAAGATTGCATGCCAGACTTTGTGTTGGAATCAATCATTTTGTGTGTTGATTATATCAGTGGTAATTATTGTATGAGATTGAAAGGGCTTCAAGTGTTTGATGTGAACTTTGTGTTACATTTATCATTTGGATTTGTTTATGTTTGAAGATTTTGTTGAAGGATTTACAAGACTTTGTGCTTGTAATTGTTCTTGCTATTCAAAAAATCAATGTGTCTAAGAAGACTTTGTGCTTCTAATACAACGAACGATATCATCACCAGATTCAACATTGAAAAGGCTACGGAACGAATTTGTGCCTTCGTAGGCCTTCCCTTTTCTCTTTACCTTTATTATTATAAATCACACCTGGTATTTCTAAGCTTTGCTTTGTCAAGATAGAAATATTGGTATTACTGCTGTTGATTAAGTTTAGGATATTTAGATCTAAAGCTTTTCATAGTGAAGCATTGTAAACATCTTCTCTGAAAAAAAAGAGAAGTATGAATGTAACACACCCCCCCCATTTCATGAGTACAGTGTACATTTTGTAAGTATTCTTTTTAGTTTACTATGGCTTCCAATTAGCAGTAAGAAGGGCGCCTCCCCTTTCCGAGAGGAGAGAGTAATCTCACATAGCTATGGCTGAAATCTAGATGGTGTAATATATTGAAAAGTTGATTACATTATTTTCACCCAACACAAGTGACAATTGAATGCATGAAAGTTGAAATGGTTTTTACTAAATGGTAGTGAAAGAGTGGTCTTTGCTGGCATTTCAACTTTGTAACAATTGCATGTGATGCCTATTACATTTTGCATGAAAACAAAAACCATGTTCTATTATAGTAACTGATGAATTTTCTTTTCCTACTTAGTCATGTCTCTTTCAGTTTATTGAGGAATCTCGGGTCTCACCCATGGATTATGCAAAGCATTGCCACATTTAAAAAAAAGCTCATAAGGTGATGGGGTAATACTCCTAATGCCCCCATATAGAGAAATATTATCCCTAGAGTTTAGCGGGCAAGGATGAGATTGGTGACAAGATCAGGAAGATGGTGTTGAATGATTGAAATCAATTTCAGTATGCTTTACTTGGATTTAACTGTATGCTAGAGAGATTTCATTAAAATAACTTTCATTATTCTTTACTTGGATTTAATTGTATATTGGAGAGATTTCTTTTTTCTTTTTGTTGTTTATTGATACAGGGGCAGTTCACCTAGAGTAGAGCTTGTTTATTAATTATTTTTTGTTTTTTAACTGTATCTTGTCCTGACTCTCTTAAGAATGGTTATGCCTTGTTTCATGCCAATTATCCTTGGTGTTATTGGGACCAATAGGCCATCATATGCACTCACTACAATTATTGTGATTATGATTACCATGGCCAGGGTGGAAGCAACAGTATGTTCAAAATGAGAAGAGTGCAAAAGACCCGTCTCAATATGAATGACCAAAGATTGGCATGGATAACTGCTTCACCTTCTTATTACTCTAGCATGGTGGTCTACTGCAAGATATTCACAAAGTTTCTATACAAATTATGGCCAACAAAGAACCAATCACCAAGTCTTTCATGTTCGCCCATGAGAGAAGAGGTCACTACAATTTATGGCAGGTAATACTCAATTTCTTAAAATCTTAACATTTTCTTAATTTTGATTATTTGCATGACATAGTTGATTTTTGTGACAACACTTGGAAAAAAATACCCTGAAGGAAACAAGACGAGGAAGTGTATAGAATAGAACATCTTGAAGAGGAGACTACGACTGAAATCATGACTGATTTGAGAAAGATGTTTGGCAATGGCATTCCAAAAATGTCTAATATTTTGATTCCCAAATGGGGACAAGATCATTTTTATAAGGGAACATATTCAAACTGGCCAATTGGTGTCACTGGGTAAGACTTATACGAGTTTTAAGGTTCGTCACTGCAAAATGCCCAACTCCATAATGTTTAATTTCCATTGACTTATTTCCTTTCTCAGGTAACAAGTTCTCCATAGCCTATATAAGAATGTTATTGGTTATGTGCATGGTGTGTATCTTGTGGGTAACAAACCTTTTATCACCCTGCAAATGCAATCCTTGAGAATAGGGGCCATAATATTATGGCATGTCGTTGAAATTCCCTTTTTTTCAAGATTTTGGGTTGTATTTCTATATTCAAGAAATTGTTGTTAATTATTAGTTTCCTTCATTGAATAATTTAGGAATGTGAATGTGTCTTCTTTATTGAGTGTTGTGAATTCCAAGTGTATGTTTGTAGTCTTAAACAAAAAAATTTAAAATTCCAAAAACACAAAAACCTTTATCCTTTTATTTTCTTAGTTTAGGATTTTCCTCTTGCTAAGGTTTAGACATCAACCATCTCCCATAATCCAATATTGACATCCATCAATATACCTACCTCATTCATCTTATCTATCATATTTTTTTCTGGATGTTAGGAACCTTTTATGAGTGATCTTGGGTTCTAAAATAGTTAGTTCTCCAACATAGGACTTCTACATCATTCTTGGAAATATATAATGGTGAGCTTACAGCCAAATACACTCCTTTATTGAATAATTTAGGATTGTGAATGTGCTTTATTTGTTGAGTGTTGTGAATTCCAAGTACATGTTTGTAGCCTTAAACCAAAAATTTAAAATCTCCAAAAACGCAAAAACCTTTTTTTTTATTTGCTTAGTTTAGTCTTTTCCTTTTGCTAAGGTTTAGACATCAACCATCTCCCATAAGCCAATATTGACATCCAACAATATACCTACCTCATTCATCCCATCAATCATATTTTTGAGGATTTTAGGAACCTTTTTACCATAAGCCAACCATCCTCGTTTAACCATATCCTAAATATACAAATTCTTATTTCATACAACTGAATAAATACATTTAACCAAATCCAACTCCTAATATTTCATCATATACCTTCAAACTTTGCATCCCCAAAATCACACTAAGTCTCCCAAGTCTAATCTAATAAGGCCATCCACAAATCTTATTTTATATCTATGTCATCCTAATGTAAACTTCATTTCCAAACCAAATCCCATAATAAACTAATATTGTCTAAATTATTTTCCTCGTCCTAATCCCTATTCATGTGTCCTAATTAAAATTCCAACAACCAAAGAAAGCCACAAACCCAACACCATCATCTAAATTTTCATCCTAACATCAGCCTACTTCAAAAACCTTTTATCTCAAATATGAATCACAATCCAAACCATATCTCAACCAATCTCATCCATCCTCAATTCAAAATGAAACCCAAATCAATATTAAATCATCCTCATATCAATCTAAATCAAACTTTCCTTTGAAATCAACATCCCATACCAATCATCCTTAATTCTTGGGTGATTAATGACTTTTCCTATCTTGTGTATCAAAATTTTTTGAACAACAATTTGGATCATATCAAAAAGAGGTAGTAAAGAAAGAACATGTATAAGGTGATTCCACTCTAATGAATTGGTTTACATGTGGTTGTAGAAGATTTATATGTTATGATATAAATTTTGCATTAGGTTGCATGTGAGTGCATGCTATAAAAGAAAGCTTGCATGAATTTGCATGTGTTTATATTTTGTATGCAATATTTTTATCAAAAAATATTTTTCTAAAACTATTAATCAATTGTTTGCTGGAAAATCATGTTTGACCAAGAAATTTGCGAAAGAAATTACTAATCTTGTGGTTTTGTATAACATTTTGTTAAATCCATTTTATAGACCATTTTCATTTGTGTATGCTTTGTATTTTTGTCTTCTTTTTCTATTTGATCATCATTGCAATTGGGGTAAAAATTTACTACATATTTCAATATGGATCTTAAAATTTACGTGCATTTCAATCTCAAGAAGTGGGTGTATGTACTATTCTCTCACATAGTTGTATGACCTTTAGAATTAGAAACACACACTTCTTACCAAAAACATTAGGAGGTTTTCCTATAGATTTTATCACCCTAGAGTACCTCAACCACATTTTCCAATAGGGTATAAAAGGGGAGAGAACAAAATTTGTACCTCAAAAGCGTTATCATCATGTTTGGAACAACCTTGGGGCCCATATTTGTTAGGACATAAGGTGAAGTGACATTTTATTACACTTATGTTACATGCTTGTACATGAGCACTGGTCCATGTATATAAGCCTCATTACTTTCAAGTATATTGAGGATGCCCTTAGATAACTTCAAAAAATTAGTTTAATACCTTTCGATCATACTTAATTATATTGCACCAATAAATAGTTAGTCATAAGAAGTTACTTTAACACATAATCCCAAAATGGATATGTTTTTTTCACATGCTCTCTCCTCACAACATTATGAGTGATCTTGGGTGATAAAATAGTTAGCTCTCCAACATAAGACTTACACATTATGCTTGGAAAGATATAGTGGTGGGCTTACAACCAAGTACACTCCATTATTGAATAATTTAGGATTGTGAATGTGTCTTATTTATTGAGTGTTGTGAATTCCAAGTGTATGTTTGTAGTCTCAAACAAAAAATTTAAAATTCCAAAAACACAAAATCCTTTATCCTTTTATTTTCTTAGTTTAGGATTTTCCTCTTACTAAGTTTTAGACATCAACCATCTCCCATAATCCAATATTGACATCCAACAATATACCTACCTCATTCATCTTATCAATCATATTTTTTTGTGGATGTTAGGAACCTTTTATGAGTGATCTTGGGTTCTAAAATAGTTACTTCTCCAACATAGGACTTATACATCATTCTTGGAAATATATAGTGGTGAGCTTGCAGCTAAATACACTCCTTTATTAAATAATTTAGGATTGTGAATGTGATTTCTTTGTTGAGTGTTTTGAATTCCAAGTGCATGTTTGTAGCCTTAAACCAAAAATTTAAAAGCTCCAAAAATTAAAAAACCTTTTTTTTTATTTGCTTAGTTTAGTCTTTTCCTTTTGCTAAGGTTTAGACATCAACCATCTCCCATAAGCCAATATTGACATCCAACAATATACCTACCTCATTCATCCCATCAATCATATTTTTGTGAATGTTAGGAACCTTTTTACCATAAGCCAACCATCCTCGTTTAACCATATCCTAAATATACAAATTCTTATTTCATACAACTGAATACATACATTTAACCAAATCCAACTCCTAATATTTCATCATATACCTTCAACCTTTGCATCCCCAAAATCACACTAAGTCTCCCAAGTCTAATCTAATAAGGCCATCCACAAATTTTATTTTATATCTATGTCATCCTAATGTAAACTTCATTTCCAAACCAAATCCCATAATAAACTAATGTTGTCTAAATTATTTTCCTCGTCCTAATCCCTATTCATGTGTCGTAATTAAAATTCCAACAACCAAAGAAAGCCACAAACCCAACACCATCATCTAAATTTTCATCCTAACATCAGCCTACTTCAAAAACCTTTTATCTCAAATATGAATCACAATCCAAACCATATCTCAACCAATCTCATCCATCCTCAATCCAAAATGAAACCCAAATCAATATTAAATCATCCTCATATCAATCTAAATCAAAATTTTCTTTGAAATCAACATCTCATACCAATCATCCTTAATTCTTGGGTGATTAATAACTTTTCCTATCTTGTGTATCAAAATTTTTTGAACAACAATTTGGATCATATCAAAAAGAGGTAGTAAAGAAAGAACATGTAGAAGGTGATTCCACTCTAATGAATTGGTTTACATGTGGTTGTAGAAGATTTGTATGTTATGATATAAATTTTGGATTAGGTTGCATGTGAGTGCATGCTATAAAAGAAAGCTTGCATGAATTTGCATGTGTTTATATTTTGTATGCAATATTTTTATCAAAAAATATTTTTCTAAAACTATTAATCAATTGTTTGCTGGAAAATCATGTTTGACCAAGAAATTTGCGAAAGAAATTACTAATCTTGTGGTTTTGTATAACATTTTGTTAAATCCATTTTATAGACCATTTTCATTTGTGTATGCTTTGTATTTTTGTCTTCTTTTTCTATTTGATCATCATTGCAATTGGGGTAAACATTTACTACATATTTCAATATGGATCTTAAAATTTACGTGTATTTCAATCTCAAGAAGTGGGGTGTGTGAACTATTCTCTCACATAGTTGTATGACCTTTAGAATTAGAAACACACACTTCTTACCAAAAACATTAGGAGGTTTTCCTATAGATTTTATCACCCTAGAGGACCTCAACCACATTTTCCAATAGGGTATAAAAGGGGAGAGAACAAAATTTGTACCTCAAAAGCGTTATCATCATGTTTGGCACAACCTTGGGGCCCATATTTGTTAGGACATAGGGTGAAGTGACATTTTATTACACTTATGTTACATGCTTGTACATGAGCACTGGTCCATGTATATAAGCCTCATTACTTTCAAGTATATTGAGGATGCCCTTAGATAACTTCAAAAAATTAGTTTAATACCTTTCGATCATACTTAATTATATTGCACCAATAAATAGTTAGTCATAAGAAGTTACTTAACACATAATCCCAAAATGGATGTGTTTTTTTCACATGCTCTCTCCTCACAACATTATGAGTGATCTTGGGTGATAAAATAGTTAGTTCTCCAACATAAGACTTACACATAATGCTTGGAAAGATACAGTGGTGGGCTTACAACCAAGTACACTCCTTTATTGAATAATTTAGTATTGTGAATGTGTCTTCTTTATTGAGTGTTGTGAATTCCAAGTGTATGTTTGTAGTCTCAAACAAAAAATTTAAAATTCCAAAAACACAAAATCCTTTATCCTTTTATTTTCTTAGTTTAGGATTTTCCTCTTGCTAAGGTTTAGACATCAACCATCTCCCATAATCCAATATTGACATCCAACAATATAACTACCTCATTCATATTATCAATCATATTTTTTGTGTGGATGTTAGGAACCTTTTATGAGTGATCTTGGGTTCTAAAATAGTTACTTCGCCAACATAGGACTTATACATCATTCTTGGAAATATATAGTGGTGAGCTTACGGCCAAATACACTCCTTTATTGAATAATTTAGGATTGTGAATGTGCTTTCTTTGTTGAGTGTTGTTAATTCCAAGTGCATGTTTGTAGCCTTAAACCAAAAATTTAAAAGCTCCAAAAACGCAAAAACCTTTTTTTTTATTTGCTTAGTTTAGTCTTTTCCTTTTGCTAAGGTTTAGACATCAACCATCTCCCATAAGCCAATATTGACATCCAACAATATACCTACCTCATTCATCCCATCAATCATATTTTTTTGGATGTTAGGAACCTTTTTACCATAAGCCAACCATCCTCGTTTAACCATATCCTAAATATACAAATTCTTATTTCATACAACTGAATACATACATTTAACCAAATCCAACTCCTAATATTTCATCATATACCTTCAAACTTTGAATCCCCAAAATCACACTAAGTCTCCCAAGTCTAATCTAATAAGGTCATCCACAAATCTTATT
Source organism: Sequoiadendron giganteum (assembly GCA_007115665.2). Lineage (NCBI taxonomy): Eukaryota > Viridiplantae > Streptophyta > Pinopsida > Cupressales > Cupressaceae > Sequoiadendron > Sequoiadendron giganteum. The sequence continues at coordinate 342,914,720 of CM021105.1, read as the reverse complement.
TTACATCTATGCCATCCTAATGTAAACTTCATTTCCAAACCAAATCCCATAATAAACTAATATTGTCTAAATTATTTTCCTCATCCTAATCCCTATTCATGTGTCCTAATTAAAATTCCAACAACCAAAGAAAGCCACAAACCCAACACCATCATCTAAATTTTCATCCTAACATCAGCCTACTTCAAAAACCTTTTATCTCAAATATGAATCACAATCCAAACCATATGTCAACCAATCTCATCCATCCTCAATCCAAAATGAAACCCAAATCAATATTAAATCATCCTCATATCAATCTAAATCAAACTTTCCTTTGAAATCAACATCCCATACCAATCATCCTTATTTCTTGGGTGATTAATAACTTTTCCTATCTTGTGTATCAAAATTTTTGGAACAACAATTTGGATCATATCAAAAAGAGGTAGTAAAGAAAGAACATGTATAAGGTGAGTCCACTCTAATGAATTGGTTTACATGTGGTTGTAGAAGATTTGTATGTTATGATATAAATTTTGCATTAGGTTGCATGTGAGTGCATGCTATAAAAGAAAGCTTGCATGAGTTTTCATGTGTTTATATTTTGTATGCAATATTTTTATCAAACTATTAATCAACTGTTTGCTGGAAAATCATGTTTGACCAAGAAATTTGCGAAAGAAATTACTAATCTTGTGGTTTTGTATAACATTTTGTTAAATCCATTTTATAGACCATTTTCATTTGTGTATGCTTTGTATTTTTGTCTTCTTTTTCTATTTGATCATCATTGCAATTGGGGTAAAAATTTACTACATATTTCAACATGGATCTTAAAATTTACAAGTATTTCAATCTCAAGAATTGGGGTGTGTGTACTATTCTCTCACATAGTTGTATGACCTTTAGAATTAGAAACACACACTTCTTACCAAAAAATTAGGAGGTTTTCCTATAGATTTTATCACCCTAGAGGACCTCAACCACATTTTCCAATAGGGTATAAAAGGGGAGAGAACAAATTTTGTACCTCAAAAGCGTTATCATCATGTTTGGAACAACCTTGGGGCCCATATTTGTTAGGACATAAGGTGAAGTGACATTTTATTACACTTATGTTACATGCTTGTACATGAGCACTGGTCCATGTATATAAGCCTCATTACTTTCAAGTATATTGAGGATGCCCTTAGATAACTTCAAAAGATTAGTTTAATACCTTTTGATCATACTTAATTATATTGCACCAATAAATAGTTAGTCATAAGAAGTTACTTAACACATAATCCCAAAATGGATGTGTTTTTTTCACATGCTCTCTCCTCACAACATTATGAGTGATCTTGGGTGATAAAATAGTTAGTTCTCCAACATAAGACTTACACATAATGCTTGGAAAGATACAGTGGTGGGCTTACAACCAAGTACACTCCTTTATTGAATAATTTAGTATTGTGAATGTGTCTTCTTTATTGAGTGTTGTGAATTCCAAGTGTACGTTTGTAGTCTCAAACAAAAAATTTAAAATTCCAAAAACACAAAATCCTTTATCCTTTTATTTTCTTAGTTTAGGATTTTCCTCTTGCTAAGGTTTAGACATCAACCATCTCCCATAATCCAATATTGACATCCAACAATATACCTACCTCATTAATCTTATCAATCATATTTTTTGTGTGGATGTTAGGAACCTTTTATGAGTGATCTTGGGTTCTAAAATAGTTACTTCGCCAACATAGGACTTATACATCATTCTTGGAAATATATAGTGGTGAGCTTACGGCCAAATACACTCCTTTATTGAATAATTTAGGATTGTGAATGTGCTTTCTTTATTGAGTGTTGTTAATTCCAAGTGCATGTTTGTAGCCTTAAACCAAAAATTTAAAAGCTCCAAAAACGCAAAAACCTTTTTTTTTATTTGCTTAGTTTAGTCTTTTCCTTTTGCTAAGGTTTAGACATCAACCATCTCCCATAAGCCAATATTGAAATCCAACAATATACCTACCTCATTCATCCCATCAATCATATTTTTGAGGATGTTAGGAACCTTTTTACCATAAGCCAACCATCCTCGTTTAACCATATCCTAAATATACAAATTCTTATTTCATACAACTGAATACATACATTTAACCAAATCCAACTCCTAATATTTCATCATATACCTTCAACCTTTAAATCCCCAAAATCACACTAAGTCTCCCAAGTCTAATCTAATAAGGTCATCCACAAAGCTTATTTTATATCTATGCCATCCTAATGTAAACTTCATTTCCAAACCAAATCCCATAATAAACTAATATTGTCTAAATTATTTTCCTCGTCCTAATCCCTATTCATGTGTCCTAATTAAAATTCCAACAACCAAAGAAAGCCACAAACCCAACACCATCATCTAAATTTTCATCCTAACATCAGCCTACTTCAAAAACCTTTTATCTCAAATATGAATCACAATCCAAACCATATCTAACCAATCTCATCCATCCTCAATCCAAAATGAAACCCAAATCAATATTAAATCATCCTCATATCAATCTAAATCAAAATCTCCTTTGAAATCAACATCCCATACCAATCATCCTTAATTATTGGGTGATTAATAACTTTTCCTATCTTGTGTATCAAAATTTTTTGAACAACAATTTGGATCATATCAAAAAGAGGTAGTAAACAAAGAACATGTATAAGGTGATTCCACTCTAATGAATTGGCATGAAAGTGATTTTTATGGTCTCAATCAGGTTTAATAATAAAGTAAATATATTTATTCAATGGCATATAACACAAGATCCAATGAAAGAGTAATGGAGATTGAATCGCCTTCTATGGTTGGTCAAGCATTCACCTTCCAATCACCCCAAGAGGATGTAAAGGAAAGCATAGTTTTAAAATATTTTGAGCTATAAGTAAAACAAGCTACTAGGAAGGAAAGCTAGCCCAAGAATCAATATCAAATCAATCAACAAACAAGAGGATACATTGACATCAGAAAATCTCCTCCAAAGGTTCATCATATCACATTTAACATCATTGATCAAATTATGAAGAATATTAACCTTAATGTCACTAGGTGGGAGGATTTTTCTATTTTATCTTAAAAGGATTTTCTTCAAGAAGCATTGAGGATTTTTAATCAATAAAATAATGATTCAACCGAAGGTATAGCAATTCCAATTAGTCTATGTCATCCAAAAGAGAAAGAAAAGATAATAAAAAAATTAGTAAGACACCTCATTTTTATATGTCTTTGATGATTTCTAATCACCAGTGTTCATAATTGTGTGATTATTTTTTAACCTACTGGTTTTGTCATGCCAAATAAAGTGGTTGATTTGATTGGTATAAGTATGAGCCTATTTTGATGAAAAGGGATCCTAAGTCTAATACATAGAACACTGGGATCGATCCTTTCTTAAGAGAACCTTAGGATGCAAAGCAACAAGGTGGTTAGATTGACTTTCAACCATGAAGGTGAGTCAATCAGACCTGGATCTGATCCTTTAGAGTCTTGGAAATCAATTGGAATTGAATTTCATTATTTAACCTAATTAAACTATGTGCCTTAGACTGAAAATGTAAGATTTCAACAAAAAGAAAACTGTAACAATAAATTTTGACAAAAAATATGAGTAAGGAAGAGTTTTGTGCACTTTTCTTGCAAGTTTGAGCCTAAAAATGGAAAACATAGGCACCCAAGGCACCACTGTCCCTATAGGTGTAATTTAGATTTGTTTTTGCAATCCTCTGATGTTGGATTTGACCTTTTGTTTCCCGCTTGTCGCATTGCCAAATAATTTTGTAATCGAGTTTCTATGAGTTGTTAAGGTGTAGGGTTTTAATTTCAACAATAAATAATTAACCTTCAAACTTCCTTCAATCCTCTTCAATCCTAAACCTTTCACATTCAAAGAGAGAAGAAAGGTTATGCCATTTAGGGGCTTTCCTTGGTTAAACCCCATATTAGTGTTTCAACTTCCACAATGGCAATATTAATGATAAATTGATGAATTATAGGAAGGAATGATGAATCCACAAAGTGTTCCAACTCACCACCCTTTAATGGCTTCCTTGAAGGACTAAACTCATACACATCTCCTCAAGCCTTAGATCTTGCTTGCTTGAATTTCTTGAAGACCTACAAGGGTTAGATCTCACAAATAATATGAAAACATAAACATGAACACACTTGCATACATTTGACATGATGTTTGGATCTTAAATTTCTGAAATTACTCCCCTAGTGACTACTCTTAACTTGCTTGATAATTCTCTTGATAATAATTTCTCCAATAATTTCCACTTCTAGCTAGATATCTCTCGTTAGATTTCAAATAATGCAATAATTGTGTATTTATAGGAATTTAATCTAATTTCCTAAAAATTGAATTTTTATGGTCAACTTTAGATATTTGAATTTCAAATAATAAAATGTCATCTTTGACATATTTGAAAACTAGTCATCCTTTCCCCCCAAGTGTGGAGACAAAGACAACCACACAAGAGACTATCATGTTGTTTCCATGGAAAATATGGCTGCACTTAATATTGTACCACCATGAATGGCAATGAGCAAACTCATAGAGCTACAAATTCTACATAGTGAGGAGCAACACCATAGGATGAAGATCATTATTGTTTAGATGAATTAGGTTCATCAACACATGGAAGAGCACCGTAATCCTTAAGTTGTTGAATTTTGTTAGTCAAGGTCTGACATTCATTGGTAGAATGACCATGCACTTGATGAAATGCAAAAAATGAGTTTTTGTTAGAAAATTACTTTCATGTTTTTGGAGGAAGAGATATCAAGCAGGTTGTAAGGAGCCTCAACAAAATAAGCTCTTACTCAGTGGTAGGATACATTCCTCTCTTTTGTGAAGAAAATATTGCTCGCCTATTACAAGATGTCATACATACAATAGATGATAAGGCATTAGATGAAGATGGGGATGAAGGTTGGAAACCTGGACCTTGTTTGGAAAATTACGATATAAAATTCACTTGATCCTTAATATTTTGTTTCATGTTTATATTTATCCATTTTTAAAGATAATTTTGTATCCAATTCCATAACATTCTTCCAACTCAGATGAAGAGATTGTATCTATATGCTCCTAAGAAGAATTATCTTCTTCTCGAGATCCTTTTTTTTTAAGTTACGCATATTACACTCATGATTGATGAAAGTTAAAGAGCCCCTATCACAATCATGGGTTGATTTTTTTGGACTTGTTTATGTAGAACTAAATATAACACAAGATTCTTTAGGTTTAGACTATGAGATTTTGTACGGTCCCATAAAGGAGGGTCTAAAATATAATAAACCCCAATCATCATCGAAGAGTTTTGTTATAGATGACATACAATCAGGAATATCATCAATTTGTATAGGTTCTACCTTTGAAGTTGGAATCAAAGTATTAAGAGAGTTGGAAGTGTTATGATTATCTTGAACTTGTGAATTATAACTTTGTTCATCCGCTTTAACCATGTATATCTTGTTATTATATTCATACTTCATCTCACGGTGGAGAGTAGATGGGACTCCCTTCATGACATGAATCCACTATCTACATAGGAGAAGATTGTATGAAAGAGGTCTTTCCATGATATGGACAAGGGTAGGAAAAACCATGAGCCCAACCTCAATGGGTAGTGTGATCATTCCTAATGATTTCTTATCAACATTGTTAAAGCCATGAATATTAACATCATTGGGTTCTATAAGATTCTTTTCCACACCAATTTTATCTAGGAGGTCAATGCTACAAACATTAAGACATGCCCCATTGTTTATGAGAGTACAACTAACTATAGTTTCATTAATGATCACCTTTATCATTAAGGATTCATATTTATTTTAGATCCCAAGTGAGGGTAATTCATGTCGAGGGAATGTAATATCCAACTTTGTCACTTGCATACAATCAAAAAAGGTAGCTTTGTCATTTGGTCTAATAGAAGGTGAGATATCAATCTTCTACAAAGCTTCTTGGAGCATCCTATGGTATGTAGGTGATATTTGAATCAAGTCCTAAAGGGAAATTTTTGTTGGAATACTACAAAGTTTCTCAACAAGATCATACTCTTTACCACTACACCGAGGAATGTTATTGTGTGAGCAACTACATGATAACTCAACATGGTTGCTACGACACATGCTTACTAGTGATTTATCTTGCAAAATTCAAGATATAGCTAGGGGATTTTGGAGGTCCTATAATGAGAGGTGATTTAACAGGTCTAGTAATCAAAGGAGATCCAATTGTCAATTATGCATTAATAACCTGTAGAGGTCGAAAAACTAATTAAAAACAAATCGACAATACTTAAAATAAATTCCATTATATTTCAAATAAAGTCGTCATCTCATCATTCATAAATCAAAATACAAGTCGATTACATACAACAACATAAAAGTCAAAAATATATCTTCATTACATTTCAGTCTAAATCATACAAGTGTCTAATTACACATTTCAAATAATAATTACAAAGGATGATACATATCCAGTTTACAAATTTGAGACTTAGGCATTCAGTCGCCATAAGCTCGTCAATATATACATCATGAATAATAAAGCATTAAAAAGAAGATTCAGTCTGTCGATCTTCCATCCATAAGAAAATCTTCAAAAGAAGACGAGAACAAGAATCAGGCGCTTTTTCGCCCAACCTCGAAGCTTACGCTTCCCCGAAATTTCTTATTCAATCAAAAAATACCCGACCCTGCACGAATTGCTTAGCAAAAAGTAGTCTACGAGCAAGATGGAATCTGGTGCATGCCTAGTACTACTAGTAATCCACAAGCATTTTCATTTTTCTAATTCAGTGAAGAAAGAAGCAAGTTCGGTACTAGGATATGGTAGACAACATTAATAATCCATCTATTTCAATGGTACAAATATTACTTGGCCAAGTAAAATGTCATGCACGACAATAAAAAGTAGTTTTGGAAAAAGCAAAACTACACTCTATTTACCCATATTCGGCACCTGTCCCGGAAGGTAACTTTCCCAAAAATATCACATGCAGAATTATCTATCATTCTTGCATGGTTCAAATAGTCAAACACAATCTTTCGTAATCTTTCAAAACATAAACTGAAAATAGTATTTAAAATGAAAACAGTTTATCAAACACCACTTTTCATTGTTTCAATTCGCATAAAGACATAAAATCAGTATTTTAATTCAGTCATTTAAATAATCAATAAAGTTTCAAAAATGAAGGTGTATCTCCAGTATGTCAAAATACATATAAAAACGTAAATTAAAAGAGCACACATTCAGTTGTTTCAAACTCTTATTTAATTTAAGTTATTTAAAATTCGATCGGATAGTTTACAAAAATTGACTGAAACTCAAGTTTAAACATTTTGATTCAAGTTCATCCTATCTTGAGTGTTTACATGTCCATCATTTATCAAATTTATTCTAACTACTTTAAAATTCCGAGTTTTGACAGTTTTCGTAAAAAGTGAAATAATCAAGTTAAAATTATGTTTTTGATGTTTTTTTGTCAATAATTTCTTATTTTCTGTCAACAAGATTTAACTAATTTGCATCAACATATTTCGTTTCTTTCATTATGGTCAGTTTGTTTCCAAGTTTAAATTGGTTTTCTAATTTCTATTCATTGATTTAAGAACGAGTTAAATCAAGATTTATCTAATTCTCAACATAAACAAATTTAAACTTCTGTTGAAAGCTTTCTTGAATTCTGGAAAAATAAAACATAGTTTGATTTTTCCCTAACATGAAGATTTATCTATCGATTTTCCATTTAATCTTAGTGTCTGGATTCTATCTATGATTTTGGAAATCAATTTAATTTTTTTTGACAGTCATTGTTTTGGTTTTGTCTATTCTAATTCTCCATTTCCCTAAATTTCTTGTCAATTATATTTTTCTATATTTTCTGATAATCATTCTCAAAATTCATAGTAAACAAAATGGATTATCTAATTTACAATTAAAATTTCAAACCCCTACCTGGTAATTTCATTATGCTCCTTCCTAGTTGTTGTCTGGTCTCTCTCTCTTTTCCAAATTCTTTTTGTTGCTGTTGTGAGGTGCCTGGTAATTTTGTTCTGTTGACTGGTCTCTCCTTAATTTCTTCCCTGTGCGTGGAGTGGAGTGAGGACCTTGATGCTGCTGCGCAAATTTTTGAGTCTCCCTAAGGTCGTGCGTGGGAGAAGCTTGCTAATATCCTGCACATAGGGTGTGGAGAAGGGAGTTGTGTGGAGAGGTGTGATGGGAGGCTACGCAAGGAGTGAAGCTTGCGCATGGAGAAAGGTTGTGCAAGGAGTGAAGGCTGCATGAGAGAGAGGGAAAGCTAAGAGGAGAGTGGGAAGCTTCCTGCATGCCTTCCAAATAGGCCAGTCAAAGAGCACAGGCCGTGCCTCTTCCTTGGACTCCTACATGGGATGGTATGGGCTCCACCTTGTTGCCTTCCTCCTGTGTCTTCTTCTAGCCCTCCCTCACAAATTCACAGATTGTAGTATATGTAAAACAGTAAAAACAATGTCTCATCCCCAAAATTTCAAAATTCTTCAATGTCCAAATTTTTCCTGTCCTTTCATTTCGGATTTTCCATCTCAATTATAAATTATTTTTCATGCATTCATGCATAATCCAGATCCCGTATTCTCTCCAATTGATCTTCAGATCAATTTAAATCTCTTAGTTAAAGATATTTCTTCTTCAAGTTTAAATGAAGTTCATATTTGGAATGAAATTTCAATTTCTAATTCTGAACGGAACTTTGATTTAATTTCTAAATTTTCACTAAGTTTAAATATGAATTCTATTTCTAAATATTGAAATTCATTCATTTTCACTATTTCTAATTTAAATATCATTTAAATTTAAAATTACTTTATTTAACTAAATTTAATCAAATTTTAAGTTTAGAACTCTATTAAATTTAAATTTTAAAATTTCAACTTCATATTTGCAAAATAGGAATAAAATATCAAACAAACATTCTATAAATTTAAATTACATTAAATTTTATCACTTAACAAAATCATCATCTATGGAAATGCATTTTTACAATTTTTAAGAAATCACACCAAAACTAAATTTTTTGATTCACAAGCATAATATACGCACAAGACATTTAAAATATCAATCTACGTGAGTGTGTGAGATCCCATCTATTCACAAACGTCAATTGGCTAAACAACTCTACCTGATCGTTGTTCTCGCCTTCAACCTCATTCACCTGTTTCCTGCGTTCACTTGCACTCGATTTATCATCAGTAATGATAAACCCCAAAATAACATAAATACAATAATTTGCATTTGCATTTCAATTCAATTTCATCTTCATTTCATTTCGAATTTCAATTAAACTATCTTCTAAATAATCATTAAATAATCTAACTTTGACAAATCAAGTAACATCTGCATTTAAATAAGTAAGTGAAAAATTCATACGTGACATCCTTCCCCTCTTGGAAGAGACATCGTCTCAATGTCTTATTAGTCATTCAATAAGCAAAACATCATCATCATTATTAAAACATACTATCTTAATCAATAACATAGTATCTCAGTAAGTAAAGCATAGTGTCTCAATCAAGCATAAACATAAGAAAGCATCCACGCTATCAAAGTTCACAACATGTGAATCAAAAACCAGAGTATCAAGTATCTCCACACAAAACAAATTCTAATCTATGAAAGCAAATGAGGAAATGATGATCTATCATCTCAGAATCCTCCCATGTAGCACTATCCTCAGTATACTAGTCCCGCTGGACCTTATACTGGGTACTATCTCTGTTACGTAGCTTAATGCTACGCCTATCTAGGATTTGGATGGGCTCCACTAGCACCAACCGTGGATCCTGTACCTGTAATGAACACCAATCAAGAATATGAGTTGCATCATGATGATAAGGTTTCAATAAAGAAACATGGAAAACATTATGGATTCGAGCAAGAGCAGGTGGTAATGCTAGTCTATATGCAATTGGATTAATAACTTCCAGTACATCAAATGGTCCCACATATCTTGGTACCAACTTTGATGATTTCCCAAATGAGATAGAGCTCTTATGAGGCTTAACCCTCAAGAATACTTTATCTCCTGCGCAAACTGCTTGAAAGTCATGTTCCTATCAGTATAGCTCTTCTGTCTATCGGCTGCTTCCTTCAACCTACCCTTGATCAACTTCATCTGCTCATCCATTTCCTTGAGCATATCTGGACCAATAATTACCCTATCTTCTATCCTGTCCCAACTGATGGGTGTGCAACATTTCCGTCCATAGAGTGCCTCAAAAGGTGCCATACCCAATGAAGAATGGTATGAATTGTTGTAGGCAAACTCAACCAATGGTAAATATTCTTCCCACTTGTAATGCTGATCCATGCAATACATCCTCAGTAAGTCCTCCACAACCTGATTGACCCTTTCAGTTTGGCCATCGGTTTGTGGGTGATATGCAGAACTGAAATTTATTTTAGTTCCCAATGCTGCATTCAATGTAGTCCAGAACCTAGATGTCATCCTGGTATCTCTATCAGAGATAATGGTGTTTGGTACACCATGCAACCTGAATATCTCTTGCACGAATTTCCTTGCAAGAGTGAATGATCCATCCTTCAAATTCCCAGGTATGAAATGTGAAACCTTCGTCAGCTTATCAACAACTACTAAGATAGTATCATGCCTATTTCTGCTCAATGGTAATCCCTGGATGAAATCCATACTGATTACTTGCCACTTATACTCAGGTATGTCGTGGGGATACAAAAGTCTTGCTGGATTCACATGCTCAGCCTTCACTCGATGGCATTCTAAACATCTAGCCATGTACTCCATGACATCTTTCTTAAGTTTAAGCCAAAAATACAAAGCCTTCAACTCCGCTACCATCTTTGTAACTCCTGGATGCCCTGAATAAGGTGCATCATGAATTTCCTCAAGAATCAACTTTCTCAAATCTCCACCCTCTGGGATATACATCCTTCCCTGATATCTGACAATACCATCATTCTCCATCACATAACCATCAAATCTATGATCTGAAGGATCTGCCGCTAAGGCTTGCCTTACTCTGTCATAATGCTCATCACCTGGAAGATACTGCAACACTTGTTGCCTCAAATGTGACCTTGTGATCAACATAGCAGATAGGTGTCTTCTCCTACTAAGAGCATCAACAACTCTATTTTCCTTACCCTTGATATATTGGATACCAAAATCATACTCGCTCAGGAACTCAAGCCACCTCCTCTGTCTCGCATTGAGGTTCGGCTGTGTGAAGATGTACTTAAGTCCCAAATGATCAGTCTTAAGCTCAAAAGGCTTCCCTAGGAGATAATGTCTCCACATCTACAATGCATGCACAATAGTTGTAAGCTCAAGATCATGTGGCGCATAGTTCAACTCATACTGCTTCAGTTTCCTAGACTCATATGCCACCACTTTACCTTCCTACATTAGCACAACTCCTACACCTTCACCTGATGCATCTATAATCACAATGAAGTGACCATTAGGATCCGGTATAGTCAACACTGGTGTTGATGTCAACTTCTATTTAAGAATCTAAAATGCTTCCTCGCACTTCTCTGTCCACTCATATTTCTTTCCCTTCTTCTGAAGAGAAGTAATAGGTGTTGCAATTCTAGAAAACCCTTCAACATACTTCCTTTAGTAACTTGCAAGTCCCATGAAACTACGAACTTCTGTAACACTTCTCAGTGTTGGCCAATCTACAATTGCCTCTATCTTCGCAGGATCAACTGAGATTCCCTCAGCGGATATCACATGCCCCAAATAGTGAACCTTCTTCTGAAAGAAAGTATACTTTGAAAACTTTCCAAAAAGTTTTCGATCTCTCAGACGTTGCAAAACAATTCTCAAGTGCTTCTCATGTTCCTCTTCTATCTTAGAGTAGATCAGAATGTCATCAATAAATATGAGCACGAAATCATCCAAACAGTCTTTGAAGACACTGTTCATAAGGTTCATGAATGTCGCTGGAGCATTCGTTAGGCCAAAAGGTACCACGGTGAACTCATAGTGTCCATACCGAGTTCTGAAAGTTGTTTTTGGAATGTCCTCATCCTTAATCCTCAACTGGTGGTAACCTGATCTAAGATCAATCTTAGAAAATACAGTGACCCCTTTCATCTAATCAAATAGCTCATCTATCCTAGGTAGAGGATACCTGTTCTTAATGGTAACCTTATTAAGCATCCTGTAATCAATACACAATCGCAAGGTTCCATCCTTCTTCTTAACGAAGACTACCGGTGCACCCCATGGTGATACACTCAACCTTATGAATCCCTATTTCAGCATCTCCTACAACTGAGCCTTTCAATTCATACAACTCAGTGGTAGTCATTTTGTAAGGAGCTTTGGATTGAGGCTCCGTTCCAGGTAACAGTTCAATCGAGATGTCAAATTCTCTCTTCGACGGTAATTCTATAAGTTCTTCTGGAAAGATATCCAAGAACTCCCTGAGAACTGGATAATCCTCTGGACTCTGCTGGGCATTCTCCAAATCACTCACCAAAATGGAAAAAATGGAACATCCCTTCCGATGTGCTTTCTTTAGTTGCATAGCTGAGATGTGTCTCAACTCAAGATCCTAGAATCTCTACTGGATGTCCAAAATCATCCAAACAACTCACTACCTTGTCCTCACAGTTCACTATGGCTTTATGCTCAGTTAACCAATTGATCCCTAAGATCACATCATAAGAACCCAACGGTGCTACATAAACGTTAACTTGGGTTTGGAAGTTAGGTAACTCTAAATCGTTGCATGATAAACATGAATCTACCCTCTTCTCTGCTCAATTTCCATACTGAACCATCCATGAATGTGACATAATACCAGGTCTAACAGTTAATTTAGCAACTACTTTAGGGTCTATAAAACATTCTGAAGCTCCAGTATCTATCAAAATAGAAACAGATTGACCGAAAAGCTTACCCGACATCTGGATAGGTGTAGACTAAAAGTCGGCTTGACGATTGTCAACCACTGCATGTATTTGGTGTTGCGGTGCTCGCCGATCATTACCACCTCGCTGATTTCCTGAACACTGAGAGCAATTGGAGGCATAGTGATCTCCTCCACAAGTATAGCACCCACCTTGTGGCCCTTGCTGACCACCTATCCTATTCCTGATATTGGAGAAGTTGGTGTTATTATTGTTCACCTTCTTGTTCCCGCCAAAATTACCTTCTCCTTTATCCTAGGTGTTGTTCCCCCTCTTCAGATTCCTGATCTGCTGATTATTATTGTTACTCCTCTAATTATTGTTGTTATTGTTTTGGAACTTTATGTTTCCAAAACCAGATTTTGCATTCACACTCTTCCTGTAATTCACTACCTGTTGCAGCTTTTGTTCCTGTTTCATGGCCTTCTCAAAGACCTCATCCATCGTCAATGGATTGTGAATGTCCACATCAGCTCTGATCTGTGGCCTCAACCCTAAAATGAATTTATAGATGCGAAACCGTTCATCCATCTAGTACTGCGATACATACTTAAGGAGATTAGTGAACCTCTCCCAATACTGGGTAACTGTAAGACCACCATGTGCCAAATTCTGAAATTCAATCATTTTCCTGTCAAAGAATAGTTGTGGAAGCCACCTCTTCCTGAACAGGTTCAAGAATGCTTCCCAAGTAGTTCCACCTGGTAGTAATTTCTTCTCAGTCTTTTCGTTATCCCACCAAGTAGCAGCTTCTCCAGTAAGCTGGTATGCAGCCCAAACTGCCTTGGTTTCATTGGACATGTTCCTGAGCTCTAAGTATTTCTCCATCTCAATGACCCAAGCTTCTGCTCCATCACCTATCATCTTACCATCGAACTTGGGCGGTGCTACCCTTTTTAAATCCTTAGCTAACTCCCCTTCAATCCTGGCTTGAGGATTAGGTACTTCAACCCTTACATCATCATTGTTAGGTTGTTCCTGATTTTGGGGAATTTCAACTCGAGGCATCTGCCCTTCTCTGATACCTCGAACTTCCTGTTCCAGATTGTCCATTCTAGAACCTTGTTGATTTAAGAGACCGACAATTTGGTCCAACCTATCAGTCTCATTGCTCATAGCAACTTTACCTCTTGTACCCATTATGTCTCACAATTCCTGCATCAACGAATGTTCATTTAGCGTAATGGACAAAGGACCCTAGTGTTCAAACCTAGGGCTCTGATACCAAATGTAGAGGTCGAAAAACTAATTAAAAACAAATCGATAATACTTAAAATAAATTCCATTATATTTCAAATAAAGTCGTCATCTCATCATTCATAAATCAAAATACAAGTCGATTACATACAACGACATAAAAGTCAAAAATATATCTTCATTACATTTCAGTCTAAATCATACAAGTGTCTAATTACACATTTCAAATAATAATTACAAAGGATGATACATATCCAGTTTATAAATTTGAGACTTAGGCATTCAGTCGCCATAAGCTCATCAATATATACATCATGAATAATAAAGCATTAAAAAGAAGATTCAGTCTGTCGATCTTCCATCCATAAGCAAATCTTCAAAAGAAGACGAGAACAAGAATCACGCGCTTTTCCGCCCAACCTCGAAGCTTACGCTTCCCTGAAATTTCTTAGTCAATCAAAAAATACCCGACCCTACACGAATTGCTTAGCAAAAAGCAGTCTACGAGCAAGATGGAATCTGGTGCATGCCTAGTACTACTAGTAATCCACAAGCATTTTCATTTTTCTAATTCAATGAAGAAAGAAGCAAGTTCGGTACTAGGATATGGTAGAGAGCATTAATAATCCATCTATTTCAATGGTACAAATATTACTTGGCCAAGTAAAATGTCATGCACGACAATAAAAAGTAGTTTTGGAAAAAGCAAAACTACACTCTATATTTACCCATATTCGGCACCCGTCCCGGAAGGTAACTTTCCCAAAAACATCACATGCAAAATTATCTATCATTCTTGCATGGTTCAAACAATCAAACACAATATTTCGCAATCTTTCAAAACATAAACTGAAAACAGTATTTAAAATGAAAACAGTTTATCAAACACCACTTTTCATTGTTTCAATTCGCATAAAGACATAAAATCAGTATTTTAATTCAGTCATTTAAATAATCAATAAAGTTTCAAAAATGAAGGTGTATCTCCAGTATGTCAAAATACATATAAAAACGCAAATTAAAAGAGCATGCATTCAGTTGTTTCAAACTCTTATTTAATTTAAGTTATTTAAAATTCGATCGGATAGTTTACAAAAATTGACTGAAACTCAAGTTTAAACATTTTGATTCAAGTTCATCCTATTTTCAGCGTTTACATGTCCATCATTTATCAAATTTATTCTAACTACTTTAAAATTATGAGTTTTGACAGTTTTCCTAAAAAGTGAAATAATCAAGTTAAAATTCTGTTTATGATGTTTTCTATCAATAATTTCTTATTTTCTGTCAACGAGATTTAACTAATTTGCATCAACATATTTCGTTTCTTTCATTATGGTCAGTTTGTTTCCAAGTTTAAATTGGTTTTCTAATTTTTGTTCATTGATTTAAGAACGAGTTAAATCAAGATTTATCTAATTCTCAGCATAAACAAATTTAAACTTCTGTTCAAAGCTTTCTTGAATTCTGGAAAAATAAAATACAGTTTGATTTTCCCTAACATGAAGATTTATCTATCGATTTTCCATTTAATCTTAGTGTCTGAATTCTGTCTATGATTTTGGAAATCAATTTAATTTTTTTTTATAGTCATTGTTTTGGTTTTGTCTATTCTAATTCTCCATTTCCCTAAATTTCTTGTCAATTATATTTTTTTATATTTTTTGATAATCATTCTCAGAATTCATAGTAAACAAAATGGTTTATCTAATTTACAATTAAAATTTCAAACCCCTACTTGGTAATTTCGTTCTGCTCTTTCCTAGTTGCTGTCTGGTCTCTCTCTCTTTTCCAAATTCTTTATGTTGCTGCTGTGAGGTGCCTGGTAATTTTGTTCTGTTGACTGGTCTCTCCTTAATTTCTTCCCTGTGCGTGGAGTGGAGTGAGGACCTTGATGCTGCTGCACAAATTTCTAAGTCTCCCTAAGGTCGTGCGTGGAAGAAGATTGCTAATATCCTATGCATGGGGTGTGGAGAGGTGTGATGGGAGGTTGCGCAAGGAGTGAAGCTTGCGCATGGAGAAAGGCTGCGCAAGGAGTGAAGGTTGCGTGAGAGAGAGGGAAAGCTAAGAGGAGAGTGGGAAGCTTCCTGCGTGCCTTCCAAACAGGCCAGTCAAAGAGCACAGGTCGTGCCTCTTCCTTGGACTCCTACATGGGATGGTATGAGCTCCACCTTACTGCCTTCCTCCTATGTCTTCTTCTCGCCCTCCCTCACAAATTCACAGATTGCAGTATATGTAAAACAGTAAAAACAATGTCTCGTCCCCAAAATTTCAAAATTCTTCAATGTCCAAATTTTTCCTGTCCTTTCATTTCAGATTTTCCATCTCAATTATAAATTCTTTTTCATGCATTCATGCATAATCCAGATCCACTATTCTCTCCAATTGATCTTCAGATCAATTTAAATCTCTTAGTTAAAGATATTTCTTCTTTAAGTTTAAATGAAGTTCATATTTGGAATGAAATTTCAATTTCTAATTCTGAACGGAACTTTGATTCAATTTCTAAATTTTCACTAAGTTTAAATATGAATTCTATTTCTAAATATTGAAATTCATTCATTTTCACTATTTCTAATTTAAATATCATTTAAATTTAAAATTACTTTATTTAACTAAATTTAATCAAATTTTAAGTTTAGAACTCTATTAAATTTAAATTTTAAAATTTCAACTTCATATTTGCAAAATAGGAATAAAATATCAAACAAACATTCTATAAATTTAAATTACATTAAATTTCATCACTTAACAAAATCATCATCTATGGAAATGCATTTTTACAATTTTTAAGAAATCACACCAAAACTGAATTTTTCGATTCGCAAGCACAATATACGCACAAGACATTTAAAATATCAATCTGCGTGAGTGTGTGAGATCCCATCTATTTGCAAACGTCAATCGGCTAAACAACTCTACCTAATCGTTGTTCTCGCCTTCAACCTCGTTCACCTGTTTCCTACGTTCACTTGCACTCGATTTATCATCAGTAATGACAAACCCCGAAATAACATAAATACAATAATTTGCATTTGCATTTCAATTCAATTTCATCTTCATTTCATTTCGAAATTCAATTAAACTATCTTCTAAATAATCATTAAATAATCTAACTTCGACAAATCAAGTAACATCTGCATTTAAATAAGTAAGTGAAAAATTCATACGTGACATAACCTCAACTAAGTTATCTACTTATTGACGACATTCTTTTGATGGGGGATCTAATGTCAACTTAGCATCGTCATCTATGAAATCCCTTTTATTATCTTTTGAAAGAAAATTATCAATGATTTCATCCTCCCATGCCACAATATCTTCCCAAGTAGGAGAGGTATTGGGAGAGAAACAAACAATATTCTCATGACAATGATTGGATCTTCTAACACCAAGATACCTTCTTCAAAATTAGGTGAGGTATCAGGAGAAGAACAATTATGATTTTCATGTTTGTCAATGATTGCATCCTCTTGTACCAAATTGTTCTCACAAGTGGTTAAAATATTGGGAGGTGAATGAAGATTAGGCAAAGTGATATTAAGAAATGTGACAATGATTTCATTTTAGATTGTGTTAAAATACTCTCACAATTAGGAGCCCGATGTTATGAGAATAACTACTATGATTATCATGGGTATCAATGATTGTATTTGTTAGAATGTTAGAAGACTTAGTAGATGATCTACTTGAGATTAAGTCCCCAAAGGCATCATCTAACATGTCAAAGTCATCACAATTAAAGGGCTTGGGAAGTATACAATGCACTTATGGAAAGAGATCTAACATGATTAGATTTTTATGATTTCTCCAAAATTAATTAATAAATTTCAATTGTAATTTAGGTTTATGTGTGTTGAAGAAAAATAGGACTAAAAATAGACTTATAGACCTATTAAAAACATAGATCTGGAAATCAGACTCCAGATTTGCAAACTAACAGCACGTATATTTCCGCACCTAAAATTTTAGATAGATTTGGTAGGGAGAGGTGCCTAGGTCGCCTATATCCCACTTAGAGTTTGTCTAAGATTTCAGTTTCAGAGGCACTAGTGATAGGAAATAACTATGTGACAGCGTGCAAACCCTAGTTTTGAATTGAATATATTTATGTTTTATGATGAGTTTCCAAATTTTGCAATATAGTGTAACAACCTAGGGTATTCAAATTTTGCAAAAATAAAAGGTGATTTATCTCAATTATGCAATATTCTAGAAAATACATGCAATGCACCTACAAATACGATCATTTCCAATACTGAAATGTAACAATCTTTCACAAATTCACACAAAATGAAGCAAAATGACACTTTTTCTTTCAAATACAAGGACACTTTTTGTAAACAAAAGACTAATTTTTTTTATTTTTTTGACAAAATGAAACCTATTTGAGATATAAATGATGCTAACAAATCTGAAAATTATAAATGATTTATTGAAACTAACCCTATTGCAACCTATAATGCAATATCGTATATAAATTTTTGAGTTTTTTTATGTCTTTTATGATGCGAAAAATGGATGCCTAATTGAATGATGCAAAACATTGCAATGCTAACCCTAGATCTAGGATGAATTATTTCAAATTTTAGAAGGCCTATAATATCAAAATGTTAGGTTCACCAAAATGTTTTAATAAAAAAGGGATCCTAGGTCTAATGCATAGAACACTAGGATCAAAACTTTCTCAAGATAACATTAGGATGTAAATCAACAAGGTGATTAGATTGAATTTCAACCATGAAGGTGAGTCAATAAGACCTAGATTTGATCCTTTAGAGTCTTAGAAATTTATTGGAATTGAATTTCCTTATTTAACCTAATTAAAATATTTTCCCTAGATTGAAAATGCAAGATTTCGACAATAGATAAACTATAACAACAAATTCTGATAACATATCTGAGTAAGGCAAATTTTTGTGCACCTGTCATGTAAGTTTGAGCCTAAAAATGGAGGACATGGGTTCCCAGGGTGCCACTATTTCTATAGGTGTAATTTAGATCTATTTTCACAGTCCTCTAGTGTTAGATCTAAGCTTTTGTTTCCTGTTTGTCGCATTGTCGGATAATTGTATAACTAATTTTTTGTGAGTTGTCAAGGTGTAGGGTTTCAATTGCAAAACCTTCAAACTTCCTTCAATCCTCTTCAAACCTGAAACTTGCACATTCAAAGAGAGAAGAAAGGTTGTGTCATTTATGGGCTTTCCTTGGTCAAACCCCGTGTTAGTGTTTCCACTTCCACAATGGCAATGCCAATGATAAATAGATGAATGATAGGAAGGAATGATGAATCCACAAAGTGTTGCAAATCACCACCCTTTAATGGCTTCCTTGAAGGAATAAAGTCATACAAATCTCCTCAAGGCTTAGATCTTTCTTGCTTGAATTGCTTGAAGACCTACACGGGTTAAATCTCTCAAACAATATAAAAAACATAAACATGAACACACTCACATACATTTTGACATGATATTTGGATCTTAAATTGTTGCATTTACTCCCCTAATGGCTTCTCTTGATAATAATTTCTTCAATAATTTCCACTTATTGCTAGATATCTCTTGTTAGACTTCAAATAATACAATAACTATGTATTTATAGGCATTTAATCTAATTTCCCAAAAAATAAATCCCAATGGTCAACTTTATATATTCGAATTTCAAATAATAAAATGTCGTGTCTGACATATTTGAATTTGGAGCCAAAATAGAGGGATAAGGGCACCTAGGGTGCCACTGTCCCAACCTTATTTTGCAGGATACACAACACCAAGAGAAACATATTAAGTAAAATGCCACCTTTGACCTTTATAAATTTGGGGCCAAATTAAGGGGACAAGGGAACCAAGGGCTCCCTTGTCCAAACCCACTTTTTTCAATATCTGAAAAGCCAGGGGTAAAATATTAAATAAATGCTTAGGTTTCCCACTTGAATTTTTTTGGTAAATGATACAATAGGCCATGGAATGCATAATTTAGGAAATTAGGTGTTCAAGTAAATCCATGCACTCGGGGGGAGAAAAACATAGTGTAAAATTGTCAAGGGTGACAATTTATAATGTTATAGAACCAATGTCTAAAGGGGTGGTATAATTGGATGGAACCATTGTTAAGATAGCAGGATTCATCAAAGATTTGAAACTTTACTTTTATGCATGCTCGAGTTTCTTTATTTTGCAAGATATTTCAATTATATACCTTCCTCAATTTCTACAAACCTTGTTGATCCATACTCTTCTAGTCCTATTAACATGTAGTATGAAATACAAGACCTAGAGGAAGGTAGTTTTATTCATGAGGCTACCACACATTTAAAAGGAGTTCCAAATATTTTGCTTCATGAATCAGAAAATAACTTTAAGTTTGATCCATATAATGATATAGAAGAAATAGGGCTAGGCACTTATTGTATTTATAAAGACAATACAACTATACCCAACCTTATTAAACAAGAAGAATACATTGATGGAATATGGAAGTTGTAATTTTATGGCTCAAGAAGTAAGAGTGGTGCAAGTGTTGGTGTGACAATGCTCTCTCCTCGTAAGGAGAGGTATTACTTTGCATTTAGGATTTAATTTAGTTTTACTAATAATGTAGTTGAGTATGAAGCATTAATTTGAGGTCTTAAGGAAGGGAATCAAAACTTCACAGGTATTTGGTGATAGGGAACTCATCATACATCAAGTTAGAGCTCAAAATGTGTCCAAAAACAACTTGTTGAAAGCCTATAAGCATAAATTATGGGACCTAATTGAGGAATTTAATGCTTTCAACATCCAAACAATTCCAAGAGAGAAAAATAAACATGTTGATAGGATTGTATTGGTTGGTTTATAATTTTACATTACCAAATACATCATGGAGGATAAGGATCAACTTGTTAAGCTTGTGGTAAGACTAATGGTCCCAAATAATGTAAAAAATAAGTAAGTATTTGATAATGATCAATAAATAATTCAATACTACAAGGAAAATATGGGGATCAAATTATATAGTTGAAGAAAAACAAGTTGAAAAAAGGATTAGTCACTATAGAAATCATCTTCAACACTTATGATCAACTCAAGAGTGAGAAAATGAAAATGATTATCAAAGCAGAAGATTATGAGCAAGTAACCATTACAAATGAAAAGACCTTGGAGATTGGAAAGGTATGTAATGAATCTAAAAAATAAGATTTTAGTGACCTTTGTAGAGAGTATGATGATAATTTATATGGAGTTATGAATATCTTAGAGGTTTTGACCCTAATTTATCCCAACACACCATTGAATTGGATCCTAATGCAAAGCCCATTAGATAAAAACAAAGGCCAATAAATCCTAAGATTGAACCTATGATGACAAAATAGCTATTCAAAATCATAGAGGCAGAGATAATTTTCCTAATTAAGCACGCCTCTTGGGTATTTAACTTAGTTCATATTAGGAAGAATAATAGAGAGATTCATTTGTGTACACTTTAAAGATCTCAATAAATCATCTCTTAAAGATCATTATCCTCTCCCATCTGTGGAAAAAATTCTTCAAACAATAGTTGGAGTTGAAATGTTTTCTCTCCTAGATGGATATTGGGGATATAATCAAATCCTTGTTCAAGAAGTAGACTAGTTTAACACAACCTTTAATACCAAATAGGGCACTTTTACTTATAATAAAATGCATTTTGGGTTGACTAATGCTGGTGCAACTTTCCAAAGGGAAATAGATATGGATTTCAAAGGCATAATTAATTACATGATTTTGGTATATTTAGATAACATAACTATTTATTTAAAGCATGCACATGAACACTTGAATCATTTGAGGAAAGTATTTGATAGATGTAGGGAGTTTGGTATGTCTTTGAATCCTAAAAATGTGTGTTTTTTGTTCATGGGGGCAAATTATTGGGGTGCATAATCTCAAAGGAGGGTTTTTCCATTGTTCCAAAGAGGGTAAGTGTCCTTTCAACTATTTTTTTCCAATCCATAAGAAAGGTCTTAAAAATTTCTTGGGAAAAAATAAATTTGTTACTAAATTTGTGTTTCTATGGTGAAACCTCTTATTACTATGATAAAAGAAAAATTATATTTAGTTGGTCCAAGAAAGGCAAGGATAGTTTTGAGGCCATTAAGAAAGGTATCTCTCAAGCTCCATATCTTGTAAATCCTAACTATGACAAGTATTTCATCATTTATACTTTTGGAGGAGGGGAAAGTATATCAACCATATTATTTCAACAAAACAACAATCAAATTAAGTAGCCAATTATATTCTTCAGCAAAGCACTCAAGGACTATAAGATAAGGTATAGATTTTTTGAGAAACAAGTTTTTGGTGTTGTAAATATCTTAATAATTTCAAGTATATGCTTTCTAATAATAATAAAATACAACTAATGGTTAATCATTGAAGTGTGAAAGAGTTCTAATTGAGTAAGGATGTGAATGAATGGAGATGTGTATGGATCACTAAGGTCATGAAATATGACATAAATATCAAGATCACCATGTGAAAAAACTTGTAGTAGACTTGGGGAGTTGATAATAACATAATATATAGTTTACAATAGGCTTACTCAATTGAGCTTGAGACCTCAAACAATTGGATTCATGATATGGTTGTTTTATTGCAAATAGGTGAATATCCACATGGCCTAAATTAGTATAAGAAAAGATATTTTAGAGTGCAATCCATTCCTTTTGTCCTCATTGATAGTGTTTATTTATAAAGGACATGAACGGACTTCTTTTAAGATGTATTGAGTGGGATCTGATAGATAAAGTGCTTGAAGATTTTCATGATGGCATATTAAGAGGTCATTTCTCTCCAAGGATTATTATTGCTAAAATCATGAGATCTATTTATTATTGGCCCAATTTATTCAATGTTTCTCATAAATGGGTTGGAAATTGTAAAAAATATGCTTACTTTACAAGAAATCAAAGGTTTGTTTCCCTTCCTCTACACCCTATTCAAACTAATCAACCATTTTTCCAATGGGGTTTAGACTTTATTGGCATGATTAATCCACCATCTAGTGTTGAACACAAATGGGTTATGACAACCACACATTAATTCACAAGGTGGACAAAATAAATTAAACTCTCAAGGAAGTTATTGAGGTTTCAATATTAGACTTCTTAGAAGGTCTTGTGACAAGGTTTGGTGTTCCTTCTACTATCATTTTAGACAATGTAGATTCCTTTTTTGGTATTTAGATCAGTGCAAGTGTTATACATTTATGCATTTACTTGAATACTTCATCAAAATAATACCCTCGAGCTAATATCTTGGTTGAGTCAACTAACAAGAAGTTGATTAGAATAATTAAGAGGATAACGATGAAAATTAGAGGTCTAAGATAGCCCTTTGGGCTGATAGGGTTGCACCAAAAAGAGCCATTAGAAACTCCCCTTTCATGCTTGTCTATGGGAAAGAAGCAAGACTTCCTCTATTATTAGAGTTAACTTTTTTAGAGCTTGCACAACAAGTGGAATTGCTAGAAAATGATGCAATGACAGTTAGATTGGTTGAGTTAGAGGAGATAAGAAACAAATCCATGAACACCCTTGAATCTCATCAAACACAAGTCAAGAGTACATTTGATAAGGAAAAAATTGATGGGACCTTGAAGGAAGGAGATTTGGTCTTAAAATGGGATAAAGATAGAGAAAAGTCTAGAATATTTTTATCCTTGAATCCAATTGTGCTCGATTCATGGGATAACCCCCTACGAAACTTGTTTGTTTTGTAGGTCCATGTACTTCAAGCACACAAACCAAGGAAAATTTCAATTGGCCTTAATGCATAGTCCTAAACCTTGAATTTTCCATTTGAGTGTTTGTCCTTATTCGTTTCTCGAAAATATTCAAAACGAATGTTTTGTCGATTTTAATCTTCTAGGAGTTAGAAATTTTTTAGCTCATGTCAAAGCGTTGATTTTCAGTCCTCCTACATGAGCTAGGTTATGAAATTTCTCCAAGTGTTGGAGCATTGATTTTCAGTGCTCCTACACTTCTCTCTTATTCACTAAATGTTAAGCACTAATTTTTAGCGCTATTGCATTTAGGTTTGAGTCATCTATCACATGTAGGAACAGTCTTATTTAGCGCTCTTATATTTTTGATATTTTAAAAATGTCGGAGCGGTGAAAATCAATGCTCCTACATTTCCCCCCCTTTTGTACATGTGATCATTTATATCACTTCGAGTTTATTTATGACACATTGTTTGATATTTTAAGTGAGTTATTAAAGTCATTTCATGATCAATTAAACCTGTTTTCTTTTTCCTTCCTCGCGTCGGTCATCTTGCAAACTCCAAGCGAATTTGTGCTGGTTGATTTCGTGGGCGGCTGAACTAGGGTTTTTTCCTTTTTCTTCCTCCATTATTTTTCAGGTACGTCTTGAGTTTCTTTTCATTTTATTCAAAGGTTTAATTTTCTTTGTGGTAATCTTTACTGTTATTCCTTTAAGTTTTTGTAGTCTTTAAGTTTTTCTCTCGTTTATTTCTTCAGTGTTGATTTTTGTGTTAGGGTTTTTATTCTTACTTATTTCTTGCCCTAGGTTTTTATTTTTGAATTTTTGTTAAGGATATTCCTCTATGCGTCAACGTCGATTTTTGATTATTTATATTTTTTATTTCTTGGAATACCTTGTGTCTAAGTAGTATTCACTGTCACTAAACACTTTTGCTTGCAATGGTGTAAGTTTTCGCCGCTTCTACATAGGGTATTTTTTTTTCTTGTGGTGTTAGGGTGGTAAAAATAATCTCTATTACACTTATTTTCTTTGTTGTCTTTTCATGTGTTGAAGCATGAATTTTCACCGCTCCAACACATGTTTCAAACAAAATCTTTATGTAGGAGCGGTGAAAATCACCACTCCTGCATAATGTTAGATCTTCCTTTTAAAATGTGTAAGCACTATAAATAAGCCCACTTTAACACATAAGCTTAATTTGCTAAGATGTTGTTGAAGCGGTAATTTTTAGTGTTGTTGCATGAAGTTTAGTTTCTTCCCAAATTTTGAAGCGTTGATTTTCAACGCTCATTCATCAATTCCTTCCAAGTTCCAACAAATATGTCAGTGTTGATTTTCAGTGCTTGTGTATCAAAGGCAAAATTTCCAAGATGTAAGGGTGCTAAACACAAAAAAATATTTTTTCACTAAATGCTCAAAAACTCATTCCATTTTCTTTCCAAACCTCGTTCCATCGCTATTGCTCCAATTTTTGCACATCATAGCTCACATTTTCTCATTCCATAATTCTTTTCCAGCTTCACTCATTTTGTTTTCCCTCACAACACATATGCTCTTAACATTTGATTAATCCATGTTTCCTTACAATTGCTCTCAATTATCATCAGGTGTTATTACAGGTGAATTTTAGTGGTGGGTTGTGATCTTAAATGACAACAGAAGAACCTTCATCATCTTCTAAAAAGGAAAAAATGAAGTACAAGTACCAAGGCATTTATCTACCCACTATTGTGACCTCTAAATTTGATGAAATCAAGAACACAAAGATTGGTCACCAGGATATGGAGGATTTTGTGAAAAGAACTAAAATTCAGCCATTAGAAGAAAACTTGTGTGCAATTGTTCATAGTAACCTGCACTTAGTGGCTTCATTTCCAACTAATGCTCAATGTTTAAAATATATCTTACAAGTTGTCTCACATTATATCAGGGAGCACAAAAGTGTGAGAGATTCTTCTGGACAAATCATGATGAGACTGGATCCTAAATTATTTGATAGTTTTTTAGGTTCCACACATGGAGATGTATATCACTATTTATATTCAGCAAGCACGAGAGGTTTATGATAAAGATCCAAATAGAGCCAAACAATTGATTAAATCTCAATGGTTGGAGAATCTGAGGCCCACTAGCTCAAGATGGTCTAAAGGTCTCCCACAAAGTGATTTCAAGGAAGATGTTTGAGATATGATTATTCTTCTAAGTAGGGTGAAAGGTTTACTCATTTTAGTCTATTTCCAAGATTGGATGTACAAGTACATCTGAATCATCAGGAGGAGAAAAGTACATATAGATTGAGGTACATAGATTAGCGATGAGATCCATGAGTAGCTAATATATGTGTCAACCACCTTGAATTTTTACATGACCTCTTATCTAGTATATGTTGCTCCTATTATGAGACAGTTTATAGGGTTGTCAACAAAAGAAAACAAAAGTCACGTGTCGGTATATGAGTTTTATTCTCAGATAACTTGGAGGAATAGTATCAATCATTTCAAGAGATTCATTGATGCCTTCTTTGCACCTTTTCTTTTCACTTTTGATCCAAATTTGGACAAGAAGAGAGTATCAGATGAAGCCTATAAGGTTTTTAGTAAGTTAGGATGTATCTTCATGCAGTTTCCTACTTTCACATATTTGAGAGTAGGTTGCTACATTGGGTGCCCATACATGTTACCTAGATATCCTTCCGACAAGTGGATATTAATGGAGTTGTGTAAATAATTGATTTTAGTTCATAAAGAACGCCGAAAAAATCACAAGACAGGCTTTAAGTTTCCAATTACTATTGGAAGGTATACTATTTAGAGTGTGCAAAAAGCAAAAGTAGTAGCAGCTAAAATGCAAATTATGACCATAAGGACATATAGATACATATTTGATTTTGATTACAGGAATGTGAATAGAAAACTCAAGAAGGACCATCGCTATGTCTATCATTTTGAGGATATCTGGGCTAAATGTAGAGATGAAGAAGACATTCGAAGAATGGAATTTTGTAGGTTGACAGTGGAGCAAATTGGTGATCTAGGCTTAGTCGATATTCTAGATGACTTTGAAGATACTGGTGATTATATGGATTCTGCATTTGAAGGAAAGAATATTTCCAAGAATCCCTTACCCCCAATTCAATGTTCCAACAAAGAGAGCATTTCCATCAAGGAAAGACTTACTCCTATTCTACATAACACAAATGAATGGTTATAGAGGCATGGCTTTCAAATAAAATCTTTCATAATAGAATCCGAAGGAGAAACATCAGAAGGTGAAGACAGTCATCAATTCGAACAAAACATAGAGATGCTATTGCCCCCTCTTCTTCACATAGAGGTCCAAAGATAAAATTCACCTATGGAAAGAGTATAGTACAATCAACTGAGGAAGAGAAGCATACTAAGGAATAAGAACTTGCAACTAAGAAACAATTAGAAAAAGAAGAAAGAAATGAGAGTGAATAATTGGAAGACTCTGCATCTAAAGAATTTGTAGAGGATGATCATTCAGAAGAGGATCACAAAGAAGAGAAAGGCAATGAGGAAGAAGAAAGGGATGATGAGGAAATGAGATTATATCCCCATGAGAATATTGTTGGCAGTCCCCCTCATACATCATCACCTATTACTACCACTACTCCTCCACCTCCTCTTCCTATTTCACCTCCACCTACAACTGGTTTACATGCATTAAAGGTAACCATTCCTCCTTTGACACAACCAATACTTTCCACTCCCTCTATCAGTTTAGTCTTGCAAAGTGTTGATGTCTTTTCAGGCTCCTCGTCATCAATTCTGAGTCTATCGTCACCATCATATGACATTTCTTCCCAAGATGAGTTTGATAGGTTTATGAAGGAATCATTGCAAGATCTACCCATTTTGCAAAATCTTGGTGTAATCATGATTGACACTACAATTGTTACCATAACAGTTGGTTCCACAAATGTAGTTGTTACACGGGAATTGGCAGTAAGTCGAGAAAGTGATACTTTATTTCTTCTTCCTTGGTTGGTCTCTCAAGTATCTAAGCATAAGAAATAGATGATTTCCCTAGATGAGCTAGATCTTGAGGAGATAGTTCTTCCAAAAGACAAAGGAAAAAAGAAGGCAAAGGTTCATTCAAGATTACATGTGGATAAGTCAGGTCGTAAATATGTGGATATTGGTATACCTCCACAAGGTAAGGATGATGTGAATATGGAAGATTACACAGTAACAAGGGTTCAACTTGGGAAGGTAACTAATGCAAGTGCCAAAGAAGATGCACAAGTGACTCTGAATGCATTATCCAACAGACCTGATAAAATGGAACAAGCCAGGGATATGCACAAGGAGAAGGCTAAGCGATATGCATCATTTTTGGGAAGAATCACAGGTTCCTCATAAAATGCGTAGCCTATGTCCATGGTAAATGTTGAAGAGCTAGCAATGCAGTATGTGAAAAAATTTTACTCCAAAGGAAATGTGTTGTATGAATTTGTTGATGAGATAATAGAATAAGGCTCACAACTCATAGCTATTGCTAATGAAAAGACTGCTCAAGTATCTAAGCTGAAATTAGAGTTGGAAAAAGAAGAAGGCACACTTTCTAGGGAGCAGAAAGAAATGGAACGAAGTCTCTCATTTTGGTTATAAATGAAGGAGACAAAACTGAGCAAACTAGTGGAAGTTGGGGTAATTCCTGACAAAGAGAAGTATGTGGAAATAAAATAATCTCTTAAGCACCGCATACAGGTTATTAATTCTCTCATCGAGGACATACAACAAGTTCAAGAATATTTCGAAGGACATCGTATTGTTATGGTGAATGGAATTGAGGAGTTGTCGCACAAACTCCTTGATGATGATCATACCTTCCTAACTGTAAGTGAGATTGCTCAGATCTTCAAAGAAGCCATCATTAAGCAAATGGATAATGAATCCTTTTCAAATACTTCAATGCATGTGCTATGTTATGTGCGACTCTCTTTGGACAACCTCTAAATGCATCTGGATAGGTGCAAAAATATTTGCTATCTACAAGGAATTCAATCACCAAAGTTCACACAATCATTGACTACACCGTTGGACCAGATGACGCGGTCATGTAAGAGATTAAGAAGAAATATGAAGACTTCCAAGCTAAAAGCACGGAACCATGAAATCTTATCGTATCTCCAAAGTTAGATAGTTCATAAGCCTTTTTTCTATGATTTATATAAATAGGTTTTGACATTTTACATGTCATTTTGAAAAATGTAATTACATGTAAAAACAAAGATGTTTTCCTATATTCATGGATGAAATTTTTGAATAAGTCAACTAGTTGGTTAGGGTTTTTTCCTAGATTATCTCTTCTCTCCCATCTATATATAAGACAAGATTGTATTTTAATTGTTATATTTTATCTTATGCAATGAAGTGTTGCCCAATTGTGAAGAAAATATTGAAACTTTGAGTTTATTTTTTTGAATCTATTTTTGATCAATAAAGAAGTGAAGTTGCATACCAAAATTTGTGTTGGAATCAATTATCTTGTTGTTTGATTGAATTGGAAATGATTAGTAGCTGAGATTGAAAGAGCTTTTGAGTAAATCTATGTAGACTTTGAGCTACACCCATTGCTTGAAATTGTGTTATTGTTGATGCTATTGGTGAATTCACTATAAGACTTTGTGCTTATATTTATTCATGTTGTTTGTGGGATTAATTGTGAAGTATATTGAAGACTGTTTGCTTCTTTTACAACGCTAGTTACTATTTTGAAGGATTCACTATCGGAGACTTCAGAATGACTTTGTTCCTTTGTGAGCTTCCTTATTTTTATTTTCTTTATCATGTTGGTATTCCTAGGATTTGCTTTGAAAAGATAGGAATATTTGAATTACGGTTTAGTTTTAATTTGAAGTTGTATTGCATCCAAAGATTAAAATTATGAAACATTGTAAAATATATTCTCTGAAAAAAGAGAGAATCATGAATGTGACACACCCCCAAATCATTATTGTAGTGTACATTGTTGTAAATATTTGATTAGTTTTCCTTAGTTTCAATAAGCAATAAGAAGGGCGCCTCCCCTTTCTGAGAGGAGAGATTCTATCTCACATAAATGTGGTTGAACTTAAGTTTTGTAATCTATTAAAAGGGATTACATAATTTTCACCCAACAAATACATACAAAGTTTGATGTCATCTGGAATGGACCATACATCATAACCAATTGAGAGCAAAAAAATGTTTTCCAAATTTTAATTTTGAATGGATAATAACTACCCATTCCAATCAATAAGATTTATCTCAAGCCGCATTTTTTAGGTCAATTTACAAGCCATGTACATATTAGAGTAGTTTTTTTCTTACAAATAAGTGTTTTTGTACACTTTTCTTTCTTATTAGGAGAATGTATGACTCTAGCCATCTTATTTTCTTCCAAAAAAATTATACATGTCATTTTCTATTTTTCTTGTGCTTTAAGGTATTTTTCAATTTATTTTGAGGCTATTCATTAAATGTTTCAATTAGAATTTTCCCTTTTAATTTATTTGAAAGGCTTACAACCTCTCAATGACCAATGGATTGGAAAGCTAATAGATCCACTATTAGTAGGAAAAATCATCCCATAGAGGTTTCCAAAATGTTATATTGACCCTCTCTTATTGTGTGTCTTGGTCATATTTTGACCTATTATTTATAACTAGTCTAGGACATTCTAAATGGGTCCCCTAAGTGTCGAAAGATGCAAAAATCCATAAAAAATTCTAAGTTTGGGTTGTTTCTTGTGTTTCACTTGGTATTTTTGCATTTTTTATCCTTTCAAACTTTTGAGGTTGTCCATATCTGCATACCTTTTCTATCGATCCTAATAAACTGCTTATGTCCTTGTTAAAATTTTGTTTAAGTGTTGTTTTGTCAAAGTTTCAAAAATTTCATCTCAAAATCCCTGTTAAACTTGTCATTCTTGTCATGCCCTTTAAAAACTTTACTTTTCTCCTCTAAGCCCCTTTTTAGAGTTTTGGAGTTTTTCATCCCCCAATATCATTCCTTTGGCATTCTTGAGCCTCGAAGCCCAAAATTTTGTTAAATTCTATGTCATTTACATCCACCAAAATTTTGGACTTTCTCGTCTATCACATCCATTGGTACCCATTATCCTTGATCTTTGCTTCTCGAGATTTGATACCTAGAACCCAATAAAATTTACTAAGTCTTATGCAGTTAGACTTTTAGCCTTTCCCTTAATTGGGTACTCATTCCAACAACCCCTAAAAGTCCAAAACTTTGTCAATTGATCTATATAACCTATCAGAGGGAATTTTGACCATTTATTTGACTCAATACTATGTTAAGACCCATCCCAATTCCCCAATCCTAACATCTCAACGCCTTGTTCCTATTGGAGTTCCCCTTTCGGCCTTTCCCCATCTCACATCTAATCTAGCATGACTTCCATGTCACCATAAATTCTCGATGCTCTAATCCTTGGCGAGTTATATATGTTACACCTCACCCCCAAACTTTTTGAGTCTCCTAAAATTTCCAAAGAGGTTGTTAAAATATTGTGAGGAAGTGTTTCAGGATTTTGGATGGTTCATGAAACACTAAATTTCCAAAATAGTTTGTAGGCCCCTCCCAAAATTACCAAATATGTTGTAAGTAACTAGTTGAGAGTGCATAATTTTGTGTTGGCCTTTGGATTGATTTGTAAGCCATTAAAAGTGTTTATATGTTTTATTTACTCAATATTTCTAATGGACTACTTTATGAAGATACATATGTGAGCAAATTTGAGTGGTTTGTAACTTCTCAAGTTTGTTGAAACATCGAAACATTGAAATATAAAAGTGGAGCCTGATCAAAGAAAAGGGCATTGAATTAGTGGTATTTTTCTCTCAGCTACCTACATTTATTTACTCTAGACTATCATGCATCTCAAGCATCCATTTTGGGTGAGAATGATAGTGAAAGGTGATTTAGTACAAAAAAATAGCAAGGAGAAAGATCCTTCTACACCACCAAGAAGTGCGTTAAATAATGAAGGAAAAACATGCACATGTTTGAATGAGTAGTGGAAATTCTTGAAGACTTCTACAATATTTTCATGCAAGAAAGATTTAGTTAACTTACTCCAAGACATCAGTTGATATTATCAAGTAATTTTAATGAGAAAAATCAACATTTTTTTACCT
Source organism: Sequoiadendron giganteum (assembly GCA_007115665.2). Classification (NCBI taxonomy): domain Eukaryota; kingdom Viridiplantae; phylum Streptophyta; class Pinopsida; order Cupressales; family Cupressaceae; genus Sequoiadendron; species Sequoiadendron giganteum. The sequence goes on along the minus strand of CM021105.1, from coordinate 342,882,649 downwards.
TTTATGCCTATAAGAAGGTGAAGTCGATTGAATCATTGAAGAGGCAATTTAACTCCATGTTCTCCTTCTAAATGCATCTTACTTATTTCTCTCACACAATCAATTACTATAATCCTATATATTTTTGTAGTAAGGTATAAGATATAGTGTTGCACTTTTGGTTTCAATTTCTTCATATTAAATTTGTACCACATGTTTGAGCTTTCACTATCAATACAAGAACTAATAATTTACTTTATTTGGTATGGTTCCATTGTATTTTCTTGAATAATTATGGATTTTTATTATGGATATCAGTCCCTTCTACAACAACTTTCTTTTCCTAACCTTTGTGACAATATTTTGAGTTTGTGTGAGTGCAAATTAGATCCTTGAGGTTGTTTTTTTCTTGATAAGTAGGTATAGGGGTTCTCCTTTCATTGGCACAACACCATCATTGCATTCTTAAACATTTATTTTCCTCTTTTCATCTTGATTATAAAATTAGCATTAGGATTAGGTCCTTGTGAGTGAATTAGGCTTAGTTTCAGAGGGAACCAACCCTCTCTAGATATTTATCTTTATCTTGTAGGTCACACACTGAAGGAAAACACCATTGTTGCAACTAAGACTTGGTTTTCAAAATTATAGGGTGTAGTATCAGAGCGATAACAATAAAGTTATTCCTTCTATTTTACATTAATGTGTCATCTTTGTACATGAATGAAAAATTATCAAAATTTAAAGATCCCACCACAAGACAATATGTGATACTAAACACTTTACATTAGACACATTTATGAAATCGCCAAAAATGTGCCTTATTAGAGGTGTGGTATGATCCATGATTTCTAAAAGATACACTTGGATGAGTTGGAAATAATTAGAGAGACATTAAAATAACAAGCATGTCCCCCAATGTTCATGAACAACTTGCAATTGTGCTAAATAAAAAATCAAAAGCAACTACATATCTAGTTCAAAATCTAGAATTTCATGTTAATAGAAATGAATAGGTACCATAGTCAATTGTTGTGGTGCATCAAATGACAAATATTTCTACACAACCACCATCAAAGAAGTGATAATGGATAAAAAATAAATATATGATGTAACACCATTTCACAATGTGTGTGCAAAGCATAAAACATTGCCAAGAAGAAACACATGTCATAGAAAAAATAAGCCATGAGAAATAAAATACAAGAACCAATCTAGAACATTTTGATGACAATGTTGGGATAAATATGACCTTTTGGAGGAGGAAGAGGATCCTTATAGATTCATTTGATGATTCATAAGCATCACCATATACAGTATTTGTATATAGATGTATTTCTAATTCTTTTTTTTTGGTTGCTTCCTTGCACTTTGACCATTTTATCATGCCTTATTTATTATGCTTGAAAAAATTATTTCAACTTTTATTTTAATGTTTCATGGTTTCCCTTATCCATATGGGGGAATTTCAGGTCCATTCATACTTGTTTGGTCAGTAAAAAGGAGGATCTATACTATATGACTTAATCTAAGTCAATCTTTCCACCCAAATATTATAATACAAAACCAACCGAGAGGTTGTGCTTTGTTTTTGTCCCCAAGGAAGAGACAAGTTGGTTGGTGGGTTTGAGTTCTTTTGTTTTAAGTGCAAGGATTGGTGGAGGATACAATGAGCTAGATTAGTAATGATTAAATTGAGAAAATTAATTGAATGTAGACACTATAAGGTAGATGATCAAAGATTGGAAGCAAATTTGGAAAGGTAACACAGAGGGGAACCTAGCATAGAAGATTAAGGTAGAATATTAGGGATGCTAGTGTGTCACACTATAGTTTGAAAGGTACATACAATTAAGATTTTATATTTATACAACCCTAACACCATATATGTACCTATAACAAAGAAGATTTGGAAATTAACATGCAAATATACTTGAATAATTAGAATAATCTAACCTATCTATGATAACTAGGAAGGACAAGGCATAGGGTTTTGGGAATCTCCAAATGCATTGAAATGTTGAATCTTCCTTCCACCACAACAAGCTAGACACTTGAAAAATAGGAAAAGGGTTTGGTGATGTATAAGGGCTTACCTCAATCAAACCTCATGTTGGTGTTCCCATCTCCACAACAACAACAAAAATGGTGATGATGATGATGATAAAGAGCACATGCTTGCGAGAGAGTAGAGGCAAAATAAATGATAACGATAATAAATAAATACAAGGATAAATCTTACTATATAAGTGTGAAATCCTTTTTAATCTACGCCATCACACAAATTTCACACAAGGAGAATGGAGGGATTTCCTTAAGATCCTACAAGTGTTAGTGCATACCATAATAATATCAATCATGAACAAAGAGAATCAAACGATAATAGTTTCACTCGAAATTGCATATTATTGACTATCAATTATATCTTGTCTATTGTATATATTTGTACATATCTTTCCTATATCTGTTTCTTCTATCCATTTGAACTCCCTTGTGAGGGAGAGAGAGCAGGGTACTTACATATGAAACTAATCATGTACTTGAATAATTATCTTGGTGAGATCAAAAATCAAGGTCACCTCCTTTGGAGAACTATGTTGATGTTTGAATTCAAAAAAAATTGGTGCATACGGTCAAGACGTCAGTGTGCTATGCTACCATCTAGGAAAAATTCACTCTCAAAGGGCTCAGTAACAAAGGACTTAACCAAAATTGAATTAAATAATTTTTAGATGGTGGATGGTAGGTGTCTAAGTGGTCAGGTCCTGTGCATGGGCATGGGGGTTTGAGGTAGCCTATGCCACTTATATTTTATAGGCCTTTGTACCTTTGACTCAAGCTTTGGCAGGGTTGTTTGATGCTTCAACAACTAGGGGTGTATGTTTGGGTTTTTTCTCTATTCTTTAGGATTTTCTTTTTTTTCCATTTTTGTGTATTCTCTTTGGGATCCAGCCTGTAGCCTCTTACATGGCATCTTTTGGGGGTTTGAGGGACCCCCTTTCAATCTCATTTAAAGATGTTATTATCAATGGGGATTCCTCATTGTTTGAGCACATGGATATATATAATATCCTCTTGTATGTGATAGAGGAATCCAAGAATAATCATTCTCAGGGGTTGCAATAAAAATCCAATGGGGGTTTGAAAAGAAGCAAGGATCACCCAACATTAGTGATTAACCCAAATGTGGTAGTTGATGATGTTATGTATTTGTTAGAGCATGCACTAATTTGTAAATTTATGGGAGTTCACATCTCTCTACCTTTTATGGAGGCTTGGGCACATAATAACTGCAATTTGGAAGGAGATGCGCAAATTATCTTGGAAGCAAATGGTTTTTTCTTTGTGGTTTTTTCCCAATTAAAAAATCAAAATATGGTCTTCGAAGGTGACTTGTATTTTCATAATCAGGCAGGGATCTTTATCAAACCATGGCATCTAGGGTTTTATCCTATGGAATATCTTTAATTGAATATTCCTATTTAGATTTGGTTGCCTCAACTTTTAATGGAGTTTTGACGTAAGGACATCTTGCATTCCATTACTGTTGTATTGGGGAAGCCCCTAGGTCCATATCGATAAACCCTTGATCATATGGTAACCATTTTTTCTTGTCTTTGTATGGAAATTAATTTAAATAATCCCCTATCAACATCTCTTGAAATAAGATTAGGGATCATGTGTTGGATTTAACAAATAGACTATGAATCCCTATCATTTCAGTATCATTCCTATCATGAGTATGAACACTTACAAAAGAATTGTTCTGAGTTGGGAGCTAATTCCAACAAACTCCATCTAGGATTAATGCAACCAACTCTAAAGAAAATGGTAAAGCCTCAACATAGAATGAGGGTCCTGACTCAAATGGATTTTTACCCATGAAAGCTCGATCAAAGGTAAGGGTGTCAACCTATCAAAATAAAGCTACACATAGAGGTATTTTGGTAATAGGTATGATGTTCTAAAAAAATGATAAGATAGACATAATGGAGCATGATCATAATATTGGATCTTAAGATATACAAGGCATAGACTCAGCTAATCATATCCCTCGGGTTCCTATTTCAAGGACGAATATACTTGAGGCTTCAAAGGAAAGATTTCCTCCTTCATCATTTCCTATTGAGACTTGGGCTGATGATTATGAGGCTGTGGGGGATCCAGAGGTAGATATGGTTTCTAAACCTTTCAATGACCTTCCTCGAGAGCTTACACATACTAACATAATGACTGATCTAGTGGTTGATCTTGGGTCTAACTAAGATGGTAAGAGGAAAGCTCTACCCCTCTTAAGAATCCCAAAAGAGATTAAAGAAAGGGGTTGTTGATAAAATTTCTAAGATGGGGAGGAAAAAGGATCTAGAAAAGATGAAGATAATGAAAGAGTCTTTATTGGAATCAGGTGTTGTTAGGACATTAGATACTCACTTTACCTCTTCTCATAAATGGTTGTGATTTCTTGGAATTTTAGGGGTTTGAGTAGCATCCCTAGACAAAAGGCTACTTAAAATTTGATTCTTGATCATAAACTTGATATTTTTATTCATTCATGAAACTAAAATTTTAATGGAAGATATAGTGAGTACTTCATCCAAAATTTGGAGGAGGGGTTTATGCCAATGTGTTGATTCCTAAAGATTGGTTGGAGGTGTGGCTCATCTCTAAGACCCTTATATGATCACACCTTTTTGGTAGATGGCTATTAGGAAGTCACTTCTTTGTTGGTATCTTGCTTCACTTTGGGAGTGGTTATTATTCTTACCAATATTTATGTGCCTTATTATTTTTTGGGTAAGATTCTTTTGGTCTCATATTAAATCTATTCACTCTCTTGTTACTTAATTTCCTTAGATTTTGGCAAGAGACATTAATTTAATTTGTAGTTTGGGGGAAAAATATTGGGGAGTCATTCGTCAAGGGAAAATGTTTTCATGATGGATAAACTTTGGTTATTGATTTGGATGGATTCAATAAGGTCATTCAAGACCATTTTGAGTCATTTTAAGATGTTTTATGATGTTTTATGATGTTTTTGAGTCATATTGTAAAAAGTTGCAAAAGTTGTAAATGGTGTCATTAGAGTTAGCAAAAGTGTGGATGGTCAGTTTTTCAGTTGTAAATTATTGTAACAAGTTAAATCTTCCATGTAACATTCACCCCAAGGATTGGAGAAGGTTGGGAGAAGAACAAGAATGAAAGAAAATCATTTCGACATGTTGTTTCCTTGCATTTTATGTTGAAACAGTCAATAATCTTCATGATACGACTTTGTATGGTACAATAAAGACATGAAATCAATTAGAAAGGTTGAATATGTGTTTTAAGATCATAATGATTTTTGTTTGAATCAATTTCATAATGTCTTGAGTGAGATATGGCAATTTCATTGAGGGCGGGTCCGTAAAGTTTATTTTTCTAAAAAATTGCAGTCTGAGAAACACGTTGTATGGTCGGGTACAACCTAGTATGAACTTGCTGGTGAATTAGGAAGTTAGAGGAGCTCTTAGCTTTCTGATGTTTTTTTATATCAAATTTCATTGTATTTTGCAAAAGATATGGTATTTTTTGGTGAAAACTATCCAAACCCTAGCTAGGGTTTCTAGTTTTAAGGAAAAAATCCATTTCTCTTGATTGGAACAGTGGAAAATTCTATAAACTTGTAGAAAGTTTTTTTCATGTCTTCTTTCATATTTCCAATCCCTAGGTCAATATTTGATGGGCTGCAAGGTGAAATAGTTGATTGTGTATCTCATTTTTGCAAGAAATAGTCCTAAAACCCTAGGTTCAATGTTGTTTTGATAAATTTATGCACTATTTATTATTGTTGGGATGGAGAATAATTATGGCATGCTATAGAGGGTCTGCACAAACCAATAATTTATGAAACAAGTAAATTCCTTGTTTAATGTAATTGCATAGAAGGCACCTAGGGGCAACAATACTTTATTTGCATAGATTATTGCATTGACAACTTGGTTGGGTCATGGATATTTGGAAAACCCTTAGAAAGTGTTGGAACAGATCTGCACAAGTCAAATACATCATGTTAGATTCTATCCCATTGTTGTTTGCCTTTGTTGTGTGTCATTACGCTGTAGGGGTAAGTTTCCAAGAATGTACAAAGGTGCAGATTTACATTGTTTGCATTGAGATCTTGCTTGGAAAATGTTTAGGTGTTTGTTTTGAGTCTTTCCCCCTCTACATCATTTTTGGTATCAGATCCCAAAGATCTAGGCAAGGGAAGTTTTGGAAGTTTGTGTATTGTTTTTTACAGCTTAAAATGAAGAACCTGGATGCCAAAAGACCAAGTAGTAAGGAAAAGGAAAGAAAACCTAGGTGAGGTATCAAGAAGATAAGAAGGACAAGATGAAAGACAACAAGATAAGCCAAGTTGTAGAGTTTTATAAGACAATGGACAAGTTTAAAAAGTGTATTAAGCTTGTATTACAATAGTGTGTTGAGGAAGCATATCAAGAAAATGTTTGGCATTGACCAATAAGAAAGAAGGTGAAGTGGTCGATAAAGGAAATTGTGGAAAGAAGAAAGAGGCAACAATTGAAAGAAAGATCAAAAAATTAATCAAGATGACGGAAGAGCCAAAGCTATCCAAGGAAGAGGAAAAAGATGAAGGAAATGAGTCCATTGAGACTCAAAATGTTATTTCTAAAAATATTTGTGAGTATGTGTTTACAGGTGCAGCAAATGAAGCAGTTGAAATAATGAACCAGTGGAATGATATGTCGACCAAGGAAATACAAATGATTGAACAAGAAGCAAATAAATGGATTCAAAAGAATAAGATAATCAACGATATTTTGCAACAAACTATAAAGAAGCATGGGGGAAGCAAATCCAAATTATGAATCTTGCAACTAAAAAAGGCATAGGTGGAAGCACTCTTTTTTCAACTTTGATTTATGATTGAAAAAAATGGAAGAAACATTTGAGCAAGAGCATCAAATTTTTCTCTCTGGGGAGTATGGTGCAGGGACACCCTAATGCACTTTTTGAGGCAAATGTTGTCATGATGGATAGACTTTGGTTATTGGTTTTTATGGAGTTAATAAGGTCATTAAATACCATTTTGAGTCATTTGGAGCCATTTTAATATGTTCTATGATGTTTTGGATTCATATTGTAAAAAGTTGCAAAAGTTGCTAAAAGTTGTCAACATGTTCTTTCCTTGCATTTTCTTTTGAAATAGTTAGTAATATCCATGGTACATCCTTTTACAACATAGTAAGGATTTGAAATCAATTGGAAATTTTTAATATGGGTTTTAAGATCATAATGATTTTTGTTTGAATCAATTTCATTATGTTTTGAGTGAGATATGGCAATTTCATTGAGGGTAGGTCCGTAAAGTTTATTTTTCTAAAAATTTGTAGTTTGAGAAACATGTTGTATGGCTAGGTATGACCTAGTACAGAATTTTTGGTTAATTAGGAATTTAGAGGAGGGTATTATCTTTCTGGTTATTTTTGTTTGATCAAATTTCATTGTATTTTGCAAAAGATATGGCATTTTTGGTGAAAACGGTCCAAACCTTAGCCAGGGTTTCCAATTTTGAGGAAAAAATCCATTTCTCATGATTGGCATAGTGGAAAATTCTATAAACTTTTAGAAAAAAAAATTCATGTCTTCTTTCATATTTCCAAGCCCTAGGTCAAGATTTGATGGGCTGCAAGGTGAAATAGTTGACTATGTGTCTCATTTTTGCAAGAAAACAGTCCTAATTAAACCCTAGGTTCAATGTTGTTTTGATAAATCTATGCGCTATTTGTTATTGTTAGGATGGAGAATCATTGTGGAATGTTTTAAAGGGTCTACAGAAACCAATGATTCATGAGACAAGCAAATTCCTTCTTATTTAATGATATTGCATAAAAGACACGTAGGGGCAGCAATACTTGATTTGCATAAATCATTGAATTGACCACTTGGTTGGGTCATGAATGTTTGGAAAATACTTAGAAAGTGTTGGAACAGGTATGTGAAAGTAAAATAAATCATGTTAGATGTTGTCCCATTGTTGTTTTCCTTTGTTGTGTGCCATTAGGCTTTAGGGGTAAGTTGCCAAGAATGTACAAAGGTGCAGATTTGCATTGTTTGCATTGAGATCTTGATTGGAAAATGTTTAGATGTTTTTTTTGAGTCTTTCCCCCTCTATATAAATATCTCATTTCTTAATTTTGTTGATGTAAAACTAAATAATGGAGCTTTCACTAGCATAATAGAAGGTGTGTGGAGGGTTTTGTCTCTAAGAGGCTTGATAGGTTTCTTGTTTTTGATTTTTGGCTAGGAAATAGCTAGACTTCTTCCTCTAAAATACTGGGATGGAAAGGCTTAGATCATTGGTTGATCAAGTTATCTTCCTCATTATTCTCTTTGTCGAAACAACTTCCTTTTAAATTTTAGCTTATGTGGAGCTCTGTGTTTCTAATTTGCACTAGTTGGTAGAGAAGTGGTGGTTAGAAGGGAAACCTGCCTTTGGTAATGATATATTCTCCTTTTTCAAACAAATCCAATTTGTTAATTACAAGCTTAATAAATGGAATAGAGCTACTTTTGGTAATATCTTTCTTACAAAGAATCAAGTGCAGTATCATCTTGATAATACCACTTCAAAAACCAAGGAAGAGGGAATGACTATGGATTTGCTTCAAGAAGAGACTAGATGCTCCAAGGAAGTAGCTAAATGGGAGATCTAGGAGAACATTTTTTAGAAACAAAAATCTGATATTGATTGGCTCAAGGAAGGGGACAAAAATACCACATTTTTCATAATTCGATAAAGGAGTATAGAAGTGGTATTTATAGACTCTCCTTTATCGGTCCAAGGGGAACAACTAAATTCATTTCAAGCTACTACTAAGGAGGTGGTTAGGTTTTACTCTTCTCTCTTCACAAAGAATGGTACACATTGTTGCAAGAATGGAAAGAGGAATGAAAGTGTTGTCATTGATGTCAATTGAACAACTAGTTATCTACTAGTTGTTGTTGACTGCATATGTTGAGGATATTGAGAAAAATGTATTAAAAGAAGGTTGCAGGTTGTTAGTTTTTGAGGATGTTGGTTTGGTACTTGTGAACTATGTTTTTTGTGTTTTGGTTGGTCTAGATTTCTCTTTGTGGTTCTAGAGTTGTGTTGCCCCAGTTCTATTGAAGATGGTTTTGGTATTTGGAAGTATCTAGCTTAATTGATCTATGTGTTTAACAATGGTTTGGTCGACCATATGTCAAGCAATATCTTAGAAGTTGATGAATCGTGTTGGATCTATTATGGGTCCTGGTGAAGCATGTGTTTGGGTTTCTCTCATTCTAATTCCACCCTAAGATGTTTGGCATCAACCTGATTTGAATTTGAAGTTGGATGGCCGACTTTGTATCTTTTAAAAGTTGGAGACAATATAAATATAGAATGTGCTAAGCAATGAAAAGTGTACATAAGAAAAGAAGGAAGATAAGTGAAAGAGAAGATGTGAATTTGATGCTATTTTGAAAGTGTGTGAGTTATGTGTGGTTGATTAGTGTGAAGCTTAGCTTTGAGTTTTTGGATGCAATGAGCAAAAGGAAAACTCTGTCATTCATGCAAGTGGATCAATGATTGTGGTGGAATACTTTGTTGCATTGGTATTGTTGTCTCTCTATAACAAGTCTTCTTTGTCTTCTTTTGTATCTTTGTGGAAGTGAACCATCTAGGTTGTAGCCCTGTGGACAGTGAGTCTTTATCTCAAGCAGTGAGCCTTTTGTAATCGATTTTGATATTCTCTATAGTGTGAGTTAATCCTCACTGTGGTTTCTCCCTCATTGGGTTTTCCACGTAAATCTGGTGTTATTATTTTTTTGCATTGGAATTTGATGGTTAATCACTTAATCATTTTATGTGTTATTTCTGGTAATTGAATTTAAGGTTAAAATCTATGACAACTGATTCACCCCCCCTCTTAGTTGTCCCATCCAACACACACACTATGATAGAGTAGAATCTTATCTTGGATTGTATTCCTTTAGTGGTCTTAGATGAGATGAATAACTCTCTTTTACTGCTTGTATCTTTGAAGGAGCTTGATAATATTGTGTTTTAGATGAAGAAAGGTAAGGCTCTTGGAATTCATGGTTTTCCTATAGAGTTTTTCCAATATTTTTAAGACCCTTAAATCAAACTTGTTGGAGGTATTTCAAGAGTCTCAAACCAAAAAACAAATGCTCAAGGCCATAAATTTCACCTTTCTTGCTTTAATTCCTAAAAAAGAGGCTTTCAATTCTTTAGATTATTTTCGGCCTATTGCTTTGTTTAATGTGGTCTTCAAGATTATTATTAAGCTTATTGTAGAGAAGTTGAAAATTTGTATGGCTCCCTTGATTTCCCTAGAACAAGGTGGTTTTTTCAAAGGGTGATAGATTGTTGACAGTGTAGTGGTGGCAGTTGAGGTTATCCATTCCATGTCCTCTTCCAAGGAGAAGGGCATGTTCATTACATTGGATATGTCTAAAGCCTATGAAAGGGTCAGGTGGTCATTCCTCCAATGTATGCTATTGGCTTTTAGCTTCCATTCAAAGTGTGTCTCTTGAGTATTTAGTGACATCTTTTTATGTTCTTTTTAATGGTTCCCCCTCACCTACCTTTTTGGCTTCTCAAGGACTCGAGTAAGGATACCCCCTATCCCCTTACCTATTTGTATTAATGGTTGAGGGTCTTGGTAGGTTGTTGAAGTGCATAAGGAAGTGGACCTCATTTATTGTTGGAGTTGGGCTCAAGGTTTGGATTCTTAGTCTCACCTCCAATTTATGGATGACATTGCTCTTATGGGTCTTGCTAGAATAGATGAGGCGGTTAACTTCAGGAAAGCTCTTGATATATACCTAGTTGTATCTAATCAATAGATTAATGAGGGAAAATCTAGTATCTTTTTCTTCAATACTCCTATGTTGATGCATAAGATAATTGCTAACATTCTTTACTTCCAACTTGACAGACTTCCTATAGATTATTTGGGTATCCCCCTATGTGCTTTTACCTTGAAGAAGAGTCATTGGCAGAAGAACTTGGACAAAATTTGATTAAAGGTTAATCATTGGACCTTAATATTTATATCCTTTTCAGACAGGTTGACTCGTTTATCCTCTATTTTACAAGCTCTCCCTCTGTAAGTGCTTCCCTAAGGAGTTTGATTCCCTTTCTATAATTTTTTGTGGGTAGGAAATATTGATAATTAGAAGTGGAGTCTGGTAAGTTGGGGCCAAGTGTGCAAACCAAAGGAGAGTAGTGGTTTTTGTATTAGGGAGTTTGAGTTCAATAGTCAAGATCTAGCTATAAAGTTATATTAGAGGTGGTGATTTTTTTTGAAGCAGCCCTGGGCATGCATTCTTAATTATAAATATATTGGAGGAGTTACAAATGAGGACATTCCACAAAAGGAATTGAATGGTAAGGAATATTTGATTTGGAGCATGATTAAAAGGGGATTTGATCTCATTAAGGATGGTCTCTTTTGGATTATTCATAAAGGCGAGTGTGCTCTCTTTTAGATTGACTCTTGGGATGGCCACCCAATTATTCTTTCTTCTTTCCCTCATCTTCAACCCTTGAGTGAATTTTTTTTAGCTATCGGGTGATCCAATGTGGATAGGTTTAAGTATTATACTTCTTTAGGGAGATCTTCAATTTATCAATGAAAATTTTTAGAAATTTGGCCTACAAGTGGTTCTTAGGAGGAGAAAAACACTTTAACCTCTATTCTTGCTAAGCGACCTTGTTTCTCCTCTAAGGATAAGGATTTTCTTGCTTGGGGCCATGATTATAAAGGTAATTATTTGGTGGCCTTAGGTATGCAATTTTGGAGTCTCGACAAGGTAACCTGAGAGTATGCCCTTGGTGGAAACATATTTGGAATAAAATTGGGTGGCCTAAATGTAATAGGTTCATGTGGTTGTTGAGTCAGAATAAATTCCCTTCCTAGGAAAATATTAGGAAGAGAGGCTTATGTGATCTTCCACTTTTCTTTCTATGTGGTTGTAGTGAATAAAGTACTAATCATTTATTTTTTCAGTGTTCTTTCTCTATGGAAATTTGGAGGCTTTGGTAGAAGCTTTTGAGGAGACATTTTATGCATGCTTCATCTTTGCATGAGTTCTTGGAGAACTAAGGCCTCCCTCAAGATTCTACACCATTTTTGGTGGAATCTTGTGAGTTGGGACCTTCCCTTAAATTATTTAGTAGATTTGGCTATAGAGAAATCAATATATCTTTCAGGAGTGTCATCGTGTGGTTCTTCAAGTTTGATATAAGGTAAAGAATATGCTTAAATAAACTATTGAGTCTAAGTTTGACCTGGGGGAGTCTTTGTCTTCATCAAACGCATATAACACTACCCTCCTTAAGCTCTCTTTTCCCATCGCCTCTCAAGCTCATCTAAAAAGCAAGTAGAAACCTTATAGGAGGATTAATCAAGATGCAATATATTTTCCCCAACGGTGTCTATATTATTTTGCACTATTACTCTTTTCAGCTAACATTATTCCCCCTTTATAAATGTTGGATTGTCCTCAAGTAAATACTATGCTACTAGAAGGATATCGATTTATATTTACTTTAGCCCAAAAAATGTGTTATCTCATTGAGTCTTGGCCATATGTAGTTGGTATGTCTCACTTGGATCTGTAATAGAAGCTTCTCTACCTTCAAAAGTGTTTGGGGAATTTGTATCGTTTGGGCTAATTGTTGTGCTTCCTAGAGGACTTTGGTGATATGAGCTAGCATTAATTTGACAACCTCTCGGAGTTGGTGGAATATGTTCTAGACCATGGTCTCTTTAATCCTAGAGTTATTGGAATTATACATATAGTGCCTCTATCTATAACCTAGATTAACCATCTATGTTTTGTAAGGCATCATACGCTATGGCTCTTTGGAGTATCTAAACTTCCAATTGATCCATTTGAGCCTTGAAATATGAGGAAACAAAAAATGAAGTTTTGATCCTCCAGTAATTTTTGCATGTTATATTTTATACCCTAGACTCAGTCTAATATAAAGGGTAAACACCAATTGATTCAGACATAGGATGAACTAAATAGATATTCATAATTGACAGATAATATCATATGGATAGAATTTTGGTAGTCATCACATTAATCATATTCAAATGAGTATAATATATCTTCTTTGATACTATTCCCATGTCTTCCTTTCTTACATATAATCCTTATACCATTTACATACAATTTCATATAAAGCTCTTGCATATATTCTTCTCATTTACATACTTTTATCTCTTACATATATTATACATACTTTGTCATTCATATCTTTCCCTATATATATCTATGGGATGGGACGTGACCTATCTATGCTACCCCTTATCTAGATGGTATCTTTATAATATTAGGTTTCACAAAATATTTGTGGCAAGATGCAACATGTTTTACCCAAAAACTTTCCTATATTGTTTTGCATTATTACTCTTTTCGGCTAACCAACCTCTTTCTAATGGTTTCTTCAAAATTAATATAGATAGCTTTGTGTGGGCCAACCTAGGCACTGTTGGGATTGAAGGATTTGGATGTGATAGTAGGTGATGCTATTCATTTTCTATTCTCCACTTACATGGGAACACACCCTAATAATTAGATGGAATCTTGGGCTATTCTTAAGGATTTGGAGAAAGCTTGTCAGTTGGGCTGGAGGAAGGTGATTTGTGAAACGAATTCCAAGGGTTTGGTCTCTCTTATAAATAAGGCATATTTTCAGGATTCCTAATGGAGATTGGCCTTGATATCTAAGCAAATCATCCATCTTGCTTTAAAAATTGATAATATCTCTTTTATTAATATTCCTAAGGAATGAAACAAAGTCATCAATTGTCTGGATAAATGGACCTTTGAAGGAATGGGAGCATGGAATGTGTTGGAGTAGGGATAGTTAGATCAAGATTAAAGCCAATTTTTTTTTTAGTCTCTCCATGAGGATGAGAAGGTTTAGCATTGAGTTTTTGGGTTGGGTGGCTTTCCTACTTGGTTGTGGTATCAGTAGGCTTGTTTCTATTCTAGGTCATCTCTACATGTATTCTCCTTGGGACACGACTCTTATGTATATCTTGATGAATATGGTCATCTGATACTCTTGTTGTATTTGTTAAATTTTCCTTGAATAAATTATTTTCACCCCTATTTAAAAAAAAATAAAGGACATAAACAAGCTTTTCAAAAAAGGTGATGAAAACAAGCATATTACAAATATAGTCAAATACACACATTGAATTGAGTGCCAAGCCTAGCATGAAATTCTAAATGGCAAAAATTTATGATGCTACATTTAGCCCACACTTTAGTGGGGGTATGAACCTCATGGTAAAGTACGAAGAAGCCAAAGTATTTTCAATAGAACACTGAAGAGACAAAATGACACTAAGTTGAGAGATGCAATAGACCCCAAAATTAGGATCCTACCAATGTTAAGATAAAAAGGCCACACACACACAGGAAATCTAGTGAGAAGACACATACATATATTAATTTGAAACTCCCATAGTTAGCAACATAATATATCAAATATATACTAAGCATACATAAACCATACACAACAAATAAAAGTATACAACGTATGGCATCATGGACTACCAAGATCCATAGATTCTTACTAAAATATATACCAAAATAATTATTCATAAGCCATAGGCTAATAAAGTATGTTTTTTTCTAGGTAGCTCATGATCAAGTGAAAACATCATGGTATAGTAAAATCCACTGTTTACTAGGTGAGTTTCATGAGTACTAAATGAAAATATATGCTAGTAAAATCCATTGTTTAATAGGTGAGTTTCATGTCAACAATATCAAAAATTATAGGCCAAGAAAAACATATTTGTTGGGTAACTCCGATAAAGTGCTACAAAGATGATCAAAAGGTGTTATAATAGCACAATTAGTTCCGTGGTGTGTGAACGAAGTGTAGCGCATAGCAGAATGTATGCCTCCACCTTAAATTAATTGCTAACACCAACAAGAAGCTATTGCCTTTAAGGTAGAAAGAGCGATACATGCAAAACAAGCACATTGTGACAACAAGTTGCCTCCAAGATGAGCGAATTAAGGTAATGCCACAAGAAATATCATACAATAGTACATAAGTTATCCAAAGGCCTAGGGTCAGTATGCATGTATGATAAATAATCAATATAATACTTTTGAATTGACTTTATTCCCCATATATAATGGAACTACAAGTACGAAGGAAGAAGAGCACATGAAAACAAAATAAAAAAATTGGGTCAACATGGAAGAGATCTAGATGTCCTAATACTTTACAACTCTTTTGGCTATAATGGTAATAATTTTGGCTATCTCATTACATTTGGGAGGCTCGAGGAAGTCAAATTCGGATTTTGTTTCACTTCATTTGGCCACTAGAAAATAAGGGTTTAAAGCTTATATATGATAAATAACTTTGTATTGAAGTATTTTCGACCGAAATGGACCCTGCCATTGTGTCTAGGAGGTTGAATAGACAAATTTTGACTATAAGTTTGCTTATATTGAGTGATAGGAATTTTTAGGCAAACAAAACTAGGAGGGTCGTAAATCTCTATTGTGCAATTGTATGATGAAATTTTTCAAAATAAAATAAATAGATAGTGCTTATAAAGTGTTGTGCTTAAGCACTTAGCGCCAACATGAAGCACATAAAGTGCAAGGGCTAAGGCCCCACAACCAAGGGCCGCTTTGCAAACTAATATTGGAAATTTATTCAAACCACCAACCATGATGGTTAGTGTTGAAACCACCCCTCTAGCACCTTGCTCCCTATCCTTAGTCGCATGGGTGACCAATGCCCAAGTAGGGGGGTTATTTTTTCCATTTTTTGGAAACTTCAATAAAATCAAGAAAATCGCCATAACTTTTGTTCTAGAAGTTGGATTTTGGTGAACAAGATATCAACATAAAGCTGATTTTGTACACTTTCCAATGGTCTAGGTTTTTTTCTTTGATATTTATGTTGGTGCATTTTATAGCCTATTAAATTTAGATATGTATTTTTTTCTCCCGAGCTCATAAATTTTGACTACTTCCTCAAATTTTCATGATTATTGTAACATTTGAAATGTATTTTAGAGATCTTCATAGATATCCATACACTTTTTTCAAATTATGCCCCAAGTAAATTTTATTCATATTTTTCTTGTATTTACACTTTGATTGATTACTTGGACATTTTGGCACCTCAAAACCTTATATTTATGTGGGATGGCTTCATTTGGGCTCTTATATGTATTGCCAACATTTGTCCTTTTTGGGTATTTTGAGTATATTTTGAAGGTTTTTTTTTTCGTAGGCACATTGAGATAAAGTTCCATTGTTGTACATTATTTTAGGGATTTTACATATCCTATTGTACCATATTATGTACTTGCACTATATTATAAAGTGTCATGGGGGTTGTGTAGTTCCTTAGTTATTTACCATCACACCTTTGTCAAGTGAGTGTCCCTCCATGACAATAATGAATCCTAGTGATTATTGCCTAATGTGTGTGTTCCTTGGTTTGCATACCCTTTTTTAGTTGTAGATACACTTGTACACTTTTAGATTGTTTTTCTTCCCCTTAATGTGGTACATGGTGGAAACCAGTTTTAGTGGACCTGTCTTTCCTCTCCCTTGTCAATATTATGGGGGTTATTATACTGTTCATGCTAATGTTTCTTTTCTTTCGCTTTAGAGTGAGCTATGTATCTAGTATTTATTTGTATGTACTAAGTGGATGTAGTGGCCGGTTACTTGTGCATTTTGATGAGATGGAGAATTTACCATATAGACACTCTTGCATTACTATTTTGTGGAGGTAACATTTTATCCTTAGTTGACTAGTATTCTTTAGACTATTGGTACCTGCATTTTAAACTAACAATTTACTCTTGCATTGGTTGAGTAGTGTCATTGGGGTCACTCGTGAAGATTCATGTGTCATTTGTATCTTTTATTTTTTAAGTGTTTTGTGTTTTTCTTTCATACAATCATTGCTCGAGTAGTGTTGTTATGGGTACTCATGCAAATTATTGTCTTCTTGATCCTAACCATCATCCCGATTTCAAAGGAGGTTCTTCATTTTTAATAGTATAGATGTCATCATTTCAATTTAGTTTTCTACGTCTTTGTGCTTCAGTGATGTTCTATATGTTCCTATACTTTTTTGGGACATTATTTTGGAGGATTTTGAGTCCAACTTATATTTCTCTCTTTTGGACAAGATTGTTCTCCCACTAGGTTTTCACCTCATCTTTGTTTGTGAGATTATTTTTAAATGGGTACCTATTATTCCCTAGTAGTTGAGACTCGTCATCCATACATATTTGCATCTTTTCATTTTTCTACTACTCCCTAAGTTGCACTTAATGGGAGGTGTTGGTGTGAATATGGTATTTTATCTAACTAAATCACCTAGTAGGTCCTATTCACATGTTAAGTTTACTTAGGTCCTAGGAATCTTTCTAGAAGTCTTAGTTGTCATGATATCTTATCTTATCTTTTGTCATTTATTTCTTGTGTCATAGGTCATTTAATATTTATTGTTCCATGTCATGTGATTGAGACACTTCTCATGATCTTGTTTAATCATATCTCTCACATTGCCTATATAAGCAAGGGTTCTCTTGAATCTTGTAATCATCTTAGCATCTTGTGAATATTTTTCATATTGTATTATTGATTGGTGGAATGAAATATTTTTTTGTTACTTCTCTCTTGTGTGTGTGGAATGTTATTTGGTGTTGTAGATCATATATCATAGGTGCATCTTGGTTGCTCACTTCAACATGGCATTGGAGCGTGAGTGACTCCAACAATGCATACCATGTAAAGTTGAAAATTAAACATAGAAAGACTAAATACAAGGTATGAAGACTTGGATAATTATTCAACCCTAGATAATTGTCTCACAAAGACATCTTTAGTCCAATTTGGGATGACACGAGATCTTAAAATACTAAATATACCAATACCCATTATAATATTGTAGAATAGTTTAAAATCATTATTAATAATCCGATTGAAAAATAGAATAATCATGTTGAACAATTCATCCCTACTTGAATAATCAAACTAATTAGTACCATAATATTAATACTGTATTACTTTCCAAAATATCCTAATCTTAAAGTTTGATATGTTAAAGATAACTCATACCAAAATTCTAACACTTCAACATAATTCTTACCCTTTCTTTGCTACATTTATAAAGTTTCTTAAAATATAATACAAATAAATAACAACAAAACAATGATAGAACATTGAATATTCCCATACATAAGAAAACAAGAGATACAACTCATATAATTATACTATCAAGTTACCAATGCATAATCATCCTTCTTTTCAAAAGATTAATCAATATTCTACTACAATATTTCGTCAACATAGATAAAGGCAACTAAAATAAAATCCTTTTCAACATAAAACCCAAGCTTTCTTATTATTTTAAAATCCTTAAATATTGAATTCATTTGTGAATGAAAAGTATTTTTGTGCAAAGTTGTTCTATTTACAAATTAGAGAATGCACTAATTATGTCAAGAGGTGTAACTTATAGTGGTAGCAAGGAAGATGTATTTGATGTCTTGATCATGAAAGAAAGTGTAAAGAATTTATTTAGAACTATAATTTACTTTTTACATGGATACAAAATAAATTGAAAACTTACATACAAATGTAAAGCAAGTGTATTATAAATAAAAATAAAGTAAACAATGTAGATAAAATAAAATAAATAGTTGTAAAGTAAAATTAAACAACTCTTGAGTAAATAAAATAGTTTGATACAAATGTATCTTGGAATTTTTTAAATAGTTGTATTTAAGATATCTACGGTAGCATTTACAATCAAAAGGAAAACATAGGCAACTAATATATCTAATCAATTCACAATTATTGCACAAGCATCTACAACTCTATGAAAAATAGCTAAAACTTATTGACAATATTGTGAACGTAATTTAATTGATAAGCTCTATAGTAAAGTATGTGAGAGTTCTAATTTAATCATGAATCTATTTACAATATATTCTATCTCATTTTCTTGAGCAAATAGTTGCACTAGAATTATTGCAATAGATTAAGAAAACCAATTTTATATTCGATAAGATCGCTAATTATCGTGAGTTCCTAAATTAAGTTTTGAAACACTTTAATGCCCCCTAAGCATGGTAATTTTATTAATTTATAACTAAATAGGGGTTGCATGTTAACTATAGACCCTAGAACCTAAATATTGAAATATTTACACATAACATGTTGTAGCCAAACACATGGAATCGTTATTTGGAATACTACCACCACTATAGTTGTAATAGACCAATCTTTCACCCAAAAAATTAATAAAAAATATTTTTCATGTTACAAAGGTGAAATTAACATGCCAAATTACACTCCTACATGCACATGATACTATGACATTACACAACAACACATAATGCATGCAAACACAAATGCACCAAACAAGGTGACACAAGTAGAAGACTTACAAAAAAGGCAGGTCAAGTCATCATAAAAAATCAAGATAATAAGTGTGGTAGATATTTGAAGTTATGTTAAAAAAAAATATGCTTACAAATTTATTCCCGACCTCCACCTTTTGCATCCTTACATTTTGGGACTTTAAAAACTAGTTGTAATACTACATCATTTTAAACTTTGGAGTATGAGTTACAACATTTTAATGCCTCAAGAACTTTATGGTATAAATTACATAATTCATACTTTAGATTTTAGATGCACTTTTATAACACTTTGGACTTTAGGGTCTAAATTTTAGCCTTCCAAACTTTAAAGTCCAAATGAACTTTTACAACTCTTTGGAATTTGGGGTCTGAATTATATTTTACAACTTGTAAATTACAAGCATGCTTCAACTTAGAAACCAAATTTCAATGTCCAAATTATATTTTTTACCTTACAAAGTTAAAGCATGCTTTTGACCTTCAAATCCCTAATGATGACTTGAACACTTGACTTTATTTTGCAACTTGAAAAAATGTAATTCTAGAGCTAGATTCACAAGAATTTAGGCATGGTTTTCTTATTTTGTATATATTTTTTTAAAAAAATTGGGCTAAATATTTAAGTATTGTAGGCTCTTCATTGGCCAAACATGAAGTCCTAAGGAACTCAAAGACTCAACAAGCCTAGATTCTATTTCCCATATGAGAATAGTTTCCACATGCTAAGGAAAAGACAAAGCTTGTTGAGGAAATCACCAATAAAAAAGGTGAAATTTTCAACATCTACATACAATATATTCATAAAAATTACATAAATCTACTAAATACGTGTTTATTCCCATGAGACATATAAATCATGCTTTCAAATCACGTTTCCCAAAATTAATGAAACATGAAAACTTCATTATACATGTCCTAATCATTTGAATACAATAATGATAAATGATAAAATAAATGATGGAGTTCACACCACTTATGTGTGTGAATATCAATCCAATTCACAACTTTCATTAGTCACATGTATAATTTTACATTGGACTTAAATTTGCTAAACTATGCATTTTCAAAAGAAATACAAAATACTAATTTTACCACATGTACTAGGTCATCAAATCCTTGTACACTATGCTATATTCTTCAAAGCATATATGGGCCCCAATGGTTGTTCAATACTACCCATCCATGTGAAACCCTTATGTCCACCCCTTTAAACTAGGAGGTAACTGATTGGGTAGTCATTTAATATGTAGTCCACACACATGAGTATAACACATGACTCTTAAGAAAATAAAAAATACCCAAACCAAAACATAAAGGAATACCCACACATGGATTGAAAAAAACACAATAATATAAGTATACAACTGGGTTCACAAGTACTCACTAGATCCATAATTTGATGTATATCTAGCTTTTAATGCTTGATTCCTAGGTTGTTAGGAGTTAGTTGTCACATGTCATAGGATTAAGACACATGTCACAATCATGTTTAATCCTATTCCTCACCTTACCTATATAAGCAAGGTCATTGTACTCATTTGTAACATATTTCATACCTCATTATCATTTTGATAGGTCTTGATATCAAGCAAGCTCATATTCTTGCATACCCTCTTGTAGAAGGAATTCATTGTTTTTCCAGATGGTCTTACGTATAGAGCTAATCTTTGGCTCTTACATGGTATCTAGACATGCCAACTAAGACTTCTAGAAGGAATCTTATATCTTGAGTAAAATTAACATGTGAATAATTCCCCTAAGTCCCTAGCAAGGTAAATTACTAGGTACAAGACGTATATTCACACCAACAAAAAATAACAAAGTATCTTAGTTACAATAATGGAGTTTCATCATGTGACTATCATGGAAAGGTTGAGGAATGTGCTCATCTAATGGGATCCTCTGGCTCTATCATTGAACTCTAGGATAAGTCACATGTCCTTCACAATCTACATTGTACATACACAAGCATATGAAAAATGAACTCCCAAATTAATCTTTTTATGTGTGAAATGTGTAACTTTGTTCTTTTAATTATTTATCTTTTGTTACGTCTCAATGACCGTAGCATCATTTTCATCACAAATAGGTGAGGGTGAGAATCCAATCCCTTAAGACCTATAGAAACACCTCCTAAGGCAACATAGTCAAAAACACAATATGGACAAGGCATAGATAATGAGTTTCAATCATAGCACACCCATCCACCCTATTTTCATGAGATTATTCTATTCCCATAAAATTATATTAAAAATCACACCCAAAATTCCTTTTTTTTTCAACAATATGCATAAATTTGTAAATTTCCAAAAATTAAATGGTAGGAAGCTCAAACCCCACCCAAAATTCAAAATTCTAACAATACCCTTTGAAGCTAAGGGCACAAAAATACACTTTTGCAATTAGATACAAAAAAATAGATTTTTTTACTAGAATTCCAACCTAAAATGGACAATCCCAAAATTTAAAAAATGGGAATTTATTAAATTGATTTCACACAATGTAACAATTCCCCATACATGCTAAATACACAATTTAACAATTCCCCATACATGCTAAATTATATCAAATGATGCCATATGGAACCACACAAGGTGAGAATAGCCAAAGAAGTATAAAAAAATCACAAAGCGTGAATTTAAATCACTTACCTTCAATCCAAGAAATTTAAAAGAAGAGAGTTTTAAAAAGTTCTTCAACTCAATGTGAACCACAATCAATCCAATACAATATTTAATCCAGGCTAGCAATCCACCATCAATCCTTTCAAGCAATCTTTCTAGAATCTCAAGCAAGCAAGAGGAGGAGAGAAAAAAATGTAGCGCAAAAAGATGAATAAAATAGAATACCCTCAAAATGAGATATTTTCCTTCTACACTACAATTTTCACTATTATTAAAAAAAAAAATTATTTCACACTTAGACCACTTAAAGTAACCATACATTTTAATTAAAGTGAAATTTTGCATTTATCTTTGAAGATAAAAATTAAATTTAATTATCATGTAATTTCCCCTTTTAATTTTGCTTCCCAATTTTAATTCTTTTTTATCTACTTGGAAAAATTAGAACAATACAACATAACATTCTCCCAAGTATCCACTAAAACTTTATGATTATTCTATTAGACCCTTGGTCTAGGTCTCATCCCTAAAGGCACAACTTTGGACACTGCAAAATATATATGGACTCCAAAAAAATTGCTTTCCCTCCTCAACTTTCAAGGTACCCCAATCAAGAACATGAGTCACATCCTAAAAATATTACCTCAAAATAAAAACATTCAACACATCTTGGATGTGCAAGAGGCTAGGTAGCGAGGCAAGTTGGTAAACAATAGGACCATTCCACTCTATGATCTCAAATGGCCCAAAAATATATAATGTTATTTTTTAACCTTTTCCATAATGAATTGGGCTCTTGAGCAATCCAAATCTTTAGAACATGCAATCACCAACCTAGAAGTGTCAATCCAATATATTGGCACTGACATACTAATTTTGTTTATTTTAATCAACCAACAACTAGTCTTTTATTAAACCATCTATTATTCTACACCTCAAAGAATCTTGAGACCAAAGATAATATAATCCTCAATCTTGTCCTAAATTAGTGAAGTCTAATAAGGATGAACATACAAGGCTCAAACTAATGTTATGCAAAGGGAACTACGGTACCCATTATTATATGTAAATTATATAAGTGTCTCCCTCCAAGACTATCAGTTCATAACATGCATGAAAGTATATTATCAAGCACCTAATTCACCATCTTAGTATAACCATCTATTTCTAGCTAATAGGTTGAGATAAATTTGAGCTAAATGACCAACATGTGCGACAAAGAAGTCTAAAATAAAGTTTTTAACATGGGATGATGATCTTAGATGATCCTATTATGTACCACATTCAATAATATGGCATTCTCCATAAAGAAACATGCTACTAACACAATATTGAAGAATTTAATCATGGTTAAAAAGTGGGTAACCTTGGTCAGATTATCCATTGTCGCCATGGTGACATCACGACAATGAGAAAATAGAGGAAAACCAATAATAAAGTCCATCAAAATCATGTCTCACTTCCACTTAGGAATTCCATACAATTACACAAGTCTTTTGAAATGGGCTATCTTCCTTCACCATTTAGCACTCAAAGCATCTAAAGCAAAATCAACAATATTATGCCTCATTTCCACCCATTGAAACAACTTCTAAAGATTGGCATGCATCTCTCCACACATGTTGTATAAGGTGCACAATACACCTCAAACATTACAATGGTAAAGGGATATCAAAATATAAAACATAGAGATGACCAAGATGTTGAAATAGACTATAGGACTTTTAGATAAAAGCCAAAAAACTTGCCCATAAGGTTCATTTATGACTCAATCTCTACCCAAATCTCTTAATATCATTTCCCCCAGATGTGGCCTCATAAATCCATGCTTAATAAATAATCTAAGACCTCATTTCATATCTTTCTCAAGGTATATGTGATAACATTTTCCTTCCCTTTGATGTAATTAAAAACAAAGTCACACATCAAAAAAATATCAATCAAAATTGATGTGTGTTCAGGTTCAACTATGTGAAAAAATATGGAAGGCTACAATGATCAATACATAATTCAAATTGATGTCCCAAAATAAAATGTCTATAGCACAAGTTCATGGATTATTAAAACCAACTCAATGTCATGGGTAGGGTAATTAATCTCATGGTACTTGGGTTTTATTTATTTATTTAGGAAATTATGTGGTCCTCCTATATAAAGATATCCCCTAGCCCATCCAATGAAGCATATATGAGAACCATAAAATATGCTATAATATTAATCACTTCAAGGATTAGTGTACTAATTAATCACTCATTGAGAACCTAAAAGGCTCTCTCACACTAGTCTGACCACACAAAATTATTCCCTTTCCATTGAAGAGAAGTAGTGGGATGCATCATTCTCAATAAATCCATGAAAAATTAACTTGGTAATATCTTTTTAATCTCGTGAAACTATAAACCTCAAAAATATTCATGGGCATAGGCCAATCCATCATAGCTTGAATCTTCAAGAGATCTGTTGAGATATCCTCTCATGATATAACATGTCCTAATTAATTTTCCTCATACTATAAAACTCATAATTCATGAACTTACCATCAAGTGGATCTCATGCTCCTTTACCATCATCAAATAAATCAAAATTTCATCAAGGAACACAAGTTTAAATAAATCTATATAGGTGTAGAATACCTCATTCATAGGGCTCATGATATTGATGGAGCATTTGTCAACCCAAATGAGACTACATTGAACTCATAGTACCCATAATGAGTTTTAAAATAACAACCTAATGAATATGAATTTAATGATATCTAAACATTAGATCAATATTAGAGGATACCTTTCCTCCCCACATGTTCAAATAAATCATTTATCTACGAAAAAAGATAACAATTCTTCACTTTCACCTTTCTCAATTGTTGATAATCAATAACAAATAAAGAGACATATCCTTCTTCTTCATGAATATGACTAAAACACCCCAAGTATGAACTTTTACCTTATTTATCAACTCTTCCAACTGAAAATTTAGCTCATTGAGCTCCTATTAGTCATTTGGTATGGTGCATGTGAAATAGACTCAACTCCTAGAATGAGGTCAATATGAAATTCCACATTCCATTTTAGCAACATACTAAGGACAACACTAGGAAACATGCCAACAAATTCCCTTGAGATTGGTTGAACATAAAGTGTAATCTCACAACACTTGTCCATAGATAGATCATACACCATGGAATCAAACATTTGGTACCCATTTTACATATTCTACTTCAATTATAATTTTAGGATCATAAAAAGAGAGATGAGCCTTTGAATACCTACTATGAATACATGATCACCATGTGATTTTCAATAGACCCCACTACTTTTTAATGAAAATGAATACTTACATGGTGAGAATTGAGAAATTCCACACAAAGAACAATCTCATAATATCCTAGTGGTAGGACACACAAATACATAATGGTTATGAAGGTACTAGGACCTAAGACACAACCATGCACAAAATAATATATTTATATCGTGACACCAATGAATAACTCAACCTACCAACTATTATCCTACCTTGCTACCACTACCCTACATTACTCAAACAATGATGGTAAAAAGGAGTTAAAATCTTGTGAATAAAATAAGTCAAAAACATGCACACCACCAAGCATACTTGAGGTCTCAACCATTGTACCTTGATGATTAGTGTAATAACCTAACCTTGATTTTTTCTAAAATTCACAACTTGTTAGCATTAGCCAATAATCAAAGATGATCAACTTAAGTAAACTTCCTTTTGCTTTTTTATCACCCAAATCCTAATGTGGGCAAGGTGAGAGCATACAGTGGTAAGGTTACAAGCTATTCTATTGAATAAACCACTTGTTTAGTGGGGTGAATATGAATCTTGAAACATAAGGAAACATCCACTAATTCAGTGGGAATTACAAATTGCAAGAAAACACTTGGCGACAAGATGACCAAGCTAAATAAAGGTCATCCACTTATTCAGTGGGTACAACATGAAAGTAAATGAAACTCATCCACTTATTCAACGGGCATAACATGAATTATAAATAAATCCCAATCGCTTATTCAATGAGAGCACCACTTATTCAGTGGTGTTAGCAATGAGAAACTCGTTGAATGGTACTACCAAGTCAGCATTGCAATGAGCTCAATATAAAGATATCAATAGTCACAACCAAGTGCTATGAGTTATAATTAGATAAAAACTTCCAAAATGCAATCAACCCACTAGAAATGAGAACCCCCAATGAAAACATCAACTAAATACCTGAAAGTGGAAGTAGGTTAGACTCAAAAAATGAGTTGCAATAGGTCTTTAACACTTCAAAAATGTTATTAATGGGTTTGAAGCTTCACCAACCAACAAGCTTTGAGTTGACACTTCTCCCCAAGTATTCCCTAAACATCAAGGAACATTCCCACACTCAATAGCACCACTTGGAGGTCTAAAAAAGGGACTAAACAACCACTATCACAAGTCTAATATGGAATATTCAAAACTGATACAACTAACCCAACAAGTTGCACTCAACACACCACCCAAGAAGCTCATCCATATACCAAAGGACACGTAAAGTGATTGCAAAGGCCTGGAGAGACTTAGTAACCCATGAAGTGTAGGAAAAGAAGGGAAAATATCCTAGAAACCCTTAAACCCCCTTCCAAAGGTGGGACAACCAGCTAATGGGGCAACTTGCTCCAAGAAATTAGAAACTCCTAAAATTTTGGGTTGCCTAATGCAAAGGGAAATAATGAACCAATACCCACAAGCAATTTGCAAATACTTCAACCTACAACATCAAAGAGGTAGTGCGGCCTATGCAAGAAAATGGTATGGCAAGCAAGTAGTAAACCAAGGAAAATACAACTCCAAATACTCCCAAATCTATAAATTTAGTAGCCACAACAAAAAATACATCTAGAAAATATTGAAATGATCAAACCAAAATCTGATTACTCTACTTATAAGCTTTGTGGTGATTATTGAATGTAACCACACTCCACCAACTAGGGATTATCTTCCAAATATGAAACCACCAACCTAGAGAGGTTTTTCATCCTCTGAAGATTCAGGAAAGAAAACTCTAGTTCTAATCCAGTAACATAACATTATCTCTCAATTGCATAATCAAATAAGAGCATAGAGGGGTTATAAATAGGGATTTGGACTCCAAATTTCAAATTATTTTTCCCTCCAAATGGCATGCCCACCCTAGAGGAATAATATTTTGTTTTAATTTTCAATAAATCTCTCAATTTGGGAGTCCAACTTCATGGCCCCCTTTTAAAACAACTTAAATTACCAATGTTAGGCATGGGGTCCAAAGGTGAATTTATAACTTAAGCTATATTTTTCCTTTTTTAAACTCCAAAGATAATGGATGCACATATTGCCAAAAATATCAGGACTCCAATAATTGAAACAATCATCACTACCAAAAATAGAAACCTTGCACTGAACTACTACTAGGGCCATTACCAAAAATAACACTTACCTAAAATAGTAAGTGTTCCCAAACACCAAATTAGCCCAAACTGAGATGCAACTATGAATTACTAAAAATTGACATGGCTAAAAATACTAGTGACTGCCCACCAATGATCTAAAAAAACAAAAAAGCTTAGAAAACTCTCTAGCAATCCTCTATAATTACCCTCTGAAAATACTAGCAAGAACCCTCCAAGAATCTTAGAATCCCTTGAAATGCCTTTGAGTAGTTTATGGGACTTCAAAAATAGGCTAACAGTCACTAAAAAGCTTAGGGCTAAAAAGGGGACATTATAGTCCTTCCTTCCCAAAGATTGCTTCTCCTCAAGAAATGCCATCACAACTCTAGAGATAATAGCTTGATCCACATTAAAACCAAGTAAGATCCTAGGGTCCCACATCAATCTCAAGAAGAAACCACCATTCCAACGCTGCTCCATTCTGATCATAACTATAGATCCATCATGCCAAATTTGTATTCTCTTCTCTTATAACCCCAAAATGTAACCATCCTTGAAACTCAATTTGAAATACCTAAGAGGCCTGAAATTTATACCATGAAACATCTCCATCCAAATCATCTTAGGGAAGTCTATATTAACGATCCCATTACTTAACACGATCTTGGGCAATAGGAAGGAAAGTTATCTCAACCCAAAACCATAATCCTTGGCATATCTCCTCATGGTATTATGCAAAGCCACAACTACTAATGTGACTTCCTCAAATCTTCTTACAAAAAGGAAAGAAATCCTTTGTAAGAGTTCAACAAAATGATCATCATAATACCACATACATCCATGAAGGCTTCTGAAAACTCTTATTGAACTCTAACTCCA
This sequence comes from Sequoiadendron giganteum, assembly GCA_007115665.2. Lineage (NCBI taxonomy): Eukaryota > Viridiplantae > Streptophyta > Pinopsida > Cupressales > Cupressaceae > Sequoiadendron > Sequoiadendron giganteum. The sequence goes on along the minus strand of CM021105.1, from coordinate 342,854,257 downwards.
AGACCCTCTAAATGGTGAAACAAAGCATACAGAAGTTCATTGTCCTAAACCAACACCGAGAGTAAACTATCTAGGTTTACATCACAAGCCTTCATAAGATGAGCTCTCAAAGTTTGGAAGGTTTTAAGAAACAAATAATCACTATTGTTCAAAGCTATAATCAACAAAGTACAATTTGATTTTAGCATTCTACACAAGGGATAACAACAGTACCAATGGGATTCCCAAGTATAAGCATGTGAGATGAGCATTGTGTGAGACAAAAACAACTCGAAAGTAGATGGAAAACACTTCAAAGCAAACTCCAACTAAAACCATTTACTTCCTTGCCAAGAAATAATGTGTCAACTCTCTTGAATGAGAGAAACTCGAAATGTAAGTTGAGTCTGCAACCAAACAACAAGCTCAAGACTAAAAATCTGACCCATTCTTTGCCAAGGAACATTCTCAAGAGTAACCATTCATTTAACACTTCAATCCTTACTTAAAATCTCTATCCAATCCATTTTTAGATGAACAGTTGGAATCACAAAATGGTTGGTACTTGGGAAGGAACAACATTATAAATTATGAAATTTTGATCTTATCCCTCCAAGGATATCTCTTACCATTCCCAATAAACTCCATCAAACCTTTTTGAGGATCCCAAACATGGATACCCAACCAAGAATGATCTCCAATACACCTAGAAAGGTACACATCACAAATCCAAGTTCCATTTATAACATGTTGCTCACCATGGAAGTTTGTGACTTCTCGGGTAACCTCTTGTATCTCATCCATGAAAGCATCAATATCTAAGGGGCATGGATCAATTGTTTCCTTCAAACCTAACCCCCAAACAGGATTAGTATAAGATAAAGCACCACTCACTCCAAAGGATGGATTTTCAAACATGTATATGTCTTGTTTAGGTCCCTCTTTCTTCACAGCTTCATAAGCAACAAGCCTGAAACCTCCTTTTCTAGCTCCTACAATGAAATTCCTAATAGCTACAAAACTAAATTTTGATAACTTCTTAGTGTCAAATATGTTGGAGTAGCCATGACCCAACACTTCCCATGCAAAAAAATTATCTTTCTCCTCATTTGCACATATCATATCGTGTGGTCTTTCAGGAGGGCAACCAATCACCTCATAAGGTGAACTTAGATCAACACCAAATTGTAAACCACGCTCCAACTAAAGTCTTGAAATTTCTCCCATATCACACACCTTGTTATTTCCACCAAGTGCAATACTAAAATCTGGAGTTGTTCCATCATCTTGGAACTCAAAAAGTGGATTATCAATTGACATATCAACACCATCTCAAATAATGGGTTATAAAAAAATTGAAGATTAGCTTCATTCCCAAAATCAAACCACTCCTCCTTCCAATCCAAACTTACCTTTCCTGATTTATGTAGGAAACCGTCTAAGTCAAAATCCTCTTGAATACTGTGAAGTTTATCAATTACTTGCTTTATTTCCTCAGCTCTTTGTTCATTCTCTTGTTGCTTGAGAATTTTTGCATCAGCTAGTTGACCTTCCACCTCCATTAGTGCCATTTGAGTATTTCCTAACATGTCTTTTGTTGAATCAATCTCAAGAGTAATCTCATCGACCTTTATTTTTTATTCTTTGAATGCACTAATGACCTTTGAAAATTCGAGGGCATAATCTCGATCTCTAATCAAGTACATAAGTACTCTGATTTCATTGTCTCCAAGGATTCTTTGATAAGTATAAGATTGGGGAGAGTTACTCCATCCCTAACCCCTTCATGTCTCTCTTCAATCTAAGCCTTCCAGTATATTTCTTCAATTAAATTATGCATGTTGTCAAATCTAGATAGAGTTTGCACTTCATCTTCAACAAGCCCCAAGGATTGATTTCTCTAATCATGAGCATTCAAGGATAGTGAATTGTTATTAAGTTGCATGCCAAAATTAGAACTTTCATTCTTGTCATCAATGTCTCCATGGCTACTCCAACACTCTTTCCCCTCTTCACCAATATGACAAAAATGCTCAAAATTAGGATGAGGATCAAACTCAATAAGTACACTAAGCCTTTTCTTATAATCAGCTCCATGCATTAATAAATCAGATTTGTGTTTAAGATCATCGTCAAACTTCCCAAAGTTAGCTTCAATAGAATCCTCACGGATTACCATGTGCTCTATTATTTTAACATCATCATAATCAAGAGAAAATTCATCTCATGTATGATCCTCATCATATTTAGGTGCCAACACACTCAGATCCCATGTGCTTAAGGGTTGATTGCTTTGGTCAAAGAAAATTTATTCATTGTGCTCCTTAAGAGTGGTTGTCTCTCTAAAAAAGGCACTCTCCAACCCATGAGTACTGAAATCATCATAATCACCCTCAACATTCTCTTCTTATAAAGGTACATTAGAGAACTCACCATAAACATCGGCTCTACTAAAATCTTCTAGAAAGTCATTAGTCTTAGAATCATCACTGGACAAATCTAAATTAGGATTCAACACTATTGTTTTATCTTTTTTAATGAACAAATCCTCATCATCACCAATTATATGCAAGTCTAAGGGATCATTTTGGGGCTTTGTCACATGTTCCTCAGATATCAAAGCATCTTCTCCATCCAAACATTTAGATTTTGCAACAATCCTTGAATAAGTCTTTCTAATGTCAGGGTCTCTTATTAGAATGGTCAGTTTTTGCACCAACTCCGATATAGAATTTTTTGTAGTCATCTTTTAGCTTGCTTCTAACTACTATCAAAGAGAGGCACAATAATAGACATGCAAAAGATGTGAGCCATTAAAACTGGCAAACACTCCTAAAAATCAGACATACAATTGAAGAATTGTGGCAAAATTTAGAACTCCAATAGGTTGGCAAGAAAAAATTCTCTGATAATACTATAATAACCCACCCTTGATTCAAAAAAACACTTCACTACTTGTTAGCATTAGCCAACAATCAAAGATGATCAACTTAAATAAACTTCCTTCCATTTTTTGATCACCCAAATCCCAATGTGGGCAAGGTGATAGCATATGATGGTAAGGTTACAAGCTATACTACGAAATAAACCACTTGTTCAGTGGGATGAGTATGAAATCTTCAAACATAAGGAAACATCTACTTATTCAGTGGGAATTACAAATTGCAAGAAAACACTTAGTGGCAAGCCAACCAAGCCAAAGAAAATTCCTTCGCTTATTCAACAAGCACAACATGAAAGTAAATGAAACTCATCCACTTATTCAACGGGCATAACATGAATTGTAAAGAAAGCACAATCGCTTATTCAGTGAGAGCACCACTTATTTAGTGGGGTTAGCAATGAGAACCAAAGATGACCGATTCATTGGATTATACTACCAAGTCAACATTTCAATGAGCCCAATATAAAGATATTTACAATCACAACCAACTTCTATGAGTTAGAGCTAGATAACAACTTCCCAAATACAATCAACCCATTGAAAATGAGAACCCCCAATGAAAACATCAACTAAATACCAGAAAGTGGAAGAAAGAATAGGTTAGGTCTAACTCAAAAAATGAGTTGTAGCAGGTCTACAACACTCAAAAAATGCTATTAGCGGGTCTGAAGCTTCACCAACCAACAAGATTTGAGTTGAAACTTCTCTCAAAGTCTTCTCCAAACATCAAGGAGCATTCCCACACTCAATAATGCCACTTGGAGGTTTAAAAATGGAATGAATAGCCACTATCAAAAGTCTGATATGGAATTTGCAAAATTGAAACACCCAAACTAGCAAGTTGTACTCAACACGCTACCCAAGAAGCTCGTCCATACACTAAAGAACACTTGAAAAGTGATTGCAAAGGCTTAGAGAGACCTATGTGCCACCAAGTAACCCATGAAGTGTAAGAAAGGGAGGGAAAAACATCCTAGAAACCCTCATGCCCCCTTCCCAAGGTGGGATGACTAGCCAATGGGATGACTTGCTCCAAGAAATCATAAACTCCTTCTAAAATTTAGAAAACACACCCTTTTAGGTCACCCAATGCAAAGGGAAACAATGAGCCAATACCCAAAAGCAATTTGCAAATACTTCAACCTACAACATCAAAGAGGTAGTGTGGCCTATGCAGGAAAATAGTATGCCAACAAGTAGTTAACCAAGGAAAATACCACTCCAAATACTCCCAATTTTGCAAATTCAGTAGCCACAACAAAACATGCATCTAGAAAACATCAAAATGATCAAACCAAAATCCAATTACTCTACTTGTAAGCTCCATGGTGATTATTAAATGTAATCACACTCCACCAGCTAGGGATCACCTTCCAAATTTGAAACCGGAAACCTAGAGAAGGCTTTCATCTTCTGAAGATTTAGGAAAGAACACTCTAGTTCTAATCTGACAGCATAACATTATCTCCCAATTGCATAATTAAATAAGAGCATAGAGGGGGGTATAAATAGGAATTTGAGCTCCAAATTTCAAATTGTTCTTTCCCTCCAAATGGGACACCAACCTTAGAGGAATAATTTTTTATTTTAATTTTCAATAAAGTTCTCAACTTGGGCGTCCAACTTCATGGCCCCCTTTTAAAACAACTTAAGTTACCAATGCCAGGTGTGGGGTCCAAAATTGACTTTATAACTTAAGTTATATTTTGCCTTTTTTGAAATCTAGAGATGGTAGATGCACATATTGCCAAAAATATTAGGACTCCAACAACTAAAACAACCATCACTACCAAAATAGAAACCCTGCACCAAACTACTACCAGGACCGCTACCAAAAATAACACTTACTAAAAATAGCATACTACTAAATATAGTAAGTGTGTTCAAATGCCAAATTAGCCCAAACTAAGATGCAAAGTTATGACTTACTAAAACTAGTAAGTACCAAAGATATACATGGCTAAAAATAGTATTGATTACCCACCAAGGATCTCAGAAAATCCAAAAGAACCCAAGGAAACTCTCTGGAATTCCTCTGCAATTACCCCTTGAAAATGTTGGCAAGAACCCTCTAAGAATCTTAGAATCCCATAAAACACCTCTGAGTAGCTTATGGGACTTTAGAAGTAGTCTAATGGTCCCTAAAAAGCTTAGGGCTGAAAAGGGGACATTATAATTAGCTTGATAATTATTCACTATTGCAAAAACTTTAAGATTTACAAACATCCCCAACCCTCTACTCTGACCCTATGACACCCTAACTACTAGCTGTTACTAATCTTTGCAAACAATGTCTAGCCATGTGACCCTTTTGACCCTAAGTGAAATATGGTCCAAACACTTGATGCTACATTGGAAGAGGTCTACTCAACTACTAAAATATTAAGAAACTAAAGATATGATGACCACTATATGTCTTCTACTAGAAACATTCTCATCAACACATTTCCTTTGCCTCTCTCTATAAGTACAACCTCCATTAGGTTGACTACCCTATTGACCTTGTTGAGGTCTTTATCTTAGGGGTTATTGCTATCACTATCGAGAAATTCATGAAATTATCTTTGGCTTGAGCCTAAAATCCCCACAACCTAGGCCCTACCAAATAAGGTACCATTACCTATGAAATAAACTAACTCTTATGGCCTCTAACCAACTTCTCTTATATCAGATTTTATTTCTCCATGATAATATCTAGGGTCTTAGGTGTTTTCATATGTACCAAAACCATAATACAAGAGTCAAAACCCCTCTCAAACCTATTCACAAGAAACTTATCTTCCTCTATAAAACTTTAATACTACTTTAGTTTAAATAAATGGTTCTCATAGTAATCCATCATCATTTAAAATTGTTGGAGTTTATTAAATTCATCTACACAATATTTTTGAAGTGCTCTAAAATATAATAAGCATGAAATCTCTCTCAAAAGGTCTCCCAAGTGATACTGAAGATGTATAGATTCAACTTTTGATCCTCCTAGTTCCATCAAGTAAAAGCATAACAACAAAGTTACATGATGGACAATTGAGCCTTTTGTTACTCTCATAATATTGGATGATTTTTTTTTTTTATCAATAGCTAAGCCTTTACCTCAAATCCCTTAGAAAATCCTTAAAAAATCAATGGATGTAGATGAAGGAGGCCTCTTATTCAACTTGTCAATACACAAATATTATCACCCCTAGTCGACCTCTTTGTGAGGCTTCTCCTTATTGAGTTTTTCCTCCACAATAGATTGGTGGGTTGGGCCTATAATGCCCCCTCTTTCAAATCTAGCTCTCATTAGTCCCCTAGATAAATAAATTATCTTCTCACACTTCCTCCACCTTAGGGGGAAACCTTCAAATTAATTCTTGTAGTGACCCCACTATCTATTGCATACCAACACCTTCCTTAGATTAAGAATATATCACTATCAATGTATGCTCACTCTGAATTTATTGAGAATCTAGGCCAAGGTCTCCTTAATGAATATGATAGTTTCTTGGAGGAATTTTCCTTCACAAACAAGTTTCATGGATTAGCACAAACACATTAATCCATATCACACATAATAATGCATGAAAATAATAAATCAACACACAATGTTGTAACTTGGCTTTGATACAAAATATAATGATTTAGTATTTTACCAACATATTAAGGGATAGATAAAATTTTAATATTAAAAATGTGTCGATAGCTCACCAACACATTTCCTTTTCCTCTCTATAAGTAGAACCTCCATTAGGTTGACTTCCCTATTGACCTTATCAATATCCCTACCTCTAGGGTTGTTAATACTATTGCCAAGGAACTCATGAAACTCATTTTGTTTTGAGGCTAAGATCCCTACAACCTAGGCCCAACTCAATAAAGTAACATTTCCTATAAACTAAACTAACTCATATGGCCTCTAACCAACTTCTCTTCAATCAAATTTTCCTTCTCCATGATAATATGTAGGTTCTCAGGTGTTGTCATATGTATCACACCCATCATACAAGAGTTAAAACCCCTCACAAACCTAGCTTCTCTTCCTTTATAAAATTTGTATGCCAATCTAGCTTAAAGAAATGGTTCTCATACTAAGCCATCACCATTCCAAGTTGTTGGAGTTCATTAAATTCATCTACATAATATTTCTTGAAGTTCTCTGAAAGATAATAAGCATGGAATCTCTCTAAAAATATCTCTCAAGTGATAGGGGAGATGTCTATATTTTACTTTTGATCCTCCTAGTCCTATCAAGTAGAAGCATAATAGTGAAGTTGCATTATGGCCAAACAAGCCTTTATGTTACTCTCATAATTTTGCATTAAAAAACATTGATCAATAGTCAATATCCAAGTGTTTGCCTCAAATCCCTTAGAAAATACTTTAGAAATTAGTGGAAGAAGATGAAGGAGGCCCCTTACTCAACTTTTCGCTGCACTAATATCATTACAGATAATTGATCTCTTTTTGAGGATTCTCATGAATGTGTTGATGCTCCACCCTAGATTAGTAGGGGTCCCTGTAATGCTCCCTCTCTTTGAGCTAGCTCTCACCAATCCCTTAGGATGGGAGAAAATTAGTTGCTCACACTTCCTCCATCTCAGGGAGGAAACTTCAAAGTAATTCCTGTAGCAATCCCACTATCTATTGTATACCAACACCTTCCTTAGGCTAAGCATATCTCACTCTCGATGTATTATCACTCTGAATCTATTGAGAATCTATTCCAAGGCCTCCTTAATTATTGTGATAGTTTATTGGATGCATTTTCCTTCACAACACAAAAATTCCATGGATTAGCACAAAGACGTTAGTCCTTATCACACAATAATACATGAAACTAATAAATAAACACACATAACCCAAAGTTCCCAATGTTGTAACTTGGCTTTGATACCAAATATAATGCCTCAATATTTTACCAAACACCTTAAGGGATAGACAAAGTTTTAACATTACTAATGTGTCAATAGCTCATTAATGCATTACACTCCTACATGAAAAAGGTAACATGAAATTATATAATAACATAGGAGGCATGCAAAAAACAATGTATTGATCAAGGTGACATGAGTAAAAGACTTATCAAACCACGAGTCAAGTTATCATAATAAGCACAAGATAACAAGTGTGGCAAAGATGGAAATTTCCCTTACAAATATGTAACTCCTACAAATTTCCTCTCAACCCTCACTTTTTGCATCATTACATTTGGGAATTAAAAAACTAGGTGTAATCCCACATCATTTTGGGCTTTGAATTCTAAATTGTAACATTTCAAACTTTGAGGTATGAATGCACCTTTATTGCACTTTAAAATTTTGGGTTTGAATTTCATCATTCTAAACTTCAAAGTCCAAACACACTTTTCCAACACTTTAAATGTTAGGGTTTGAATTGCATTTTATAACTTAAAATATGTAAGCATGCTTCTAACCTCCAAAACCTTAATGAATTGCACACAAAAATTTAGGGTCTGAATTGCATGTTGTAACTTGTAAAGTGTAAGCATGATGAACTAAAATTTGAAACCTCAATGATTTTCATGCTAGACTTTTATAACTTGCAAAAATTGTAAGTTTAGAACTACGAGTTTAGTTTTGATGAATAACTAGGCATGGTTTTCTCATTTTTTGTTTTGTACAAGATGATTGGGTCCAAACACTAGAGAACATGTAGACTCTTCATTAGCCAAACATGAAACCCTAAGGATCTCAAAAAATAAATAAAGCTAGAGTCAATTTTCCCATATAAACATAGTCTTTGCATGCTAAGGAAAATATAAGGAATGCAAGGGAAACCAAAAATTGGAAAGGCAAATGCTTCAACCTCCAAATGCATCATATATTCATAACATGAGTACATAAATCATAACTATATTAAATACATGTTTATTCCCATGAGACATAAATTATGCTTTTAAATCATTTTTCTCCAATTTAACTAAACATGAGAATTTCATTATGCATGTCATACTCATTCGATTCCAAGGTCAAGTATTGATAAACTAAATGATGGAGTTTGCACCACTTATGTGGGTGAATTTTTATCTAGATCACAAATACCATTAAACATATTTAAATGTTTTTCATATAAAAACTCAAATGTCCCAAATTGTATATTTTTACCAAAAGTATAAAATGATAATTTTACTCCATCTACCAAGTCATGAAATACTTGTATTCTCTTAAAAATAATCCAAAGGATCCATGGGCCCCAATGGTTTTTCAACACTACCCAACCATGTAAAACCTTTAGGCCCACCCCTTTGAACTAGGAGGAAACTAATTACATTATCATTCAACACACACACCACACACATGGGTATGATATACAACTATCTTAATGAAATAACCCAAAATCTGCAATACATCATACAAGGAGTACCTACACACAAGAATGGAAAAATACTCCAATCAAGCATATAGGAATATGTTTGCAAATACATTAAATTCATAATTTGATGCATAAACACAAAGGTATTATAGGTACACTAATGGAGTGTCATCATTGTGCATTGTGGAAAAGTTGAGGAGTTTTCCCCATCCAATAGAGTCCTCGATGACATTATTTCCCTAATTGATCCCATGTCCTTCATCATTGTACATCAATACCCACATGGGCATATTGTAGAGCCTCTCTAATGTCTAATTAACTTGGTGCTACCAAGTATACACATAGCTCAGAGGACCTGAGAATACCTAACTAAATAGTTCATCTTCCATAAGAGGACTACATTTAATTATTAACCAGGGAGTTGTAAACTTTAGGTAGTGCTGGAAAAATATATGTGTTCACAAATCCTAGACACATCCTACATCAATGCAATATAGAAAAATACACATGTACAAAAAGATACTGAAAGCTAGAAAGTGAAATGAATTACTAATTCCCAAAATAGGAGAAATGAATATAAACTGCTACCTAATGCTACAAGTACCTAATGCTTAAGACAATAACTGTCAACTATTAAAATTGTAGTGTCTTATCCTAGCTAATTCCTCTGGAGTATGAAACTAAACATGAAGCTACAAAATTCAATTCAAAACTACAAAATTTAATTCATGAATTACGACATATCCATATAACTGGAAGCTAGGAACCGAATTCAACAATGAATTATCTAATCTAACAATAGAAACTGAAATGGGTTAGCAATACCTCAAGTGGCCCTTGCTTGAGTTGTTGCTTCCACATAAATTTTAAAACACTCACTTACTCATAAAATCATGATACTAAACCAATTTCCTTTGTTGCATTCTAACACTAAACTCTTACATAAAATCCAACAGGAATCTATTAAAGATCTTTTATTCAATAACACACATTTTATTACTACAACGATTGAGTAATAATGGAAAATAGATAAACAAATAACAAGTAACTATCAACTAGATTTCCTCCTCGATAGAAGATCCCACTATATAGGGTTTGTGATGAGTTTCATTATTTACAAACTGAAAACAAACTCATAAAGCACTCATCAACTCTCCCTTAAAGATAGAAAGAGGACTTAGTCTAAAACAAAAAACAATCTATAAAGGAGTAGAGAATCCACATTTGAATTCTATGCCCAACAGTTTAACTAATTTAATAGAGACGTGTTCCTAAGAACAATCTTGTCATAAATTAGTCATGTTGAGAGTAGACTCCATCCCCTGGCTGTCTTATTTAGTGAACAAGAGTGTTATGCAATGACTCGCAATTGATCAATAAATGATCACCTTCATTTCCTTCTGAAAGTGTCACACCTTGGTCATTTGACTTCTTCTCTACAACCATCCGCAATGCTTATGTTGCGAGTTGAGAAACATGTTACTAAGGGTTGGCAATCCTTCTTTCTACAAGGTTTTAGCCTTATTCCTAAGGCATCCACATTATTAACAATCATAAATTAAGCATATAATCATACTAAATTTCATAGACATCCATGCATTCATACATACATATATCAAAATAACATATTTATGTTTCCACATGCTTAAAACTGCTTAAAGGGTATAAAATACATATAAAAGATATGTAAGGTATTGGTAATATCTTTGAAACTTAGTAGGAGAAATGATAAGATCATAACAAAATAAAAGGAAAACTAGCCAATGGATGAGCCCATAATTCCCCCCTAACTAAAACTATTGCTTATCCTCAAGCAACTTTAAGGTTGAAAGTTGTATTGCAAGGCCATTTCTCTGAAATCCACAACGCAGTCCACTCCTTTACCCTACTTCAAGTAGTGACCTTGTTGATCTAAGAGCTTTACCAATATTTTTTCTTCTATTGTTGCCTCTTCCTCTCATTTCCCCCCTATCCAGTGTGATATGGGGAATAGGAGGATAGTAGGATGAAAGGTGACAGGGAACCAAGTAGCTCCATTCCTAAGAGCAATTGAAATATATTTGTGTGACCTGTGAATCATTGTTGCATAATTATAAACAGAATGGGGTTCCTTCTTATTTAGTTATGGTGTGATCTCATTTCATCTACCTTGAGTAAAGTTAAAATCTTATGTGATAGTACCTACTACTAGTCTCTTCCTAATCTTATAATCATTTTCTCTACAATCCATAATCTTTACTTTTACTCCCTTGTGTTGTATAAGTTCTAACCACTAGTCTACTACTACATTAGGGTTTGTTGCATCCTCTCTTAGTTGTAGGGGGATATTTTTCTCTCTCTCTCTCTCTCATGATATTCCATGCCCTGATATGGAGATCTCCCACAAACATTAGTGGATTCCATGCAGTATCATATGAAAGAAAAAAATTATGCAAATAGAACTCACACAATTGGTCTTGCATTTCAAGTGTAGAACTTTGGAAGGTTTCTAAAAATGAAGATCTTGAATTCATTGCAATAGGGAGATCACTAATTATCTGATTGAACTGAAAACATAAAAAAAAATCTTGTAAAAATAGGGTATATATCTTGGTAGGCAGTCTACATCTCATTAGTTGAACTATCTTGTCTACCAATTCCTCAATTTTCACCTTTAATCTATTCACCTCTATTTCTTGCTTTTCAATTGTCCTGACATGTGTAGATATCATTTTTATTTTCTCCTTTTTCCAATTGTCCTAACATGTGTACATATCATTTTTATTTTCTCCTTTTTCCAATCTTTTTCTTTCTAGGAAAACTCTTGTGTTTTCTTCCACAACTCTATGCCCAATGACACAACATTAAGTATAGTGTGGGTATTTATAGGTCCAATTGAGCTCATAGGAATTGGATTTTTTCCATTTATTTCAACCATGGAGAGCTGTGGAAAAAAATATTATTTTGATCCATGCCCAAATTTGTGGAGTTTTTATCCCAACTCCCCAATCCTTGCATCCCTCTCACTATCCTTTTGTTGGTATGTTTTCAATAGGTCTTCTAATTTTTTAATTCTCTACAAGGCCTCTTGTAGTTATTTATTTGTGTTTCTTTCTTCTAAAAATAATTCTTCTTCCTTCTCCAAAAACTACTCTTCTCCTACCTCCTTTGTATACATAAACCTTTCTAAGATAGGGCTCTTTGGAGATTTTCTTCTCTTCTTTTAGCAACAAAAATGTCTTATGAATCTAAGTCAAAAGTACTAGTAAAATATAAGGGTTGTACAATTGGTGTTCTTGTATCATCACCAGGGATATTTCCCTCTAAATTTGTGTCTATTTCAATCATCACAACATTTTCCTTTTGATTTGTATCTTTTCCTTTCATGGTCCCCTTCTTCCTCAGGTGATGTGATCACCTTCTTGATTGTATGGGCCTCTTCTACCCCTTCATAGGTGCAAAGGTAGAAGCCCCACCTTTTATTTTCTTTGTTTTTAGTGGGATCTTAATGGAAGCTGGGGTTTTTTGGATCTTCTTTAGTTGCGGGCTACTCAACAGAGATTGCAGGGTTGAGTTTTCTACAATTCTTACTCTTAAAGTTCCTCTATGATGGGGGTAGCTATTGCAATAGGGGAACCAAAGGGTATTTCTCCCTTAGTTACAACCACAACAAGTTCTTTTGCTTCATGTTCCTAATCCCTTTCTTCTTTATTATACATTGGAATAATGTTGTTGATGTTATTACAATTCAAAAAATATTCCCAAGATATATACATTGGAAAATTGTACCCTAAGAATTATCTTAATCAGTAAAGTAACTACACAAAAATGTGAACAAGTTGACTGATTTCTTTTCCTCTTATATTTTGAGGATATTCTCTTCAATAAATTATAAAGAAAATTTAGAATATTTACTTGCCTCTAATGGCGTAAATGGCTAAGCAATTTAAAAACACCATGTATGATAGTGATTATCTCCCATCACAAGTTAAATACCTAATAATGTGTGAGGCTAAAAAGGCACAAAGCCAGGTAAAGATAAATGTTTTATACCTTGCGAGGAGGAGTCCAAATTCTGACCCAACAAAGAGAACTCATTTTTTGTTGTGATTACATCTACCCTTACTATAAACTCTTCTTCATTGAATTTTGTAAGTTTGAGGAAGTAATCCAACTAGCCTGCCTGTTGGAAGATAGGAACACATTGCTTGTCCTCTAGCAAAAAATTATGGGCTACTATTTGTCCCTTTTTCAAAATTTTCTTAAAATAACCATTAACTAAAAATAGTAAGTCAACTAGCTCAAAATAGCAAATCAGGAGCGCTCGTTAGATTTGAAAATAAAATAAAATTTGGTGACTTGGTCATGAATAGAATATTATTTTATAACCAAATATATTTTAAATTAATATTTATCTCTACTTGGGTGTGGGATCTTCTTCTTGCTTGTTTTTGGCATTTAGTGGCTTATGACAAGCCAAGACAAGTGGCAGCTTGCATTCCAAAGTGGAAGAAATCAATTGACACTTGGCACCAAAGGTTACATGCACTACATGCAAAAGGGAATATCTCCTTCGTCATGACTTTTGGGTCCCTAACTTAGAAATTGAATATACATGGATTTGGGCTTCATTTTGGATCATTCTTGTTGCAGATTTTGGTTGAACATTTGCTCTTCTTCACAGGCTGGTAAACAAATAAATAAAGGATCTCCATGGCTGGTAAACCAAGGATATTGAACCTCCAGGATAGTGGTTCCAAGGTTCTTTAGGTGTAATTTCATCCAAATATTTCCATTGTGTTGAATGCTCTTCAACTTGGTGAATTGTCTTAGTTTATTTGCAGGAGTTTGGTGTAGCAATTTGAGTGCATAGTGTGGATCCCTGAGTTTCAAATTGTTTTGTTGTTGTGAAAATTATATTTTGATGTCATTACAATATTTATATATTTAATTTTCTATTGGAAATTTTGTATGAAGATTGGTGTGATTTTGTGTGGAGATTGCACTAGTTTCAAATGAGTTTTGGGCTTCTAGTTGAGGATCTCTTTGGGTATTTTGTGTAGCTATAGTTTTTTGTTACGAACATTTTATGATATAAAATTGATGTAATTTTCATTTTATTATCATTTTTATATCATTCTACAATAGTTTCACCTCTTTCTATGTTAGTTCTGAATATTTTGGTGACAATTTTATCCTACCCAATTTGCATCTATTTTCAGTTTAATAGAAACAAAGATCTCTAAAATTTATAGATTTTTTGTTGTTGTTCATTGTTATTTTCTGATGTATTTAGCAGAAAAAAATGTGTAATTCCATGTGGAGATATATAATAAATCATTTGGATTCAGTTGCATATTATTTGATTTCCATCTGGTGCATGTTGGTGTTTATTTCTGATTATCTGATTTGTCTAACATTAAGTTTGATAAAAATTAAGATTTCTAGATTTGATATAAATTTTTTTATATCATTAATTATATTTGAGGTTTATTTTGATTTGGGATGTTACACTACTATTAGAGCTATGATCTTGCCAACCTGTAGAGTAAATTAAGTTATTGGATGATTGATGTGAATCATGGGTTTCTTTAAGTCAATGTTTAAGAGTGGGAGATTGATACAAACAAACAATGCAAAAAGGTTTCCAAATGGTATAAAGAATACATATTTCTAATAAAAGATTAAAATAAGTCTCTTACATTTGTTGAGTATTTAGAAGTCAAAGGAAGAACTATACCCCGAGATAAGATGATCATCAAAATATTTGAGGAGTTCCAAAGTTTTGCTGAAGATTTCAGGACTAAAGAATCATTTTATGAGTTCTTCATATGTGCTAGAGAGGAGGAAGAACTAGAGCAAGAGGAAAAAATAATTTCAAAAGTCATCAAGGAAGAGATCAAGGAGCAAAGAGTTGAATCAAAAGAACAAATGAAAGTTGAGATTCGAGACATCTTTGATCCAAACAAGGAGGAATAACAAAAATATTACATCCATCAGATTGGAGGTAAAAATCTCTTGGTTGAAAATATCAATTCAAATTATGATAATCATATATTTCATTCTAACATTGTTGAAGAACAAGATGGGAAAAACAATTTACAAGAAAATATGGAACAGGGAGATGAATAGATTGTCCTTTCAAAAGTTTCAGTAGAAGAGCTTAATGATTCAAAAAATGAAGACATAATTATTACTTTGGATAGCCATAACCTGGAAGCTTAGAGTCATAAGAATGAATGTATTGAGGTTGTTTTAACCATACCTCTAATGGGAAATATGGATGAACATGTTTATTGTAGGCCAAGGTATGATTTGATTTATCCTACTATGTCTCTACAAGATTTCTATCATTTTGGAAAATGTCCTAAAGAGGAAGATAGGAATAAAGATGTGATTTGCTACATAGAGAATATGAGTCCATTAATCCCAATTCAAGATTATCTTTGTATATGGGAACCAGGTGATAGTCTATCCATATATGATAAAAAATAGTTTTCTATAGTTTTGACTTATTCATGCATGATGGTATGGGACCTCGGTTCCTTTTCCAATGAATCACATAGGGGTAACATTCAAATTCATTTGAAGACTGAAATAATTGATGGGTTTGATACCATAGTCACAAACAAAATATCCATTCTATGTACATGGATAAATAATGGGTTGATTATAACTTTGAAAAATGGTAAATAATTCTATATTAAGGGTCTAGGAGCTGCAATATTTTTAGGTTGAAATATTTTTGGGTGATAGACCTTTCATACTTAACAAGGATCCATATTCTTGACATGCATTGGAATGCAATACTTGTGGTATTTGACAATTATATGGAGGTAATCAGCTCATGTTTTTTCGTTTATATTTCTAATTTCTCACATCATTGTGCAAAAGAGTATGTTAATATAGTATAATTTAAGTGATCATAAAATTGTTTGTTGATTAAGAGTATGCAAGTTCTGATTTTCTTTGATGGACATCATAGATATCTATTTACCAATTCACTACTTCTAAATCAAAAAAAGAAAGTTTCCAAATATATGCTTCTAGGTTCAACTTTTGAGTGGACAGTCCAACATTCCATTGGCTACAAACACTCTAACTTTGTCATATTTTTTTTTTGGTAACTTGCTACTATCAATCATCCATTTGCAAGAAGCATGTGAAATACAAGATCTTGCCTTACAATTTGATTTTGCAATTCATGGAGAATTAGTTAAGAAATTTTGATTTCATTGGTGATGATAATATTTTGACTTGCAATAAGGGTTGGAAAGATGCTTTGGAAAATGTGGATAGATATATTGATGTATATCAACAACAAGAGTCCTTTAATAAGGCACATTTTTTTGGAGATTGGCATCACACTCTTGACCCACATTTTTGGTGCTCAAAGGGATTTCTCAAGAGGAGTGGGAGGAAGATGAAAAGGTAACTAATTATCTACATGAAGCTAATAATTCAGCTTTCTCACATGGATCTACTATAGTTTGTGGTGCTACAAGAAATATAATTAATTGGATCTCAATGCAAAGATGGGAATTTGAGAAACTTGATTACATGAAGTTCAAAGTTTCAGAGGATAGCTTGGTAAGGTATGATAAAAGGTTTAAAATTAGTCTTTATTTAAACATATTCAAACATCAATAAACTCTTGATATTCATGTGAATGATTACTTTGGATGGATGATTTCTTTGTTTTGGTATTATGGGTTTGATGAGATACAAAAATGAGCATTTCAAAGAATGGTGATAGATGACTTTTTGAGAAAGATTGTTTCATGGATTTTTTTTTATATTTGATAAAGGTCACAATACTTACCTCATATATTTTTTTGAGGATGCATTTGTCTCTAACATTCTACAAGTATATGCCAATGAGTGGTTCCAGAGAGTTAATCATCTTCCTATAAGATAAGTTGTTTATCATTTAGGTTTTTAGAGCACTATGGAATAAATGTTGTTGTATGAACACTCTATTAGTATATTTTAGATCATATATATCAGTCCATGAGACTAAAAATATACTCTCTTTGATTGAGGTAAATTTTGGGTCTTTTGTTATGTATTTTCATGATATATATCTCAACAATGTAGAGGTGAATACAAGATTTGTTTCTAAAATGTATAATGGTTGTGATAGAAGATGCAATGGATATTATGACAATCCTAATAGCAACAAAAATCAGACCCACTACATCAGCAAATGTTTTAGAACTTTTAAATTCAAGTTTCCTATTGACAATGCACTTCTAGCTAGAGAACCTAGACACTATTTGACGTGCAGATACGTGCTAGTTGGAGGACTTAGGAAGAGCACATTTTATCATTAGAAGAGCCTACAATTTGCAAAATCAATTTTCAGTTTTTGGTGGAGTATTTGGTGTTTTTATATGATGATTTTTTTGTCATTCATTTTTTTATTACTATTCCAAATTAGATCCTAAAGTTGCATCAAGTAACCTTTTAGTAGAGGCAAAGTTTGAAGCAGTTTGTGATGTATCCTATAGGGGATGTCCCCATAACTCCAAGGTAAAAGAGGCAATTGTTTTCAAGTTGTATATTCACTTTAATGAGGTTTTTTTTAAAACCCTCTTATAGGCTAAAACAATTAGATTTATGTATTTGAGAAAGATTGCATGAGCTTGTGGTCTAGTTTCCTTGGTGACAGTGCACATAAACAATTCAAAAAAGGAGTTGAAAAGAGAAGGTTATTAAAATATAGAAGCAATACTACAAGACCTCAAGTGATATGGAATAATAAGTTATACAATACATACCATATTCATAATATTCCATACCATATTCATAATATTCTAGAGCAAAGGTATTCTTAGAAATCTTTAGCATGCTTAAGAGGAAGATGCAATTTCACATAGGCATGAGATCACACTCTATTTTGCAGAATGAAATGTTTGGTCATTTTGGGCATCATTGTTTCAATTTCTTGAGGAAAAGAAATTTTTGGAATGGAGGACTTGTCATGTCCCTTTTTCAAAATTTTCTAAAAATAACCATTTACTAAAAACAGTAAGTCCAAAGGCTCAAAATAGCAAATCAAGAGCACTTGATAGATTTTAAAATTAAATTAAATCTAGTGAATTGGTCATGAACAGAATATTATTGTATAACCAAATATATTTTAAATTAATATCTATTTCTAATTGGGTGTGGGATCTTCTACTTGCTTTTTTTTAGCATTTAGTGGCTTATGACAAGCCGAGACAAGTGGCAACTTACATTCCAAAGTGGAATAAATAAATGGAAACTTGCCACCAAAGGTTACATGCACTACATGCAAAATGGAATCTCTCCTTTTTCATGACTTTTGGGTCCCTAACTTAGAAATTGAAGTTTTTTCAATAAAACATGAATGTGGGCTTCATTTTGGATCATTCTTGTTGAAGATTTTGGTTGAGTGTTTGCTCTTCTTTAAAGGATGGTAAACCAATAAAGAAATTATCTACAAGGTTGGTAAACCAAGGAGGTTGAGACTCAAATATAGTGGTTCTGAGGGTCTCCAATTGCAATCTTATCTAGAGATTCCCATTGTGTTGAATGCTCTTCAGTTTGGTAAATTGTCTTAGTTTATTTGTTGGAGTTTGGTGTAGCTTGGAGTGCACAGTGTGGATTCTTGAGTTTCATATTGTTTTTCTATTGTGAGAAGAATATTTTTAATTTATTACAATATTTATATATGTGTTTTTTTGTTGGAAAATTTGTATGAATATTGGGGTGAGTTTGTGTGGATATTGCACTAGTTTCGGATGAGTTTTGGGCTTCTAGTTGAGGATCTCTTTGGGTATTTTGTTTTAGTTATATTTTTTTGTTACCAACTATTTATGATAGAAAATTGATGTATTTTTCATGTTATTATCAGTTTTATATCATTCTACAGTAGTTTCACATCTTTTTGTGTTAGTTCAAAATATTTTGGTGAAGTTTTTATCCTACCTGATTTGCATCTATTCTTAGTTTAATAAAAACAAAGATATCCAAAATTTCCATATTTTTATTGTTGTTCATCATTGTTATATAATATATTTAGCAGAAAAAATGATGTAATTCCACGTGGAGATATTTAATAAATCATTTGGCCTTACTTGCACATTACCCGATTTCCATCTGGTGCATGTTGGTGTTTATTTCAGATTACTTGATTTATCTCACATTAAATATGATAAAAATTAAGATTTATAGATTTGAGATCATTTTTTAAAATTATTAATCATATTTGAGGTTTATATTAATTTGGGAAATTACTACTACTAGCTCTCTCCCCACTATGTCAACTCCCATTGTAATGCCTCAATTGTAGTCACCCAATTTTGCACTAAACACCTCTTCTCTCTTTTGAACTCTTTGTTTTTCTTGAGAATGACAGAAAATTGAAAATAAATTAGGATTATGGCCTTTGAATACCCCCACAAAACTAAAGATTTTATGTGTCCCCAATTAGAAGGTATAGAATGGGCAGAGTGAGAAATAATAAGCAATGGAAATTTAAATGTGAAGTTGAAATGCATGCATGAATGATAAATATGTACAAAATTAGTAAGCTTCATTGTTAATTATGAGAGTTAATACGAAGAGTATATGTTGACATGCTGTGAAATTAAGTATGGCATGTGAAATTGTTGAATATTGTCATGCAACACGAGTTGAAATGATATTAAGTGATGACTATGAGCTACAAGTAGTCATGGTTTGAAGTGTAATTTAACATGAGTAGAACATGCGATAATAAATTTGAAGTGATGAATGAAAGGTTGCACAAATTATGTGATCTAGGAAAGGTGAAAGTTATTGCATGGTATGGATGATGTGAAAAAGGTTATTTGATTGCAATGTGTGATGGAAAAGTGAAGTTGCATGTAATGAAAGTGAATGATGGATACTGCAAGCACAGGTGAAAGGATGGTCGTGCAAGTGTTATAGGTTGATGAATGAAAGATGTCCCTTCTGAATAATGTGCCTTAGATCAAGTTACTATAGGTAACATGAGCACCGGTGTCTATTAGAAAATTAATATTTTTGAGTGTCACATGTGCATGTGATTTATGTCTTAAAGATTATACCTATGAAATAGTAGGAGGCAAGCTATGTGGCTCAGTTGCTGATATTTCTGATGAACTTCATGTTACTATAGATGAAATTTGTATTTTTGGTTTGAATTAATGTTGTAAGGATAATAGGAAATCATCCTTCTACAGTGGCCTCCTATAGATTTTCAACCAATGGCCATTAACTAACAGTGAAAACCTTACATCATCAATAGTCTGTAAATGAACTACTCTATTGGAAAAAACTATTTTTATTTCATATGACCCAAGACATCTAGTTTGTAGTTTGATTTTTTAATCCTTATAAACCTTGAATATAAAGTAGTGCCCAATCACTTGTATTAAACTGCTTGGTTTTGATAAACTGATCATGCCATTATATCCTTTATTTCTACACAATCTTAGTGTGGTATATTTCTTCCATACTTATCTCATCTAGTGCATTGAGGTTATGAAACCTCTCCTTTTGTGCCTCATATATTCATTCCTAATTTTACTATTTTCCTCATAGTTTTGTATTCAAATTTTATGGGAAATACTATCTTTTTTCCATACACCAATTCATATGGTGTGAAGCTTATTGTTTTTTTCCAGGTTGTCTTGTATGCCCAAACTACTTCAGGTAACCTGACTACCAATCCTTCCTGTGTATGTGCACTATTTATGGTAAGAATATTTTCTATTTCCTTTTTATTCACTTCTACTTGACCATTTGCTTGATCGTAATAAGGTGTAAACTTCCTATGTTTCATCTCATATTCCTACACTAACTTGGTGATAAGTTTTGAGGTAAATTGTGGCCCTCAGTCTATCATTATTTCTCTAGGAACACCATATCTTGTAAAGATATCCTCATATATAAATTTGGCAACATTTCCATCCCTTACAAATTGCAAGGCTTTGACCTCCACCTATTTTGTAAGATAGTTAGTACAAACTAGTATATATTCCTTATTGGATGTTGGAGATATAGGACCAATAAAATCTAGCCTCCATTTATCAAATGGCGCTATGACTAGTTGTGGCTATAGTGGCATTTCATCTATTTTTGTAGGTTGTCCCATCCTCTTGACATCTATCTTAACTCCTTGTGTATTTGACTGCATCTTTATGAAGTGTCGACCAATAATAGCCAATAGTCAAAATTTTAAGAGTTGTCCTTTTTGTTGCAAAATGTCCTCTACAAGGTTCAACATGACATGACTGATAGGTTGTCATTATGTCCCATTACTTTAGAAGATAAAACATCAATATATCGATTGGGAAATGTTCAAGGCTATTTGCAATAGAAGGTGACTTGACTATCTCTCTTAGATTTTATGTATTTTTAGAGCAACTGAAATTAATTTTAACCTAAGGTCGTTTAACTAGTTAACTAGAAAATAATTTATCTAAAAAGTTGAAAAGTATTTAAACTAGAAAGCACAAGATAATTAATCTAGAAAGCATGATAACTAAACTAGAAAACATAGAAATAACTAAACTAAGAAGCATATAAACTACAGAATAGAAAAACTTATAAACAATCCATGGAACATCTAATTAATAATAGTAACAGTTCTAACAATTAACAAAAAGTAACTATGAAAATGAAAGACAACGGGTGCTCCAGAACTTCAGACTCTAAGATGACAGACTTAATTACTATCTACAAAATTAACATGAAAAATGACTACACTCAATTATTATCCATGCAATAAAAATGATAGAATTATTTAAAGGAAAGTACTCATCTATTTAATCTATCATCCCTTGAGTGGCCAGCTCGCGGGTTCCTACGTTCTCGGGTCACATGCACAATGTAATCTAAAGCTCTTCCATTAAAATTAATCTTCATCCATAATTTCAACAACTCAGAGATTGATATGCAATAGTTTATTTATTCATATATATTCATAAAGCATGTCGACAACATAACAATACTATTTTGCATATCTTTTACTTCTGGAGATTACATATTTATAAAAATATTCTAACTAAATCCTATATTTCAGATGGTTTAGATTACCATTGAAAAAGTATACATAACAAATTTTAAACAAACTTAATGTCTTTAAATTCCCATTACATAAATATTAAAGAGGCTCGAGTTGAGCCATGAAGTCTTAAACTTTAAAACATAACATAAATTTAACTAAAAGAAACTATGATTTCGGTCCATCATCCTAAACTTCCAGAGCATGTTCCTAGCGCATGTCTTTAATCTATTCTGGAGCTCATGCTGGTTGAACGCTTTTGACTGTTGTATGATGACCAATTATTATCCTCCAAAACACTTAAAACTACCCATTAAATCTGCATTAGCAAGATACCTCAATAAATCACAAGAAATCAAGTTTCTACTATTTTTCTCAGAAGATAAGCAACAGGGGAGGTATGTACCTCATCCCCATCCAATATGCTCTGAGGTATTTTAATATTTTGGCCAAGGCATATTCTCTTATGTAGAACCATTTGATGTTAAGAGGGGAGATCACTTCTCTTTTCTTCAAATATACTGGTAGTGGGGTGTATCTCTCTTCATAGGCATGCCAAGCCTTACCAATCAGTTTTGGCCCTTGTTCTCTGAAATGATTGTAACATAGGAGAAGGTTATCATCATATCTTTGATTCATAGTTTCTTTCATTTTAACAACTTAAAAGTATGCTTTGAAAGCTACATGTTTCCTGTTGGGTTATCTCATATGAAGACCCACATTCTTCTCTACTTGAGAGTATTCTCTAGTACGCTCTTGCCAATGAATATGATTACACATAGTGGATAACAAAGATCTCAATTGCACTTCTCCAAAAAAAAGGTTAATAAAGAAATCATTATGTGTTTCCATCAGTAAATTATGAACAAAATATTCACATAACATATCTTGTCGCTTAGGAGTTGATTCCAAAAATACTTTAACAAATTCACGGTCATTAGGGTCATGTGGCTGGTTATGATATATTCTCAGCAATTTCCATCTTTAACAATTGTTCATTTAAAAACATAGAATATATCCTTGATGGTCTCCTACATGCTAATAGAAATTATCCTATTTGGCATGCATCTTGTTTTTCCCTATAGACCCTATCAAATGACTCCTTCAACAGTACCAACTCCTTTTTCAACCTGATATTCTCAATCCTAGCATCCCTCAAGAAATAACATCTTTTCATCCACTTCATTAATAATGGGGGAATTCGAACTTGGAACCATTCCATTACAATTGGTTTAGTTTGAGTTCCCTTTGATTCCATTATTGGTTTATTGGTGCTTTCTTGCAAATCTTGTTCCAGTTCCACAATCTTACTTAGAGAAACATTTAATTCTTCATTTTGTTTGTTCTTTTCCTCTTCAAAAGCTTGAAATAACTGTAAAAAATTGTTTTTCAAACTTTCAATTTGTTTATCCTTATCAGATAGATTAACATTATATGTCTTATTCTCTTGATTCCATCTTTGAATTTGTATCTGCAATTCATTAATAAATGTGTCCCTTTTTTCTATTTGCAACTTTAAATTTTGAATCTCCTAATCTCTTTTTCCTATTATAGCAATGTGTACTGCTATTTCCTCTTGTTTCTATACAATATGTTCTTCATTTTTCTACAATTGATTTTTTAACTCATCAATTTCCAATTTCAATTTTTCTAACTCTGCATTAACACTATCATTTTCAGTTGTTTCAATAACTTTATTTACAATGGGAGACAAATTTTCTAAAACATTATCCTCAACCTCCATAAAAGGTGGAGATTGTTCCCTCTATTCTTTCTATATTTCTTCAACGGGGGCCTCTTCCTCTTGTCCTATGTGGGAAGGTATTTCTTCTCCTTCTACCCCTGGAGACTGATAAACTTGCTCCCTCATTTCCATTATTTCCACATTATCAGTGGGGTCCTTAGTTTCTATTGACTTTTCCTATTTTCTAGACTCCTTTTTCTTTGGAACACTCCCTATGTCTTGAACTAGGGTTTCTATAGACTCAAAGGACAATCTCTTTCTTCTCCTCAAGGGAGGAGTGTCCTAAAAAGTAATGGTTGACCTTCTTTTCCTCTTCCTAGAGGGAACTCTTTCTATATCTACATGAATAATTTCAACATCCCCTGACTGGTTTGGGGTTCTCAATTCATTGGCTAGAGGTTTTGACGCTTCATCACCAGGGGTTGTGGGAATTTGAGCTTCAGGAGCTCTTGAGGCCTTAGGGGAAGTTCCTCTGGAAGGTGAAGCAATTTGTTTGGAGGTTCTAATTTTCTTTTGGGCATATATTTTTAAAATTTCCAGAGAAATTTCTCACTTACTTTCAGGTTCTTTCGAAAATGATATTTATAGATTAATTGAATTAACCTGGTGTTTCAATGGACCTAAACTAACTTTATATCTTTCTATGGAGGAGATGACATATTCACTCAAAAAGTCAGGCAAATTGACCCTAAATGTAGGGTCTTCTTTCCCATGATGCAAGTGTATAAGCATATGAAAAGCAGGTCCTACCACAGTAGTAATCTGGCCTTCACAAGTAAAATATTTTATGATCCATGCAACAACTATTCCCCGGGGTTCTAATATGGAGGTTCTTTGAAACCCTTTGTTCCTAGTACTGATAACTATCATGGGTCGAGGGTCTCCCTCTCTAAGAAATAATTCTGATAACTTTTGATACGTAATTTGGGAAGTTTCAAATAATTTAATACCAGAATTATCTAAACCAGAGAGGTGAGAAATGACTTTAAAACTCACCTGAAAATGCTTCCCATGTAGTATCACCTGGTCATTGGAATAATTTTTTTCAAATACATTCACCAACTACTCATTACATCTCTCAAACTTTTTTGATAAAATCCAACCATCCCACTTCCTAAAACAAACTGGAAATGTTGCTTAATCCCAGTAATTTATCCGTTGAGGCTGGCTCTAATTTCTTCTTTGCACCCCCCATTTTCTATCTTTGCTCTTTCAATTCTGCTGAAAATTTTCACAGTGCAAGAAGCTTGTGCACAATTGTTTTGAAGATATAATCGAGGAACGATTGTTTATTTGTCTTTATTTAAAACCTTACTCTGCAATGATGATAATTTGCATGGAGGGGTGTGAAAAGAGTGTTGTACTACCAGTTAATCAATTAGTGGCTCAAATTACTAAATTAGGAAGGGAGAAACTCGTGCCAATTAATTACACCTTATTCAAAAATAACTACTTATTTAAGCAAAAAATTGTACTTACTTACATTTTGTGATCACCTGAAGATTATGTACCTTTGCTGATTTAATAGGATGATGGAATGATATTGGTTAAGGTGGTGGCGTATTTATTATAACATGAGTGAGGTAGCTTGTGAATGACAGAGTCATAAATGAGGATAGGCTATCATAATGGCTTTTATTTATGATGGCAAAATGGAGATGAGTCGAAATAACCACACTAAGCGTGGATACCGAAGTGATAACTTAAAAAGGAGGCATGTGTACACGGGTTTGAAAAATCAAAGCATAGGAAAGAAATTTAAATTTTATCAAAAAAGGCGAGCGGAATGGAAATGGATAAGGTTTGGAGCACGCACTCAAAACAAGTAAATAAGTTTTGGAGCATGCTTAATGCATACATTTGAAACGAAGAAGGTGAATAAGTTTTGGAGCATCAGAGCACCCAAACTTGACAAGTTTCGCAACATCATCGAAAGATGCAACCGAAGCAACAACCGAAGGAAAGTTCTGGAGCATCGTCGAAAGATGCAACTGAAAAGAAGAAAAATGGATGTATGAGTGAACTTGAACTTCTAGAGCTTTTCTCGACCAATCACCATTCTACACGAACAAAATGCACGATGTGATGAGTTGAAATGCAAGTTCTAGAGCACCACCGCAATCAAGCTCATAATTTTTGGAGCACTGCCACAATCGAAGGTAAGTTCCTGAGCATAGGGACATCCGAACTAAAAAGTTCCAGAGCATCGTAGCAAGGTGCTCTAGAAGTTGTTTTTGATTTATAGTAAAGTCCTACAAAATGAAACTAAAATTTAGCCAAGTCCAAAGAAATAAGAATTAATGAAGAATGCTTTGAAACAAATTTGTACACATGCCTTTTTATTACAATTTTTCATATATTTATACATTATTTTTTTATTTTACACATATGCAAGGTTTATATTAACTCTGCCAAGGCGAAGTCAATGCATTGGATTTCCCCCTACATTTCTACCAAGTTTGTAAATTCCTCCTTGTTGGCAAGTTTATGGTAGATACGTAGGCAATGACCATTTACCAAGAGAGTTCGTGTATCACCATCAATAGGTTTCAGTTGAACTGTGTCCTTCAAAAACACTTCAGAAATTTCATATGGACCCAACCAATAAGTTCTGAGTTTTCCTTGGTGCTCTTTATATCTGGAATCAAATAGAAAGGCCCAATCACCATTATGGAACTCTCTTTCTTTAATGTGCTTGTCATGCCAAATATTTCATTGTTGTTGAACCAACTCAGTTTGATGGACAACATCCAAACGAAGCTCATCCAACTCGCTTAGCTATAAAAATCGCTCCACTTGGGCTCGTTTTAGATCTAGGCCCAACTGTGTAGTTGTTCTCAGAGTTTGGAGTTCAAACTCAATGGGCAAGAGAGGTTTCTTCCCAAAAACAAGCTCATAGGGGCTAAACCCAGTTGTGGATTTCCATGTTGTGTTGTATGCCCAAACGGCTTCAGGCAATTTCCTAGCCCAATCTCTCCTCCTTGAAGAAACCATTTTCGTCAAAATGTTCTCTAGCTCCCTATTAGTCACCTTCACTTGACCGTTTTCCTGAGGGTGATAAGGATATGACTTCTTATGACTCGCTTGAAAATGGTTCATGAATTCCAAGAGAACTTTGAACATGAATTTGGGTCCCTGGTCTGTAACAATGGCTCTAGGAGCTCCAAACTTGAGAAAGATCTTATTATAGAGGAAGTCAATGACTTGTTCCTCTGTAGCAACTCACAGGGCCTGAACTTCTACCCATTTAGTCAGGTAATCAGTGCAAACCAGTATGTATTCTTTCCCTTGAGAGGAATGATCTATGGGAATGATAAAATCCAATCCCCATTTCTCGAATGGTTCAAGGACTACCTCTAGTTGCAAAGGCATTTCAGCAGAAGTTGTTGGTCTTCCTAGCCTTTGACATTCATCACAATGATGAACATACTTTTTGAAGTCTTTATGCATTGAAGGCCAATAATACCTAGTGCCCAAGATGTTATGAGAAGTTATCTTTGCAAAATAATGACCCCCAGAAGGATCATCGTGACAAGCTCTAAGGATATTATACGTTTCATCTACCCTAACACATTATCTCAAGACCATGTCAAGGCCACAACGAAATAGCATCCCATTAATCCATTTAAATGGGACACTCTTTAACAAGTCGCTTCCTCTATTTTGATGTAAAACCAGGCAGTACTTTTGAAGTGGCTAAATAGTTGGCAATATCAACGAACCAAGGGGTCTTTGTAGAGATAGCAAACATATTTTCATCTAGAAACTCATCTTGTATAGGTGCACAGTCCCCACCTTCTTGTTTAATTTGAGACAAAAATTCTACTACTATGTTAAATTTCCCTGGCTTGTCAATTATAGTTACATTGAACTCCTGAAGGAGTAGTAACCACCTAATTATTCATCCATTTACTATAGGTTTATTCATCAGATATTTAACAGTTGAATGGTTTGTATAAACAGTAAATTTGTACCCTGTAATGTAATGGCAGAACTTTTTAATGGCATCTACAACAACCAATAATTCTTTTTCTATTATCATGTAGTTTCTCTCAACATATATCATTTTTTTACTAATAAAATATATGGCATATTTACCCCCATTCTCATCTTCTTGCCCCAATAAGACACCAATTGCATCATCTAAAGCATCAGCATAAATGTGGAATGAAAAATTCCAATTTGCCCCACGCAGTACAGGAGCAAAGATAAGTTTCTCCTTTATTGTTTCAAATGATAGTTGACAGTCAGGTGTCCAGTTAAACTCCACGCCCTTCTGGAGAAGGGAAAACATAGGGGCCTCTATCTTACTGAAGCTTTTTATAAACCTCTAATAGTATCCAACATGCCCAAGAAAAATTCTAACATCCATTTGCATCTGAGGAGTAGTCAGTTGTTGAATGACTTCAATTTTCTTGGGATCAACCTTAATTCCTTCTAGAAGAGATATGATGACCTAAGACTATTCCTTGTTCCACCATTATCAAACACTTTTCGTGGCTAAGGGATATTCGATGATCCTTTCATCTCTCTAAAACCCTATCCAAGTTTTGAAGGGCTTCATCATAGGTTGACCCATAGATAGTGAAGTCATCCATGTAGACGTCTACACAGTCATTGACAAGCTCAACAAATATAGCCAAAATGGCTCTTTGCAAAGTTGCAGGGGTGTTACAAAGTCCAAAGGGAAGAATACGATATGCAAATTTTCCCCATGGAAAAGTAAACATTGTCTTATCCTTGTCTTTTGGTGCTACCTGAATCTGGTTGTAACCACTAAATCTGTCTAAAAAGGAGAAATATTTCCTCCCAGCCAAATTGTCCAGAACCTAGTCTACAAATGGTAGGGGAAAATAATCTCGATGAGTGGATTTGTTAAGTTATATGTAATCTATGCATACTCTCCACTTTTCATTTTTCTTTGGCACTACAACTAGAGGTGAAACCCACTTACTGTCAGAAATGGGATAAATAAATCTCGCTTGAAGGAGTTTCTCAATTTCAATTTTGACAATATCTTTTAATGCAGGATTGAGTCTCCTATGTGGCTGATGTACTGGCCTTACATTAGCATCATTATAAATATGATGTGTACAAACACTTGGGTAAATTCCCCTCATGTATGTATAGTCCCAAGAAAAAATCTTTAGAACTTTTTACCAAAACATTAAATAATCTATCCTCTTATGATTCTGTCAGCCAACTATTGATGTTCAAGGTTTTTCCCGATAGTAGCATAATTGTTTTTGTTCCCGGATGGGCGGAAGTGACAATATGCATTGGTCATAACAAGGTATTGAGAGGATAGCTATGAGGTATAATTCGGTGAAATCTAGCAATGTCCTCAAAAAATGCGTAGTTTTGGGAATCATATTGGCCAAAGGGCAAGACAACTATAGTAGTATATTCCTGTTCAATCCCATGTACATCGATTGGTTGTCCTAAAATTTTTGGTGCATCCACCATTTTCTCATCACATGAGCCTATGGCAAGGTGTGTTATATCATTTACTAACTCATCCTCTAATTCTTCTCCATGTTGTTTAATAACTACCATGGCTAACGAGGCCAAATTGTCTTGACCATTAGACTCTTTTGGTTCATCAACCTAGACTTTGTTATATTCGGTGAGTTTAGCAAGAGGGTACAAGAATAAACATTTACTATTTGGACCATGTGAAATGGTCATTCCTCCCTCTCTGCAGTCGATTTTAGCTACAACACTGGCCAACCATGGTCTTCCGAGAATTATTGGATAATTGTCTTTGGGTGTAAGCAACTAAATTACCTAAAAGTCCACTGGATATTCCCATCCATCAACTTTGACAAGAATGTTTTCAATAAAACCCTTGGGAATGGCTATGGACTGGTTTTCCATCTACAAGACTATAGTTGTGGGACATAAATTAGTGAGGCCTAATTTTTCCATCACGTCTATAGTAATTACGTTAATGACTGCTCCTAAATCCACTAATGCATTAGGTATTGCTACCTCATTAATCGTGACAGTTATCAGTGGACTATTAGGATCATCATATTTTGGAGCAATGGTCTTTCCAAACAAAAAGTCAGCTAAATAACCATCGATGTGCATAGTATTTATTCTCTTTGGTTTCCTCACCGGAGTTTTAATGCATAACTATTTGATTAGTTGGTTCAACTCTAGAATCTCCTTTATTTCTTACAGCAAGGGAACCTCTATTTGCAGTTTGTTTGATTTCCTATATTAACACAGTTTCGGAGGTCAAAGGCATTTCTAGAGTATCTTTCAGAATGGTCAGTTTCAGATGCTCTGAAAATGGTGCTTGAGTTTTCTCTTTTGGAGTGGTATCCTTCCTAAGATCAGTTGGAGACTAACCTCCCTCCTCCCGAGGTAATTCGGAAGCTCTCACTGACAATGGTGGTAGAGTAGTGTCTGTGGTAACAGTTTGGTTGGGGTCTAGAGGTGGAGTAGCCTTTTCAGGAGTTTTGGGAGTAGGTTCATCCACAATTTCTTCAATGGTTGGTGGTTGAAGTGTTTTACCAGAGCGCAACTAAACATGTCCATAATGCATGGCATTAAGTCTGGTACCATTCTCTTGTTCAGTGGAGTATACCAAAGTATTTTGTCGATTTTTCCTAGGATTGGGAAGTGGTTGTGTTGGGAGCTGAGGTTGATTTATTTGTTCACTCTATGGAGGATTCTGGGGTGGCGGTAGCAGATTGTGTTGTTGATTCCTTTGAGGGCCAGTATAGAATTGATTATGTCCCTGGTTCCATTGAGGAGTAGTATGTTGTAGATACCATTGTTGTTGAGTTTAGTTTGGCCACTATTGAGTTCCCCATGATTGGTTCGCCCATTTAGGGGGTCCCCAATTAGGTTGTTGAGGTGGTGGTTGAGGCCAAGATGGAGTCCATTGATTAGTATCCCAATTGTTTTGGGGTCTCCAAGCAGGATTGGAATTTTTCCCATAAGAAAAATTCCCTCCTTGGTGTTGATTTACCACATTTATTTCTTCCTCAACCTGTGCAATCCTTTTCTTGGAATTCTTGAGATTAGTAAGAAGCTCACACTAGTTTGTAAGATGATTTTTCTCACAAAGTTGACAAGGAACAACCTTGTCTAGTAGACATTCTCTCAAAATATTTTTATTTCAACATCTTGGACAGTAGATGGACAAAGTCTCAGGATTGTGTGTCTTAGCTTGTCTGTCATCTAGTGTAGTGTTCTATTGAACAAGTATGTCCATTTTAAGGTTCGTTATTTCTTCTCAGAGCTTGCCTATTTTTTTAGACCCTTTAAAAAGTGTAGTTTTACAAATTCCTCCTTGAGTACGTGATAAATTCTGACACAACTCACATATGCCATCAAGTCTTAACCGAGACACGTCTCCTTTTCCCATTATATCAAGGCTTCTTCTTGCATCCTAATCAAGTCCCTTAAGAAGTATAGTCCCGAGAATCTCAAAACTAATGTCCTCTCCTCCACATCATTTAGACAAGAAAATAAACCTGTTTGGGTAATCCTTTAGACTCTCATCCTCATTTTGCCTAAGTTTAAACAACTCCTCCTTATGATCACTCACCCTACAATAGCTCAGGTATTTTTCTAGGAAAGCAGTCTCCATGTCATCCCAAGACCTAATAGACCCAACAACTAATCCCATAAACCAACACATGGCCGCATCCTTCAGAGTAGAAGGAAACAACTTCAGTTTCTGGTTATCATTTTTATAGTCATAAGTTTGACATAGGACCTTAAATTCGAAAAGAAACTAATCTAGGTCTTTCGAGGACAAACCTTAGAAGGTTGGCAGGAAAGCTGGAGAGATGTTTTTCATCGTAGTATCATCATCTACATCCAGAGCAATAGGATAAGTGAACGTTTGTGGTGTCGGAGGATCATTATTATTACAGTTAGCATCATTTTGGTTAGCTTCAGCCCTACGATCACCCATGATGTCCAGAGGAATGTGTTCCTCCTGGATAATTTCCTCAATGACGGGTTGTTCTACTAGATGATCTTCAGGAAAATAGAGGAAAGTCTCTGGTGGATTAGGCTCAAGTAATTCTTCAACAGAGGGGTTTTTTGAGCCTTGGTCCTCCCTATGTCTGATTGGAACGTATTTTGGGGGGGTCTTTGGGATAAATCTTCCATGAGGGCCTCTTTTCTTGACCATGCAGAAAAGAAAGCCAAAGGGCTATTTTGGGCCTAAAAGAGGTATTCAAGGTATCTCCTATTAACACTCAAGAAAGAAAGCTATCCCCAACAACGATGCCAAAAAGTGATAGGCTATCTTTAGGTCCCATTACTTTAGAAGATAAAACATCAATATATCGATCAGGCAGTGTTCAAGGCTATTTGCAATAGAAGGTGACTTGACTATCTCTCTTTGATTTTTTGTATTTTTAAAGCAACTGAAATTAATTTTAACCTAAGGTCATTTAACTAGTTAACTAGAAAATAATTTATCTAAAAAGCTGGAAAGTATTTAAACTAGAAAGCACAAGATAATTAATCTAGAAAGCATGATAACTAAACTAGAAAACACATAAATAACTAAACTAAGAAGCATGAAAACTACAAAAGTAGAAAAACTTGTAAAAAATCCATGGAACATCTAATTAATAACAATAATAGTTCTAACAATTAACATAAAGTAACTATGGAAATGAAAGACAGTGGGTGCTCCAGAACTTTAGACTCTAAGACGACAGACTTAATTACTATCTACAAAATTAACATGAAAAACTACTACACTCATAATTATTATCCATGCAATAAAAATGATAGAATTCTTTAAAAGAAAGTACTCATCTATTTAATCTATCATCTCTTAAGTGGCCAACTTGCGGGCTCCTACGTTCTCAGGTCACATGCACAATGTAATCAAAATCTTTCGTTAAAAGTAATCTTCATCCATAATTTCAACAACTCCAAGATTGATATGTAATAGTTTCTTTATTCATATATATTTAGAAAGCATGTCGATGGCATAGCAATACTATTTTGCATGTCTTTTACTTATGGAGATAACATATTTATAAAGAGCTTCTAACTAAATCCTATATTTCATATGGTTTAGATTACTATTGAAAAAGTTTGTAATAGATTTTAAACAAAATTTGTCTTTAAATGCCCATTACATAAATATTAAAGAGGCTCGAGTTGAGCCATGAAGTCTTAACCTTCAAAACATAACAAAAATTTAACTAAAAGAAACTATGATTTTGGTCCATCATCCTAAAGTTTCAGAGCATGTTCCCAGCGCATGTCTTTAATCTGTTCTGGAGCTCGTGCTAGTTGAATGCTTTTGACTGTTGTATTATGACCAATTATTATCCTACAAAACACTTAAAACTACCCATTAAAATTGCATTGGCAAGATACTTCAATAAATCACAAGAAATAAAGTTTGTACTATTTTTCTCAAAAGATAAGCAATTATTATGCCTAAAGTTTAATTAATTGGCAGAGAATAAGTATTTTGCATATATGAGGAAGGGTTTTATTATGTTATCATGATGAGGTTATTTTTACCTCATCAATGACTTGATAATATTATAGACTTCATCTTCTTTGATGCACCTTCTCATTGTATTATTAGGCCTTGTGTAAAATAAATATCCATCTACCCATGAATAAGGAAAAAAAATTGAACTAAATGGATTTTCCACCTTGGTGAGAGATGTGGTGGTGTTTTCCCTGCAACTAGATAATTAGCTATGTTTGCATACCAAGGTGTATGTAGAGATAGGGAAAATAAGTGCTCATCTAGAAATGAATCATCTACAATATCCTCTTTTGACTTTGTTGGCAATCTAGAGAGAAAATTTGCAACCACATTATCTTTTGCTAGCTTGTCTACAATGCTAATATCAAACTCTTGAAGTAGCAACAATCGTCTCACAACTATGCCTCCAACTACTGGTTTTTTCATCAAGTACCTGATTGTTGTATGGTCTATGTGGATGAATACAGAATACCCTTTGATGTAGTGTTTGAATTTGTTTATTGCATAAACCACTACTAACATCTCCTTCTTAGTAACTGTGTAGTTAAGCTCTGCCCCTTGAAGGTTCTTACTGATATAATATATGGCATATTCTAGATTCCCTTATTTCTATCCTAATACAGCTCCAATTGAAAAATCAGAAGCATTGGTGTGGATATATAAAGGTAATGTCTAATTTGGTCCTCTTGATACTAGGGTATTTGTAAGTGCCACCTTAAGAGCTTCAAAGGCATGTTGACAAGTAGGTCTCTAATCAAACTCTCCATCTTTAGACAATAAGACAAAAAATGGTGTTGCAATCTTACTAAAATATTTGTATAAATAGCTTGTAGTAGCTAGCATGGCTAAGGAAGCTTCTAACATCCTTTTGTTTCTCAGGTATAGGTAGTGTTGATATTACCTCTATTTTATTTGGGTCTACTTGGATTCCTTTATTGGACACAAAGTGTCCCAAGACTACTCCCTCAACTATCATCATGAAGCATTTCTCATGACTTAGGGATAGGTGGTTATCTTGACATCTCTTTAGTACCTTCTCCAAATTAGCAAGTGCTTCTTCATAGGTATTCACATAATTTTTAAAGTCATCCATGTAAACTTCCATGGAATCATGAGCACAATCTTAGAATATACTTAGAACTACCCTTTGGAAGGTGGCAAGTGGCTTGCATAGCCTAAATGGTAAGACAAAGTAAGCATGTGTTCCCCAAGGGCATGTAAATTTTTTCTTGGTCTTGGTATTATGGAGCTATCTTAATCTAGTTGTATCCACTAAAACCATCTAATAAGGAAAATTATTGCTTTCCTGCTAATGAATCTAGCACTTGATCAATGAATGGAAGGAGAAAGTGGTCTTTTCTAGTTGCTACATTCAACTCATGGTAATCAACACACCCTCTCCATTTCCCTCCATTCTTAGGTACAATTAATAATGGAGACACCCATTGACTGTTAGAGATGATAAATGAATCCTGCATCCAACAAATTTTATGATTCTAAATTAACTATGTCACGGACAATTGGATTCATTCTCCTTTGAGGTTGCCTAACTGGTTTGTAGCCATCATTGATGTAAATTCGATGCATGCATATGTTTGGGTATATTCCTTTCATATCATGGTAATCCCATGCAAATGCAATTCTATGTGCTTATAGCACATTCAACAGTGAAGATTGTTGTGCAATAGTCAAATGACTATTTACATTTAATGTCTTCCCTAGTATAATCTCTAAATTCAAGGTTGATGTTTTAATAGATGCAATGTCAAGACCTGCTATATTTGGACTACAGTTATGTGGCAATAAGGTATGGATAATTTGAGAAATAGACACAAATGTATTGGAAAGGATTATGTTCCGCAAAGGGTCTTGTAAGTATGTTAAATAGTCATATTGTTGTGAATGTTAAATAGTCATATTGTTGTGGGCCCCTACCATAATGGTTTTGCATGATGTTTGCAAGAAGTTTATCTTTATCTTGGATTTCTAACATAAGACTTAGTTCAATAGTCATTAATATTTGTAATGAGTATTGATCATCCTCATCTAAGGCAGGTCATACAGTTTGCTCCAAGTCTGCATGTGGTTGCGTAGGTGGATAAAGTACTAGTTTCTTGGTTATATTTTCATTGGAAATGATCATGTTACCAAACCTGCAACCTATGAAGGTGTAGTGTAGAAAATTGTCACCCTTAACAATTTCACATTATGTTTTGTCCCCCTAATTTATTGGACTTAATTAAGCTCCTAATTTTCCATATTATGTATTCTAAAGCCTAATTTTTATCATTTTCAAAGGTATTGCAAGTATTGAATAAATGCATCTAATTGTTATGTTGCTCGCGACTAGGTGTATCCTAGAAATTTGGGCTAGGACCCATTCGCCCATGAGTGAATGGGCCTCCCTTCTTAGCTAGGACCCAAATTTAAATATGTTGTTGGCAACATTTTAACATCCAAAATTCAAATTTCAAGTGTTGACTTTTGGAATCTAATTTTTGAGAAATTAGTACAATTGCATATAAATACCTAGTTATTTTATATTTTGAAATCTAACAAGAGCTATCTAGAAAACTACTGGTAAACTTATGATCAAGAGAACTATTGAGCAAGTCAAGAGAAACATTTCAAAGATTTATTGTAGCAATTCAAGATCCAACATCATGTCAAAGTTTACATGTGTTCATATTGTCATTACTTTTTGAAAGCTAAGATATTTTTGTATGTCTCCAAAGCACTCAAGCATTCAAGCAAGCAAGATCCAAATCCTTGAGGAGATGTGTATGAATTCATTCCTTCAAGGCAACCATTGAAGGGTGGTGAGTTATAAAACATTGTGATTTCATCATTCCTTCATTTCTATTATCATTTATCATTGACATTTTTCCATTGTGGAAGTGGAAACACTTACATGGGGTTTGACTGAGGCAAGCCCCTAAATGGCTCAACATCTCTTCTCTTTATGAATCTACAGGTTATAGGTTTGATGAGGATCAAGGAAAGTTTGAATTTAATTCATTCATTATTGCATTTGTTGTCATCAAAGTTGTCAAGCCACAAAAACTCACCTACAAAATTTACTGACAACATTCCGACAACTCTACAACCAATAATCAAGAGCTCAAATCCAGCATTGGAGAACTGCAAAATCGGTTTTTGGACCTCTTATCAAAGACCCATATGCCCCTAGGTGTATGAGTCCCTCTTTGTATGGTGAATTCAACTTTTGGGGATAGGTACACATCACTCTGCCTCTCCCAAATTTTCTTCCAAATTATTGTTGCGGTCTA
This sequence comes from Sequoiadendron giganteum, assembly GCA_007115665.2. Lineage (NCBI taxonomy): Eukaryota > Viridiplantae > Streptophyta > Pinopsida > Cupressales > Cupressaceae > Sequoiadendron > Sequoiadendron giganteum. Next base: position 342,817,474 of record CM021105.1, on the reverse strand, counting down.
TTCTTCGAGATATTGCATTTTTCATATTAGGTCATTTAGTCCAATTAGGTTAATCATTCCAAATCATTTCTAAGACTCGAAAGGATTAGATCCGGGTCTGATTGACTCACCTTATATGTTGAAAGTTAATCTATGCACCTTGTTGATTCGCATCCTAATGGAACCCTTGGAGAAGTGGAATTGATAGGTTTTGGGCAATAAACTTATCATTCATCCACTTTCCCTACATTTCAATAGGAATTTGTAGTAGCCAACCAAGGTCTCCCTAAGATGAGGGGGTATCCTACAATATTTTTGTAGGTTGTAACACCATAAAGTCTGCAAGGTATCCCATGAGTTTAACGTTATAACCAAGTCTTCTATAATTCTCTCAAGTTTTACTGTAGACCTATTTGCTAACTATAACATAGTAGGTATAGGTATGAGCTCCATTAGTTGTAATAGCTTCATGGTTTCCTTGGTCATTGCATTAATGGCTGCTCCAAGGTCAATTATGGTATTCTTGATGAGAGTGTCATTGATTTTGACATCCACAACAAGGTTCTTAGGGTTTGCATACTTGAGGATAACTATATTTCCATCATAATATATGCAAGTTGTCCTAAAACATGCGCAATTTGAGCATCCTTACGTTTCTTGCCTACATTTTTGAGGCGTAACTCTCTCATTGTTTTCATATAAATTGACACTTCCTTAATTACCTAAATGAGTGGTATCTTAATTAAAATATCTTTGAGTTGTCCCACTAGATCAAGTTTAGCTTGTGAATGATGTTTTTGTATTGTTAATCTCTCAAGGAATGGAGGTTTATGGACTTATGATTGTTGGGTTGACCTGATTTGATTCCAGTTCCCTAGGTTGTTTTTCCATAGTTTCTATTGGGATTTCTTCATCAGTCAACTCTGACATGATGTGAGGAGATAAAGGCCTAAGGCCTAGTTACCATTTTCCCTGAGCAGAGATGGACATCACTCACCTCAACCTCATAAGTATGGTATTGGATGGTTTTGATAGCATAAGCCTTTTGGATAGACTTATTATTTAGGTTAGGTGTAGGTTGTGCTAGTAAATTAGGTGCTCTTGGTGGTGTTGGTGCATCCATTATTGGATTTGGAATTATGGTTGTTTGTTGTGGTTGCAAGGGCTATTATGGCTACTGGTAATTTAGATTTAGATTTTGCCACTATCGACCTCTTTGCCACTATGGTGGCCATTAGTTTTGTTGGGGTTTCCATTGGGAATTATAATTTGGTCCTTGGTAATTTTGTGGTGGCCATATTCCCTGTTGTTGTTGAGTCCAATTAGAGGTTTTGGGCATTGGCCATTGTGAGTTTTGCACATTGGTCCAAGATTGAGGGTTGCAATTTGGGAAGTTTGTATTATTACTTGAAAATGACATATTATAGGTCAAGGGATCTTGGGGCATACCTTGTCTTGGCAGCCACGGTTTGTATTGAGCGATGTAAAAAACTCGACCTTACTCAACTTCTAGGGCATGCAATTTTGGCTTCTTTTTCTTGTCTTCAGAAATATTGGCTAGCTTCTTGTACTTGTAATTGATCTTCTTTTGGCGATAGTGTGGGAAGAATTCTGCAAGGGTTGCATCTTCTTCTTATTACTTATTCTTGATATGGAGGGTATCTAGTTGGGTAGATAGGTGGCTAATGATTTCCTCCTTCATGGATGATAAAAGATCACTCAACTCTACCTTTCAAACTCCAATGGATGATTTGTTGAGAGATGAGGTCATGTCTTCCTTGGTCTTCTTGATGAGACTTGGAGTAATTTCTACACACCTTAAAAATATCATCAAAGGGTATTTGTGAGATGCCCCATGCTCCAATGAGATTCAGGCCATCCATATAGTCTTCATGAACTCCCCTTAAAACATTAGTTTTAGGGATTCATCAGAAAGTCTATTTTGATGGGATTTCTTGAGGTAGAATTGAAACCTCTCAACATAATCTTCCAATGGCTCATCTTATTTTTGTCACATCTAAAAGATGTCATCACTTTTTCTATTTGTGCCTCTACAATAATCTTGACATTTCTCAGGAATTTTGTCTTCATTGTATTCTAGTTTGAAACAACATCTCTCCCAACCCCAAGAACCATCACTAAGCAACATCTTTCAGTGTAGGTAATTTTTTTTTGAGTTGGTGAGCATTTGTGGTGTAGTCATAGCTTCAACATAACACATAAAACTCAAAAAGAAAGGTGTATGGATCCTCTATGACCAGCCAATAGAAGATAAGGAGTGCTAAAGGAGGTATGTTCTTCAAGAAATAGTTGCCCTTTCCGAGTTGGTTATAGAGAATTCAAATGTTACATGCTTTGGTGGATCTTCTAATGTTGCATCACCCATGATGCCTATATGTATTCAGGAAATATCCTTTGTGTTTGGTGTAGGTACTGGTGTAAGGGATGATTCTTCTTTAGGGATTCCCTCATGTTGCTCACTTTGTTCACCAATATCTTCTAATGCTTCATGTGATGAGGGGAGAAATCTTCCCAGAACGTCTCGATGACTCCACATGCAATGGTTGTGACTCTTTAGATCAATGACTCCTACACATTGTTAGTAACTCATGTTGTTATTGATGGCTAAAATACCTAATGTTGAAAACAAAATTGCTAAACTGTGAAAGCTTGAAAGGAATTGAAAATACATAGGAGAATCCTGAACTTAGCACCATCCTTGACAATAGTGCCAAAAATATAGAGCCTCTCTAATGTATAATTAACTTGGTGCTACTAGGTGTGAATGCTCTTCCTATACCTGCTCAAACATGAAAAACAAGTGATCATTAGTCAAGAAACGAGTAAGAATGAAGCATTCCCTATGAAATTCATCTAAGCAATAGAACATGAAAACAAAGTAAAATATCTAATAAAATACTATTATAAATGCTCAAACCAGCATCCCATAGGGGGATTAGTGCTCCTTTGGTGTGGGAAGAATCCCTTTCCTAACCCCTTGATAAACTTGATGATGGATTTATGATGAACAAGTATAAAATTGCCTATAATCTTGCTAGAATGGATGGAAAGGATGAAATGCTATGAACTCAAATGCCTATAGTGATTATGCTCTTAGTTGATGGATCCATATTGTGAGAATGATGCCTCTATTTATAGAAGTCGAGGATGGAAGAGTGAAAAAGATTGATGAATGTGGGATTAAATAATAAACCAATAGCATAGTGCCACTTGTCAACATGCTAATGAATCTCGGAGGAGATGTGCTCACACATATGTGAGCACATTTTGGGAGATGTGATGTGTAAGAAGAATAAATGACAAGGTGGCTTGTGTAAGATTCCATTTACAGCCAAGGTGGCTTGTATAAGAGGAGGTGTAAGAGCTATTTAAATCCAAGGTGGCTTGTGTAAGAGCTCTTTAATGCCAAGGTGGCTCAAGAAAGAGGACAAAAGTCCTTTGGGAGGGCAAAGTCAAATGGGTGGAATATTCTAGGAATATGCCCTTTTGAAAGAAAATAAGGTAATTAGTAAATCATATAAATTGATTTACATGTAAAACTTGACCAAGGTTGACTTACCTTAGGGTGGAGTTAAAAGCTAGAGGAATGGGGGACTAGTGTTAGGAGATAATTAATTTAGGATTAATTAACTTAGATGAGATTATTTGATTTATGACATTTGATTTAAATGTTTGAGTTTATTTAAATCAAATGAGAGGATGTTAGAACTTTAGGATTTTAATTAAATAAATTTATTTATTTAATTAAAGGAAGATGATGAAATAATCTGATAAAGTGTATTATCTGATTTTTAGGAGAAAATTCAATGAATTAAATAAAGATTATTCAATTAATTGGTTAGTGTTGAAATGATTAAGGAAGAATTTCTGTTAGTTAATCATGATCAAGTGCACGATATCAATCAGGATATTTTGAGTGTCTACATTTTCCCCCTCTTTGAAGCAATGTACCTGTTGTGTTGGTTCAAAGAATAACACTGGTGAGGTCAAAAGTCATTAAATTTATAATTTTTTAGATGCCCCATTGCTGCCCCAGTGAGAAGAAATATGCTAGTATACTTCCCTCTTGAGATATCATATGAAAATTTCGATTTTTGGGGGAGATCTCACAACAAAGAGGTTCAAGATGGATGTATGAATGGTTAGATTAACAGATCTATATGATAATGATGATGAAAATTAGATGAATTAAGATGCTGAGAATAACAAATTTATATTATCCTAAAAATCTTAAATGATGATGCAATGCATGTGAGATGGATGATGTTACCTATTATGATGATATGTATGAATATGCAAGATGCAGACGGTTTGTGGATGACATGTTAGCGTGAAAGAGGATAGAAGAAATAAGATGATGAAAAAGGATCCAACAAGTCTATGATTTGTCCAAACTTTATTAGAGATGATGATGAATGATTATGATGTATTCCTTATCCAAGGATTGGGGTCATAAAGAGCTTACTTTCCTTATATTTGATAACACACATGGATACAATGCATCAAGGCATAGACGACTAGGATGGCATTGTATCTAGTGAGATGGACTTTGAATTGACAAACAAATAGGAGTATTCGTGTTCATACTTGACATACATAAACCTTACTAGGATGTACTTCAGAAGTTTTGAACATCTCGGACCAAGACACAGAAAGGCATAACCTCTCAATGTAATAGTCAACAAGTTGTCCAAAACACCTTCCATACATATGTAATAAAACAAGTATTCGCCAAGGTTATATTACAAGAATATCCAACAAGCACAACAAGCAAAAGATAACAATCAATGCCCCATTCCTTTATCTCAAAATCATTTTGACAGATGTGATTGAGAGGTCATTGGAATGAGCACAATAATATAAATCAACAAGACAAAGATCAAGTAAACAAATAAGCTAATGTTCTTCATACCACTAGCCAAGAATAAACTACAGTGATGTATGATGTTGATGTTCATTGTAGGAAGGATGCATCCTAGGACATGATGTTATCAGATGATGGTCAGATTGATTGGATGATAAGCTAGTGATACCAAGAGTTGACCAACTTGTTTACCGACTGACCTAGACTTAAGACCTTGATGTTGGAGTTCACACTTTTAACTCCTAAAATTGCCTCTAATCATTTTGCCAAAGGATGAAAGCGACGATTAACTTATTATGAGTGGATGCTTATTGCGGGTGAATGTTGAAATGGGATAAATGCACTTTTTTTGGGTTTTTTGAATGTTTTTCGATTTTTGCAATGTTTTGAGGTTGTTTTTTGGGATTTTCAAGATGTTTTACAAATGTTTTGATTTTTAAAATTTTCAATGTTTTTGGTGTTTTTATGAGATTTATGAATGTTTTTGGGTTTTGTGTCTTAGGGTCCCATTAATAATGGCTTTGCCTACATTTAAGCTCAGAGACGACATAGTTCAGATACCATGTTTTTGACGTTTTTTAACTTTTTGACTTGTTTTGGGATTTTGACATGTTTTGGATGTTTTTGGATTTTCACATGATTTTGACAATTTGGATATGGATATGTGATGATATTAGTGATCTACTTTAGGATTTTGTTGAAAACCAAGCTAAGTTTGATTGATCAGATTGAAGGATTGATGATGATAACATTGTTGAGGATACATAACAATGCAAGGATAGTGTTAAGCAACATGAGGATTGAGAATTAATGGATTGATGATGATAACATTGTTAAGGATACACAGCAATGAAAGGATAGTGTACTTAAGCAACATGAGGATTGGGAGGGATATCCTGAGATGATAATGGATTGATTGGATTTGATTGATCTGGATTTTGAAGCTTGATTTGGAACAAAATTATTTTGATGATTTGATGTGACGCTGAAGTGCAAGTTAGATGTGACTGATATTGATTGTTTGGATTGATGTTCAAAGAAAGATAAGGAATATATTCTCGTCAAAATATATCATGGGTTTTTTATTTCAATTTTTTTTATAAATGATTTGACTAATTTGATTTCAGGTTTTCCAATGTTTGGATCACCTCATGAGTTGAAAGATATAGATCAAGATTTATTCCCGAAGCAAGATGTAAATATTTGCCCCCAGTGTCTAGCAATGTGTGGATTACCACGGGTGGATGCTTGGATAGAGGTATGAATGGATGGATATGGTAAGCACACAAAGGATGCCAATGTTTATCTTGTGATAAAATAAGGTGTTTGAATAGAGGATGCTCATTTGGATAGTGCTTCATGGCTTAGATAATATTGGGTAGTATAGGATCAATGAAAATGACCCATTTCAATATGTTTACCATAAGCAAGTGTAAAGTGTACACCAAAATTTTATCAAGATCAAGATAATGTGGAAGATGGATGTAGATAGATGAGGATGGATGGGATAAATGGTTCATGGATGAATGGATTTATTATGAATAAGATGGATGGAATGTTGGCTTTATTATAGATGTGATAAGATGCTTTCACCTGAAGTGGCACATGTAGATGCTCGATTCTACACATGATGCCTATTTTCCATATTTTCATCATGGTACCTATCCAAAGTACCACCATAGTGGTTTTCATTGGAGGACGATTTTTATCTTTACTATTTTCATGATTTTTTTTTATTTTTCTTTTTTTGATTTTTTGTTGAAAGATTTTAAGCTCATGTTGAACCACCTGGTACTACTAATGTTGATGCTTCTATCATAATGTTCCATCGATATCCTGCTTGAAGAAGTTGTTTCACTAAAATACGTGCACTTGAATGCAACTTTCGAGAATTCTATTTTGTTTTGCCGATACCAAGGTTAACTTTATCTTTGTGCACACATCGCAATAGAAGGCCTTCTGAATCCTTATGATTAAGGGTCGTTGCCAATACATGGTCAATGTGAGAATTGGATATCATGTGTGGAGGCGAGGATGGTGTTGTATGTTTAGGAATAAAAGATGGATTGGTTGATAGTTTGGAACCTTTGACTCTGCAAACTTGGGAAGATGAGCAATGATGGGTGGATACGGAAGTGTGCATGGAATTAGGACCAACTGCTTGATATACTTTGTATGTTGCTTGAGAAGCCTTCTTTTTCCTTTGTGGACATCTTTGATGGATATTTTTCCCTTTTTATTTTTCCCCATAGTTTCTTTGACTTATGGAGTTTGATAGGGATAATATTTCTTTTTAATTTTTGGTATCCATTTATATTTTATTTGTCCATTATGTTCTCAACTTTTTTTGCTTTGATAACATTCTTTGTGCTTTGATTCAAACCTTTCTTTTGATGTTCGTCTGAATTCATGGATGGGGTGATGGGTGGATGAAGATTCATGAAATGGTTGGTTGTATTATTGGCATCAGTTTTATCATAATGATTCTTAGTACTTCCTATGTTGATGTTAGCACTAGATGAAATTACCCCCAATTTTACAGAGGTATCACTAATATGTTTAGATACCTTAATTGTTGAATAACCAAGACCTTGATACTTAGGATTGCCAATAATTTGCACTAGTTCTAGGATACCTTGTTCATGTAGACCTAATCCTTTGCCTTGATAATTCATTTGTTGAAATTTTTTACTTGCAATAGGATATGATTTACCTTGGAAACAAGATGCTAATCCTTCTCTACTCTATCATGGATCTTCAAATGTGATAGCTTCTTCATTGATAAAATAGCTTGCCTTAAAAAGGGTAAGTGATCCAAGTTTATAAGTGATAGGATCCTCCATAAGTGGGATAACTTCCTGTTTCATATATTTGGCTTGATCTTGTGAAATATCATATTTTAATGCTTCTTCAAGAGGTATTAATGATTCACTGTCCATATAAAAGTCTTCCTCGTGATTCATTTTTGATATGCCTTCATAGGATGTTTCTGATTCACAAATTTTGTAAAAGCCTTCTTTATGACCCATTTCTGATGTCTCTAGATGTTTCTATGTCTTGATCATGTGTACAAATGTTAAGAGTAGGAGACCCTTGTTCCTTGGTAATGGTATCAAGAGTATGAGACTCTTTTTTTCCATGAAGATCATCTACGTCTCCAGCCAAAGAAAGCATCTCATGGTTTGATGGAGGAGTATGTGCTATATGGATATGATCATCATTTGTGACATCTTGTATAAATAAGAGAGTGCCCATTAGATCATTGTAGTATTGTGGAGATACAAATTCTTGATCTTGGTTAATGTTTGAATTTCTTTCGACATACTTTGGATCAATTTCTTGACATGGGTCAATTTCACAGGATGGATTGCTTACAAAGGGTTCATGGACATCGTCATTAGGCATGGGAGGTGGCTCAATATTCTATTGATATTTGAGTGCATTTGGATCAAGTGTTTAGTTGATGATTCCTTCAATATTCGCAACCATGAGGTCGAAAGCTGTCAATATGTCTTGGAAAGGACCAGTGTTATACTTTGGTGAAAGATGATGATCATGCTTTGGAATAAACTCTTGAGATATGCCCTCTAACTCATTAGGTGATGTAGATACATTGTCAACATGATCATTGGTGGATGGATCTTGTATTATGTCAATAGGATCAAATAATTCTAACACTCCTTTAAATAGATCATTGTTGGAAATTATTGGTGAATTTTGATCATGATAAAAAACTGACCCTTGATGCATGTTGATTTGATCGTTGGATGAGGTAGAAACATCTTCAAGGTGCTCATTGATGGATAGATTTTGATCATTGTCTTCACTAATTACGGTGGATATATTTTCAATGTTATCGCTATTGGTTGAATCTTGATCATTGTCCTCAACATTTATTATTTTTTGATCAATAAGATCTTGGATGAGATTTTTGAGTTGAATACAATTTGATGTTTTATGAAGATTTTATCTATGATACTCACAATAATATCCAACCTATTCCAAGGGAAGTTTAGGATAGAGTTGAAATCACTTACCTTTGAAAGAGTGATGAGTTTTTCATTAACTGTCTTTCTTAACACTGATTCGATTGGCTCTCCAAAATGAGTGTATTCACATTTGTGATCTTGTGAGATTTGTGCTTGTTGAGGTGATTCTTGTTGTGATTGATCTTGGAGATGTGGTGATTGGGTTTGTTGTTTATGTTATTGATCTTGATATCCAATCTCCTGACATTGGGGATATTCTTCTTGATGTGGTTGTGGAGACAACTCAATGTTTTGATGAGATAATCCTTCTGTAGTGTGTAGATTTTGGGGTGGAGATGTTTCTTGGTGATACGAATCAATGAGTTTCCTAAGTGTAGCAATCTGATTTTGCAAAATTTGATCTTGACATCCTTGATATAGTTGATTTGGTTGTTGGTCAAGCATATTTGGAAGATCACTTGTGGTGTTTGTGTGGGATAATGGACAAATTGATTTTGGACAATTTCTTGATTTGGGATGATGTTTAGATTTGTCATTATGGGTTGGCATTGAGCATTGTTGTGGTTGGGGAACACATTGCTCTAATTTAGGTAGCTTTGATTTTGCATGAGGTTACCTTGACTTGGATCAATACATGGAGTTGCTAACATATTGTTTGGACTTTGTACAACATTGGTGTGATTCACAAACATATCTATCCCAAAGTTCACCAAGTGTGGATTTGATATGTTCATGTTTGGTAAGCTTTTATTTGGTATAGTCACATTTGACATGTATGGATTTGGTGGGATAATGTTGTTTGGAATAAGACTCATGCATTGATTGTTTGGTTGATAGATTTGTAGGTTTGTACTTTGACTTAAATCTACCACAGGGAAAGGTGGTCCAAAATTTAGATTGGGAAAACTCACATTTTTTGTATCATTGAGGTTTGTATGAGATAATGATGCCATGTATGGATTGTATAAATGTGAGTTTTGATAATCAACTGGTATTGTAAGGCTTTGATAGTTTGGTTGACTTGGATTACTCATTATGGATAAATCGATTTTATATTCCATGTTTTTCTTGTGTTTTGACCTTGTTTCAAAAGTGAACCTCTAAGGTGTTTAGGACCAATGATGAGATGAAGGATTAAAGGGGTGATGAAATGGGTGTTTGAAATTTTAGGAATTTTGGATCAATGCTAGACTTCAGGACTTTTGGATTTTGGATAATGAACTCATAAACCCCAAGATTTTGGATGTTATCTTGGAATAAACTTGTCCACAAGGTGATAATTTAACTAAGTGTATGAAGAAGGATTCATCCACACACACTTAGTCAAACAAGATGATTTTTGATTTTGATTTGATGGATTACCAAAAGTCTAGCATGAATGATTTTTCCAAGATTCCAAGAGTTGTTTGTGAAATGGGATTTTGATTTTTTGTTTGGAGGATGGACGAGAGTGTTGATTTTGATCCTAGATTGAACCTAGAGAGACTTCTTTTACAAGACCACGGTATTGAAGAGCATGCTATACTTCAAAAGTGCTCAAATTAAAAAGACCAAAATTTGACTTAGATGAGTGGTTCAAATTTTAGCATACATATTCAGATTGTTCAAAGGGATGAGTCTATAAAACCTTGTGAACTTCTTTCTTATCTTGGTGTATTGCTTGAGGTTACAATTCTTAATGTATTTCTTGACAACTTTTTGAGTGTGACACCTAAACTTGAAGCTTTTCCATTAAGGACTTTTGTTTTGGGATTTTGGCCTTTTTAGAAATCATGAGAAAACACACACATGTGGCTCAATTGTCTTTTATCTTGCTTAGATTTTATTCTTTTTACCACATGCACACTTTCTTGCTTATCTTTTCAAATTGAAAGTCTATGTCTCAATTTTTTTTCATCCCGCAAGGTCCATTATGTGGAAATCAAGAGAATCAAGGCAATAGTTCCCTAATGTTAACTTTAGAGAGAGAAAATTGAGGTATAGGCCCAAATAATTAGAAGACTCTAAGGATAGAATCCCTAGGGACAAGCAGTAATATATGGGATTTTCAAAGGTATTTTCTTTTTCCAAAGGGTTTGAAATTTGGATGACCTTATTGAATGTTTGTTTCCACATTTTTGAGATCTCAAGCAAAGTATTTTGATTCTGAAACAATGCACAACCCTAGGATAGAAAAGGCAATATTTATCGGATTCCCACTTGGATTTATCCAGTTGTGATTATTAAAAGTGGATGATTAGAAGTTTGACCACATTGGCTCCCCCTTTCTCAGCACACACTTCTCGGGTTAGCCAAGCTTTGAGTTCTCATGAATCTCCCATGACAAAATATTCATCTCTACTTAGAACCACAAGTATGTGGGACGACTTCGGAGGTCCGACCTCCTGACACCAACAAATAGATAGGGATTTTGGATTCTACACAAATTGGTTCATAATCAGGGCACCCGTTAAGAAGGCCACACGAGAGGCGAGATCAACCAGTATAAAGAGTATCACCTGCTTGTCTGTAGGAGCTCCTGTAATGATGAGATTTCCTCGACATTTGAATTTGTATACTGGTTGGGAGTAGCTTGGCGTTTAGCTCATTACCGATTTGAGTCGTTCCCTTGGGATGAGTACTTTTTCCAACCAATGTAGACTCTCTAAGGGTAAACAATAGCAAAGAAGTGCATTTGTAGTTCGACCACCTAATGCCACTAAAATGCTTTTGATTCTCAAGATCACCATGAAGCGCAAGAGAAGTGCATACGCATTCGAATGACAAGAGTTTGTAAAGAACATTACAAAACAAAACAAAGACAAGTTATTTTTAAATCCTCAAAGACTATAGTGAGTTCTTTTTAGAGTACCAAATTTGAGTATGAAGTTGATTTTTCAATTTTTAAAACCTAAATCAAATCTAGCGAGTTTCTAAGGTTCTTTTTAACCAACTTTGAGAAAAAAAGAAGCTTTTGTGTGTTCTTTTTAAAACCAAAACGAAATGTAGTTGAGTCCTAAAACTGAAGGTAACAATGTCCAAAGATGGGATTATAAATGTTTCCAAAGTGTTAATAAACACTTTTTACAATTTTTAAAAAAGAAATGCCATAGATAGTTCTCCTTGTTTCTTCTCCTTCTTTATCACCAAAAACCTGCAAAATTTGATCAGCCTATAGAAAACAGAGCCATAAAATAGGTCAAAGGTCAAAGGAAATCAAAACATAAAAGCACATGTTAAAATAAATTTGAAAATTACTTTTTACCTAGACCCAATGTTGCTTCTCACGAAGATGTCGTATTTGGAGCTTCCAGCATCACTCTGTTAAATTAGCGTCGCTCTGTGGAGAAAACAAAGACCACGAATGCATCGCTATTTCTCCCAACATGGCTCTTTGGAATTTGGGCGGCCAGTGTCAGAACAATTTACCCAGCGACGTGATTTGATCACAGGTGTAGTGTCACCATATAGCAACACTGAAATGATTGCGTCACTCTTTGTTTGTTCAACGTCGTTGTGTCCTGGGAAAGCATAAAAAGGAAAAAATAAAATATGACAAAAATGACCAAAAAAACATGTTAATTTCGAGAAATTCACCCTCCTTTTAGTGCCAAAATGTGAATGCTCTTCCTATACTCGCTCAAAAATGAACAAACAAGTGATCATTAGTCAAGAAACAAGTAAGAATGAAGCATTCCCTATGAAATTCATCTAAGCAATAGAACATGAAAACAAAGTAAAATATCTAATAAAATACTATTCTAAATGCTCAAACCAGCATCCCATAAGGGGATTAGTGCTCCTTTGGTGTGGGAAGAAGCCCTTTCCTAACCCCTTGATAAGCTTGATGATGGATTTGTGATGAATAAGTATAAAATTGTCTATAATCTTGCTAGAATGGATGGGAAGGATGAAATTATATGAACTCAAATGTCTATAGTGATTATTCTCTTAGTTGATGGATCCATATTGTGAGAATGATGCCTCTATTTATAGAAGCCGAGGATGGAAGAGTGAAAAAGATTGATGAATGTGGAATTAAAGAATAGACCAATAACATAGTGCCACTTGTCAACATGCTAATGAATCTTGGAGGACACATTTTGGGAGATGTGATGTGTAAGAAGAATAAATGACAAGGTGGCTTGTGTAAGAGAATGTGTAAAAATTCCATTTAAAGCCAAGGTGGCTTGTGTAAGAGGAGGCGTAATAGCTATTTAAAGCCAAGGTGGCTTGTGTAAGAGCTCTTTAATGCCAAGGTGGCTCAAGAAAGAGGACAAAAGTCCTTTGAGAGGGAAAAGTCAAATGGTGGAATATTCTAGGAATATGCCCTTTTGAAAGAAAATAAGGTAATTATTAAATCAAATAAATTGATTTACATGTGCAACTTGACCGAGGTTGACTTACCTTAGGGTGGAGTTAAAAGCAAGAGGAATGGGGGATTAGTGTTAGGAGCTAATTAATTTGGGATTAATTAACTTATATGAGATTAGTTGATTTATGACATTTGATTTAAATGTTTGCGTTTATTTAAATCAAATGAGAGGATGTTAGAACTTTAGGATTTTAATTAAATAAATTGATTTATTTAAATAAAGGAAGATGATGAAATAATCTGATAAAGTGTATTATCTAATTTTTAGGAGAAAAATCAATGAATTCAATTAATTAAATAAAGATTATTCAATTAATTGGTTGGTGTGAAAATGATTAAGGAATAATTGGTGTTAGTTAATCATGATCAAGTGCATGATATCAATCAGGATATTTTGAGTGTCTACACTAGGTATACACACAACTCAAAGGACATGTAAATCCTTAACTGAATAATTCATCTTCCATAAGAGGGATGCATTTAATTATCAACTAGGGAGTTGTAAACTTTAGATAGTGCCGGAAAAATATACACATTCACAAATCCTAGACACATCCTACATCAATGGAGTACAAGAAAATACACATGTATAAAAAGATGGTAAAAGCTGGAAAGTGAAATGAATTTACTAATTCACAAAACAGGGGAAATAAATATAAACTACTACCTTATGCTACAGATACTTAATGCTTAATATTGTAACTGTTAACTGTTTAAATTGTAGTGTCCTATCCTAGTTAATTCCTCCAGAGTACGAAACCAAACATGAAGCTATAAAATTCAATACAAAACTACAAAATTCAATTCATGAATTAAAACATGCATATAACTAAAAACTATCAACTTAATTCAACTTGATGCATTATCTAATCTAACAATAGAAACTGAAGTGGGTTAACAATACCTCAAGTGGCCCTTGCTTGAGTTACCGCTTCCAAAAAATTTGTTAAACAGTCAATTACTTACTCAACAAATCATGATATTAAACCAATTTCCTTCATTAAATTCTAACATTGAATTCTTACATAAAATCTAATAGGAATTTCCTGAAGATGTTTTATTTAATAACACACATTTTATTGTTGCAACTACTAAGTAATAATGAAAAACAAATAAACAACTAACTAGCAACTATCAACTAGATTTCCTCCTCAATAGAAGATCCCACTATATGGGGTATGTGAGGAGTTTCATTATTTATAGACTGAAAAAAAAAACTCATAAAGAAACCATCAACTCTCCCTCAAAGATAGGAAGAGGACATATTCTGAAACAAAAAAACAATAACTATAAAGTAGGAGTAGAGAATCGACATGCAAATTTTATGCCCAACAGTTTAATTGCTTTAATAGAAACGTGTTCACGAGAACAGTCTTGTCATAAATTAGTCTTGCTAAGAGTAGACTCCTTCTTCCCCTGGTTGTCTTATTCGGCAAGCAAGAGTGTTATGTAGTGACTCATAGCTGGTCAATAAATGATCACCTTCATTTCCTTCTAAAAGTGTCACTCCTTGGTCGTTTGACTTCTTCTCTACAATCATCCATAGTCCTTATGCTACGGGTTGAGAAACCTATTGTTGCGGGTTGACAATCCTTCTTGCTACAAGGTGTTAGTCTTATTCCTAACGCATCCACATTATTAAAAATCATAAATTAAACATAGAATCATACTAAATTTTGTAAACATCCATGCATTCATACATACTTAAAACAACATAAAATATTCCCATTTTAACATACTTAAGATTGCTTAAAAGTGTATAAAAGGCACACAAAAGGTATGTAAGATAATGCCTTTGAAACTTAGAAAAAGAAATGATAAGAGCATAAAACAGTAAAATGAAAACTAGCCAATGTTTGATCCCATTACATATGACAAATAAACTCACAAGGTTGGTTTATTATGTGTGAAATGTGTAACCTTGTTTTTTAAAATTATTTTTCTTTATTATCTCACATTTACCTTGGCATCATTCGTATTACAAATAGAAGGGGGTTATAGTCCACTCCATCAAGGCCTAGAGACCTCACCTCCTAAGGTGACATAGTAAAAAAACACAATATGGGAATGACAAAAAATTAGGTCCGATCATATCATGCTTATGAAGATTTGATTCTCCACCCCATTTCCATGAAGGCATTCCATCACCACAAAAATAATACTGAAAAACAATCTTGGAATTCAATTTTTTATTTTTCAACAACATTGCATAAATTTGTAAGATTCCAAAAATTTAATGGTGGTAGTCAAATTTTATAGAGGTTATGCAGGTAAGAAGAGGTAGGAAAAAAATGATGAAGATTGGAAGTGAAATGGCTACAAATTCTTAATATTATATAAAAAAAAAAATGTTAAAGGGCTTATAAGGTTGGAACAAGAGAGTTTTCAAGGATGTTTTCTAGAGAAAAAGTCTTAGTTGATAAGCTGAAGGTGATACTAAAAAATATGGAAGAGGGGGATGTTAGTTTATTGACCTATAACCAAGAAAGAGAGGATCGCTTGGAATGGGAACATATTTTAAAGAAGGAAGAGATATTCTGGAAAATAAGGTCAAGAGTTCAATGGTTATAGGAGGGTGACAGGAATACCTCTTTCTTCCATGTCTCGGCCCTAAAGCATAAAAAATTGAATCATATAACAAAACTTCAAAATAAGCAGGGTGTGGTGATCAACTCGCCCACCTAGATTAGGCTTATGAAGTTTGATTACTTCCAACGAGATTTTGTGGCCTTGTTGATGCTCCCAATCCTGCTCTAGACAATTTGTTGTTGGATCCCCCTCCCTACCACTCTAACCCAGGAAGATAATAATTACATACTTAGTGATGTCACTCCCGAGGAAGTTAGGAAGGCAGTGTTCAGTATGGGTGCCTACAAGGCATTGGATGTTGATGGGTTCCCTCCAGCTTTCTTTTAGATTTTTTTGGAGATAGTTGAGGTGGACATTGTTTTGGCGGCCAAGGATTTCTTCAAATCTAGTAAGATCCTCAAACAGTTAAACCACACTTTCATAGCCCTAGTTCCCAAAGTTGTTGAACCTCAATCTATGTCAGACTTTCGCCCTATCAGCCTATGCAATACCATTTATAAGATCTTCTCTAAAATCTTGGTGAATCATCTGAAGCCCCTGCTGGATAAAATGACAAGCCCTACCCAAAAAAGGATTTATTTTGGGTTGACATATTGGATGTTGTCATATCCACTTGTGAAATCTTACACTCCATGGATAGATGCAATAATGTTAGAATGGCCTTCAAGATCGACATCTCAAAAGCATATGATAAAGTTCTATGGGACTTTATTCCCAAAGAACTATCTAAATTTGGTTTCAATCGAAGGGTGATTAACCTCCTATTGGAATGCATTACCACTATCAAGTACTTTTTTTTGGTT
This sequence comes from Sequoiadendron giganteum, assembly GCA_007115665.2. Classification (NCBI taxonomy): domain Eukaryota; kingdom Viridiplantae; phylum Streptophyta; class Pinopsida; order Cupressales; family Cupressaceae; genus Sequoiadendron; species Sequoiadendron giganteum. The sequence goes on along the minus strand of CM021105.1, from coordinate 342,800,875 downwards.
AATGGGGTCCCCTTTGGATTCTTCAATGCTGGGAGGGGTATTCATCAAGGTGACCCTCTCTCCCCCTATTTGTTTATCATGGTTGCAGATGTGTTGAGCAAGAACATAACCAAACTGTTGTCAGAGGGCTCCATAAATGGAGTTAGCTACAACTCCTAACTACTTCCCTCCAAGGGATCCCTGTCTATTTCTTGTCTATCTTCAAAATTCCAAAATACATAGTGAAGAAGCTTGAAAATATCCAAAGGAACTTCTTATGGTCTGGGACTAAATAAAAGAAGAAGTTCTCTCTGGTTATTTGGGACAAAGTTTGCTTACCTAAATCTTGTGATGGGCTTGAAATTAGAAATGTCCAATGAACCAACAAAGCTCTAATTGCTAAGGTTGGATGGAATCAATTAAGAAACAAAAAGGACTAGTGTAAGATTATGAATGCTTAGTCTCTTGGAAACATACCTATGATTAAATGCCTTTCAGATGATCACCCTAATTGTTCATTGGCTTGGAATAACATCTACAGGTTGGAAAGGTTGCTCACTTCTGGGATGAAATGGAAATTGGGGAATGGCAGTTGCATCAGATTTTGGGAGGACCCTTGGCTGCTTGATTCACCCTTAGTGCTCTCTAGATTCAGGAACCTTATGAGACCTGCGCTACTATTCTTTGGTGTGTATGTGAGCGATTACTTTAATGGCCATCTGGGTTCTAGGATATGGAAAGAAATGGATCTATGCTGCTCCATGTCTCCTGAGTTGGAGTTATTGGCTAAGTATTTACAGGTTTTTCTCTCATTGGCAAGACTACCTTTATCCAACTTTGAGGATGAGTTCTTTTGGGTTAAAGATAGGTTGGTCAGCCTTTATGTTAGAACAAATTACAATATATTGTTGGTCCAGGGTGTGCATAGAAGACTTTGGAGATAGGTCTGGAACATACACGTGATCCCTAAAATCAAATTATTTGTTTCTAGTGGACAACCTATCATAACAGGATCCTAACTCAAGATAACCTGAGAAAAAAGGGATTTCAGATTTTGAATAGTTGTTTGTTATGTAAATACAGTGAAGTTTGTTGAACATTTATTATTGCATTGCCCGTTTGTTGTTGAAGTTTGGGATTTGGCTTTTGAAAAATTGGGGACCCACTGGACTGTGTGTAGGGACATCGAATCCTTCATTGAGGGTTGGTTTGGCCCCTTCTAACACCTTATCACTAGAGAGATATGGGACCAAGTCCCACCATCATTTGGTAGTGCTTGTGGAAAGAGAGAAATAACTAGATTTTCAGGAATATTGAGATGAATCCTAAGGAGGTTTTTGGCATTGGTCTGAGGCTTGTTTTTGAAAATGTTTCAATTTACATTGATAAAATCCCAGACAAAGCACCTACTGAGCATGAGATCAAAATGGCTAAAGCCTGGAACAGGAAGTTGGAGATCAACTCCTTTAACAACTCTAGGGCCCAGGCTAGGTGTGACACGGTTTGAAAACCCCCAGATTGGGGGTAGTTCAAACTCAATTTTGATGGGGCAGCCAAGGGGAATCCTAGCAGGGCCAACATTGGGGGGTATTATCAGAGTTAGCAAGAGTAAATTTGTGGCAGGTGTCTTGGGAGGCATTAGCCTTTAGACTTCCATGACTGCGAAAGTCAGGGCTCTGTTTAAGGGCATCCAGTTAGTTGTTACTCTGGGGATAAAGAAACTCCATATAGAGGGGGATTCTATGTCAGTGATTGAATCTATCAAACTTGGCAGGTCACTAGGATGGAATACTAGAGATATCCTAATATACATAAATCGCATGGTTTCGAAGCTTGAGATGAAGATCTTGTCTCACATCTATCATGAGGGTAATCAAGTTGCTAACGCTCTGGCTAATCTAGGTTCCTCTTGGAGCACTTCCAAATGTTGGAGGAATATTAGGAGTTTATCGTTGAAGATACAAGGTGTTATCCTTAAGGAACAAAGTACCATTGTTACCCATGATGATAACTAATTATGCTATTGTTAAGGCTTTATGGGTTGTCCACATATTTGTACTTTGGGTGATGTGGATGAAGAAGGATGATGAGGCGTTAAATAGGTGGCAACATTTGAAAAATTGGGTGAAGGATGTGGTTACAGAGCTAATTATGAGAGGTGATGGGAAGTACCGCAGGTTAATGGCTAAGATTGGTTGGGCCATGCGTAAATTTTATTTGTGGTCTTGTCATAACATTGACATACCTATATGGACTTTTAATTTTGATTCTGATGTGACTTCTTCATGTCGTGTGGATTTTATACTAAGTCCTCTCGACATCACTAAAAAATTTCATAAGATAAAGGATAGATATTTTGGGATTTTTTATATTTGGCCTTGTGACCATTTGACATCGGTACTTGTGCATATGCAACTCGAAGGGTAAACCTATCAATGTCATCATTTTTGTAACCTAAGCCTTTGACGTCTCAAGATTTTCAATTATGGGCCCACAAAGATTTCCTCTTTAGAAATGACTTTTGGCACATGTAACTTGTAGATCACCTTGATTACCTAAATTCATTTTGGCTAGCTTAAAAAAATGTTTTTTGGGTGACCTACATTTTAATTTCTCTCTTGCAAGATTACTGATATCTCAGAGTGAAGTGTGCCAATATGGGTGGTGATATGGTAAGGATGGAGCCGAATAACTATGAGGAATTTTGAAAGGATCCTTTGGTTTGGAATATTTGCGTCAAAGGTGGGTTGGTGTTGTTGATGGAGTTCTTAGTGGGACATGATGCAAGGATGTCAACTTAGTTTGTGAGCTCTTGGAAATATAGGAGGGTTAGGATGGGAGGTATCTCTTTTGAGGTCAATGGGGAGGTTATATCTTAGGCGACTAGGATTTCATGCAGTAGAAAGAAGTACACTAAACACATCAAGACCTAGGACAATGAAAGCCTCAACGCTTTCTTCAAAGATAATGAGAAACCGGTCAGGTCTCAGTCAGGGTTTGAGAGGGAAGCACTCCCTCGTCCTTGGGACTAGGTTTGTCTGGATATTATGAATTATGTGACCTTATAAGGTAGGAATAGGGTGTTTTATTATTATCATATTCCTCTTCTCAATCATCTTCATCACAAAATGCTATTGAGATTTCCTTTTTTCTTGCTTATTGATTTAGAGATTTCAGTTGAGAAGTGTTTGGACATTGTTGCCCAAAACCTTGATGAAACGTCCCCTGTCACTCCACCAAGGCCTCATCCAGAGGCTTTATCATTTCCATCTGGATCTTTGTCTACCCAAACCTATTTTAGTTGTCTGTATTGAGGAGTTTGAACCCCCTGACCAACCCAAAGTGAATCCCTCTCCAACCGAATCTAAGGGCCCTAAAAGGAAAATTAAGGGTGAATGCCAAAACCCCTAGGCCTAAACTTCCCGCCAAGAAAAAAAAGGGTGGTGTGGGGATTTCTCAGTCGAAAGCAGTGACCGGGCTTTGCGAGCTCAAAACTACTCCCCACAAGATGGACAAAAAACCTGTAGCTAGGAAAAAAAGTAAAGGAAGAGGGTAAATGCCAGGTGGAGCTATCGGCCACAGACAATGAAGGGAAGAAAAATGTGGGTAAAGATCTAAGGGGGACACCGTTGTGGTTGCTATTATGGATATGGGGTTGGAGAACACCAACATCAGGAGATCCCACAAACTGGTGAAAAATAGTAAGAAAGTGTCGGTGAATGATATTTCTAGTGACAAGGAGTGGTCTAACAGTAAAGGCAAGAGGAAGGAGGAGGAATTTGTGGAAGGACCTAGTCACTTTTCCAACCTCAACAAGATGCTCAAGGAGGACTTGACAACCCAATCCTCAGACCCTCAAGCTGTGGAGGAAGATAATGCTAAGACTATGGACAAGGTGGATGATCATAGTATGTTGTTGGAGCGGATGGACAAACTCGAAAGGAAATTTGTTGGGTTGACCCAATTCACTGTCAAAATGATCCACTGTGTTGTTGGTACCCTTTCTACAGTGCTCAAGGAAGAAATGGACAAGAAGACTATGGAGGAGGGCCCTAATTGGGTTGGGGAGGATGTTATTAACCTCCTCTCTCAGAAATGGGAGGGTACTAGTTAGTCTGTTGCTTTCGTGTCCTTTTTTGACTAGGTTGTTGCTTGTCGGCTATTGGTCTACTATTTTTGTGTTTTGTTTTTTGGTGGTTTATGTTTTAATGCTTTGGACCTAATATTTTTTGGCGCTTTGGGCTCATCGTGTAAAGGGTATAATGCCCTATAAATATTGCTTAATATATAAAAAACTTGCAACTTTCTTTCAAGAACTTTTTGATTATTTAGATTGCACAAGGTGCCAAAGAAGAGAATACAATTACTCAAGAAAACACTTGGATGCTCTAAGACTCAAGGTGTCAAATGACTTTAAAAATAGCTTATTTATAGATTTAAATTAACTTGGGATTCGATAATATCAAATCTTGCCTATATTATCGATTAAATTAGTATAAGCATAAAGGACAATTATCAAGCCAAATGGATGACACTACTTATTCTTTTTCTTATATAGAAATTTATTTTATTGTAGGTCTACAATGCTTTTGTTATAGATACTTCATATTACATAGAGCCAATACTACAACTGTTTGAGGTTGATGGCATATTTTGTCAATATCATGGGTCTTCAACCCAATATATATCATGATGTTCCTAAAAGAGATCATCTTTTCTAACTGGATTTCATGAAGATCTAAGTTAGAAATGATGCTATCAATTCTAATGAATATTAGAGTCATTTCTCTTGAGGTTTATAGTGAAAAAATATTCCCATGGAAGTCTTTGCGTAATGATTGTAGTGCTACTCTATTATTGGAAAATTCATGATTGGTATTAAGTATTGGTTGTCCTACAATCCTAACAAATTTGAAAAGTTGTTGAGAGTTGGTAGTACAATATAGACTATCCAATTAACAGTAGGCCTCCTTATTAGGTAAAGCATTGTGAGATAATACATTTATGTGGTTAATTTGAGAATAAAAAAATACCCTCTATTTTTTGCATTAAAAAATGATTCAAATATGCATCCAATTGATTGAAGCACTTTTGGCTACTTGCTTTAAAAATTTAGTGTATTTTGGAATTGCATCCATCCTTCTATCCTCGAGATTTGAGACTATACATTTTGAATTTTAATTTGATCAAATTTAAAATTTATTGTTCTAAAGAAATAAAATCGAATGCGAGGATCAAGCCTTTACATATTTGTTAGTGAAAAATATTTGCTATGCCAATCCACAACATTATATTTTCCTAGAATATGTTTAACAATATAATTAAATTGATTAAAGTATTGATGTTAACCTATTATTTGAAGTTTATAAACAATGTACAATCTATTATTATCAAGAAATATTTTAAATGCATTAGTTTTAAAGAGATTTTTTATAAATATTTCTTAACAACATAGATTTATTTATTAGAAGAATCCCATTTATGAATATCTTCTACAAAGACTCCACTATTGTATTCTACAAAAAAAATCTATCCATCTTTTAAGAAGCACAAAATATCTCCCCAAACGTAATTGGAATCATCGATATATAATTTTTTTTATAGTGCAGTCACATAAAGCAAGAATATTACATATATTTTACTTGATGTTGTTGACAACATCTATATGTTTAGGCTTCCATGAAAAAATATTTTTCTTTGGAAGTTGTAGGATTTACTGATCATATTTGGAGGCAAGATAAAATATATTTACATAATTTAATACACCAAGAAAAATTGAAGCTTTTTCTTGTCAAATAGACACTCAAATCCTAGGACTTTATCCTTTTATGTGTAGTTACACTTCAAGGATTCCATTATTAACTATCAAAATTAAAAAATTGTAAGTATTTTTTACACCCCGTTGTGTGTTTATTTATTTACTATTACTATGATTGGTTAAAATACTGAATATGAGAATGCATTTGTAACTCTTATTGAAATACATATGTTTGTATTTTGTTTATCTCTATCATTGAGAAAATGATGAATGAGTGTTAATTTCATTTGGTGTTTATAATGAGGTGAATATGAGGAATGAATTTTGATTGAATTTGATATTATGACTATGAAATATATAATGCAAATGATTTCTTTGATGAACGACGAACTACAGTTGAAAATATGTTGAGTTGAATGCAGATACAGGATCAAGCCTCCGGAAGAGAGTGGAAGTATCACTTAGGAGAAGGACTTGGTTGGGCAACCTTTAAATGAAACCTAATTGAGCGTTCACACACTCACTTATAGAATGGTTAGGTCGAGTCATAGTTTCAAGAAATGGGTAAGTCATCTTTAGTCATGTTTGTGTTTGAATTAGAAAGGATAATGATTTCTACTGAGAACATTCATGGTTTGAGATAAGTGCTTAGTGTATATGAGTTCTTCCTTGTGTGACTATATTTAATCAATGAGATATATATATGCATGATATATACATATATGTATACATGTACATGTCGATGATAATCCATACATGAGTATACGTAGGTAGACGTACCTACGCATGCTCATGGATGGATTCCCATGGGCATGGGTGTATTGATTGGACAAGGAGACATATATATGTATATGTATATGTATATATCTACATCACATGCATATATGTATGTCGATAAGTTAGCAAATATATGTGATTGATTGTATAAGTAAAAGTATATATGTGATATATGAATATATACATCTATATACACATATTGATATACATAAATATATTGACATAATGGAACGTCCATAAAAGAACATCAATATATGTGTATATGTGTATATGTGTATATGTGTATATAGATATATACATATGATAATGTTTATAAAAGATAATATGGTTTTATGCATTCGAATATCGAATGGTTTATTGTTGAACTTGTTTGTTAATAATTATATATATATACATAAAATCATTTTATGCTATGTTGAAATATATATATATATATATATATAATATGTATACATTGTATGCTTGATATAAAGAATACATGGCGCTTTATATTATAGCGTATTGATAACATATAACTCGTATGTATAAACTTTGTATATAGCGCATTGATAGAAATAATATGTGTGCAACACATGTATAGTGAATAAAGCATAACAAGTAAAGGCCACATGTAATGCTAAGGTTGTGGGAAAACATTCTAATGTGTTGCATGAAGTAATGACAACACTAAAAGCACTTGGTAAAGCTAAGCCAATGTTATGTGTTGAATGTTTAAGCAAGATGAAGTCAAACTTAACTAAAACACAAGAAATAAACAATGACTTAGTATTTTAAACAACAAACCAAAAGAATAGGAAACATGGTGTTTTGGTGGCACTAAAGTATGAATGGTGCAAATCAAATAGAATTCTTGAACCTATAACGAATTCAAGCATGTGAAACAATATGAAAATATGAATTGGTCAATTAAGCAGCTGGCCAAATAAGTCGACTTGTAGGTGATCATTACCTTGCATTTCTTAACTTCTTTCTTGTTGTCTTGAGGAATGAGGCAACTCATTCTCATGGTTGTATATGTGTTTTGATGAGCATCGATTTATGCTACCACCTTCTTTGTTTAAGTTGTTGAGTCGAGCTAATGAGTTGAGATGTGTCATTTTGAGTAGCTTGGTTGTAGGTAGCAAAGGCTCATATTTTTGTATAAAAAGAGGAGAAGATTTCCCCATTTGAATATGCATTCACTTGCATTTTGCTATTTTTATTTGAAAATATTATTGTTTACTAAGCTAAGAGAAGTTGAGGCAAATAAAGTGAGAGCTATTGTGAGGAAATTTTGTGAAGAGGAATTGAGAAGTGGAAAGAGTTACAAAGTTTATTCTTAGAGTGGATTTAGCTAAGGAACTAGTTGGTCAATTGGAATATAGCTTATATCAGGCATGTGATTCTACTCATTTTATGTTTGATTTGTTTATGGAAAGATTGGATGTCTTGTTTGTATTGTTTGTAGAAATTCATTATATTGCTAGAATAGAAAAAAGATATGGAAAGGAAAAGAATCTTGCTGTTGTGATTTCCTTATAAATGTTTGTACATACTCCATATTAAGGAGTGGATGTGATCTATAGTATTATGTACTAGGATATGGTGAAGCTTAAGTAGTTTATACAATTATATATTTCTAGGTAATTGTGTAATCTTAGAAAGCTCATAGGTTTTTCATGGGATTACGTTATCCAATGAAGGGGATAACTTATGTATGTGAATACTTAGTTTATAAATACCATTATGTTTGGAAAAGGGAATGGATTGTTTCTAAGGTTAAAGATTACCTATTGAAGGGAATTACCTATGCATAGTATTTAGTTGGTCTTAAATCAAAACGAGCTAGGGTGGTGTATGTGAATAGGATGACTTTCACTCGAAGGACTGAGTGAATAATACTTTGGCCAAAGTAGTGTAAATTTCCACTGGTTTCACTATCAATTCACTATGTTCCATTTATGCATACTAGTTCAGGATTGTAGTGGGTATACACGTTCTAGTTATATAGGACACAACATTAAGCTCAGGAAGGTTATAGTTATGAGGTTACCTTAACAATACCTTCGTTGAAGGGTATGGCCATATTACCACATGTGGTAGATGTGCGGGGAACCGCATTAAAGTCCATGGTTGCCAAAAAAGCACTTGAGTGATGCTTCTCCTCATTAGGTGACTGAGATTTGAAAAGGAATTTCTTGGACCATATGTATCTATTGCATATGAAACTCAGTTGAGAAATGTATGTATATTTGTATACAATCTTTTCAAAATTGTAAAAGTGATATATTATATCGCGAATGAAATCAATACTTTGGAATTATGTTATGTCAAATATTCTCTTTTGGAAAAGATTTTTTTTTATTGCAATGGGAATGAAACATAGTTTATTTAATTGAGGTTAAAAACCTAGGAAATTTACTTGCGTGAACAATTGACATATTACAATATTTTATATCAGTGGATCTTGTTTACATTTAATACAATGGTATAGCCTTTGCCAAATTATAAAAAAAAAATTTATGGTCGTAATGGGCATCCAGAGTTTGACTAAATACAAGAATATTATATAAATACATAAGACTTTAAATGTTACTTTAAAAAATAATTCATGTGTTCCTAAAAATAAGTCAGAGCATTCATTAATCAGAATGACATAACAATCCATTCATAATGTGCAAAAGGGTAGTTAAAAATAGTTTTGTATCCATCTTATTTTACTCAAATTTGATAGAAACCATGTTTACAATCAAATTGTGAGAAGTACTTAGAATTTGCAACCTTTTGTAATAAATGTGTTTTTTCTAGTATACAATAGGGAAAGGTTTAGTAATGGAATTTAATGGCTTATAATTGTTCACCATTTTTTTCTTTCCTCTTTTCTTCTTAGAATGTTTATTAACTATGAATGCATAACAACAATATGGATATTTTGAAGAAACAATATACTCCCCTTCTTCTATTTCTTTGATTGCCTTTTCTATGTCAAGATAATCAGTTGCAAAAATAGGAATTTTCTACCTATTTTCATTTGTTTACCTTCTCAAACTTGTATCTCCATCCTGGGCATGCTTTTAGTTCAAAATTTTTGGGGATCTTTTTAAACATATTTATTCTTCTATCCGTTTCTCCATTTCAAAAAAATATGAGGAATTATTAGATTGCACAATCATTGTAGAAGTATTTTTTTATGCATATTGATGCTTCCTTGTGGAGAATTTATCAATGCAATTATTTTCTATAAAAATATCTATTAACATATTAATTCAAAGAATTCACATTTAAACTCTTTTCCTTCTACCAAAATATTTTCCTAACACTTGTACTTATCATAGGTAAATATTTTCCCTTGGACAACTACGATGTATTTATTATGCTCCCTTAATTTTTCCTAAATTTTTATAATAAAATTACAAAATGGGAGTGATGCACCTATATATATTTGAGCATCATAACATCTACCATTTATTTATATCAAATTAAATTGAGCATACATCTCATATATTAATGTTGCAATGCATTTTGGTTTTATCTATGGTTTGGGAGTAGGTAGACTTGAAATCACTAAATTATAGTTTGTTGGATCAAGAGTCGGAGTGCTTTTGATTTAGATTAGAAGTCTTCAATTTAATGATATCAAGTTTCCACAATCCATAATGTTCTTTGTAATGATTTCTGGTTTAGATTATGTGAGATTTTTTGCATCGACGTTCGGATTACACTCTATGATCCATCATCACACTCCTTTAGCTCTGCTCTCATTCTGATGATGGATCATGGAGTGTGATCCGAAACGTCGATGCAAAAAATCTCACACAATCTAAACCAGAAATCATTACAAAGAGTATTCAATTTATTTTTATTTGTTCTAAATAAACTTAGGTCCTTATTTTCTTGATGATTTTGGAACATATTCAAATTCTTAATTTAAAATGATTGGAACTTGGGTGTTCTATAATTTTCAACAAATCTTTCATATAAACTTTCTTCATCAATTTCTTTTTTAGATCTCTCAATAGAATTTTGCAATTTCTTTTTCTTCTTTCTGATAAACTTATTTTTAAGTTTTTATTCTAGTATTTGATGTTTTCTTAGTTCAAAAGAAGGGGTTGGTATTGGATTTCACAAAGCAAACTAATGGAATTATATTTCTTCTATGAAAGATAACTAGTGTCTTCCTCTTCCTCTAAATAAATTTCTTCTGAAAGTATTTCCTTTGCCTCTCCTATCTTGCCATGTTGTGTTCGTCCTAATATTGGGTAATTCTTCATCTAAATCACTAAGCTCTTTTTGGTGATCTTCTTCTAGTTCTTCGAGCATAGGCTAAAAGATATCATACTTCGTTTATAATCTTCATCTTATTTAATAATATTCTACCATGCTCCTATAATATGTTAGTGTAAATGGAGTCATTATCATACCTAGTTAGCTAATCACCTTTCTAGGATTGACCTATTCACACCTAGCTTAAGTTTACTTAGGTTTCTTTTGCTTTTGTCTCGCCTCATTTGGTTGAGACATGTGTCCTCATGACTTGAAACACATATTGAAACTTGCTCACACACTTGTCAAGTGAGCTCACAAGCATCCCACCTATGGAGGGGTAGTCAAAGTCTCACTCCTACCTTCTCACATCCTCATCCCTACCTATATATGCAAGGCTTGATCATTGTATTTACACACTCTTCATTTGTATATTGATAGACATACTATTGTGCTTATTTTAATCACTTATGGAAGTTTGTCTCATGCTCTTGATCTGGGCATTCTCTAACATAACAGTGATATAAACAACTTTGATGACTCTATTTTTACAAAAGAAATCAAGAGTAATTTGACCTAGTTTATTATATATAGTACATAATGATTAGAATGGGGCTTTGGGGCTTTGTGCTTGTGTACATATGTATGTCTTGGGGCATAAGAATGACATTTATCAAACAAACAATGATGAAAGGATAGCTTATGTGGCTTTTGCTTGTGAATATTTTTTATTTTTTTACGGCCTTTAGGGGTGAAAGGATTGCATCCATAGGTCTATGCTTCATGAAAACATGGAGCAAGAGTTTTGGATTACTATTTGGTATTTTTTTGACATATCTAAAATCATTGATATTTTATAAAATATACTTTTGGAAAAATTGGATGAGGTCTGGTGTAGTAAGTACTTGCATACCAAGGCTTCAGATATGGATGTAATACATGAATTTATCATACAATATATAAGGAATACCTTCTTAGTATTTTATTTTTATATATAGGCTATCACAAAATTTAACTATGTATGTTGAAATTATGAAACACACACAAAAGCAAGATCAAACAAAAAAACAATAACACCTTCCATGAACGAGAGTTGCAAGAAAATATTTATTATTCCTACAAAAGAAAAACTTACATAATGAACGAATATAATGAAGGAGAATGCTTATAAAAGAAAACCCTCATTGAGAAAAGGATTAGATCATGACAAGTGTCCTCGTCTTAAGTAATGGGACAAAATGGTATAATAATAGCTCGATCTAATAAAAGAAAAAAGAACTCCCAAGTTTAGCATAATCAGACAAAGTAAAATAAACACAATAATTAATTAAAAATTAACTAATTATTAGATAATTATTGATTACTCTAATAGTGTAAGCTGATTTCTTAAAATAGATTGAAGCCCAAAATTCAAAATTAAAATTTCCAAATGCTAAAAATACCCCTTGAAGCTAAGGGCGTGAGTAATACACTTTTACAAACACTTTTTTTCTATAATTCTCAACACAAAAATGGATAATCTTAAAATAGAATTAATTTCACACAATTTAACAATTCCTCATACATGCTAAATCTTACCAAAGGATGCCATATACAACCATGTAAGATGTACATAGTTAGAAGCAACACAACAAGATTACAAAGTATGAATTTTAATCACTTACCTTCAATCTAAGCAATTTGAAAGAAGAGAAATGAAGAGGGTTTAAAGAATTTTTTCCACTCGACACAATCCACATTCACTCCAATGCAAACTTCAATCCAACTTCAATCCTTTTAATTCATCTTTCTAAAATCCAAAGCAAGAAATAGAATGAGAGAGAATAATGTAGCCCAAACACATGAATAAGATAGAATGCCCTTAAAATGAGCTCTTTTTCCTTCTATAATAAATTTTTCACTTGTATTAAAAAAACCCTTATTTCACACCCAAACCACTGAATAACAAGACATTTAATTAAAGTGAACTTTAACATTTCTTTTAAGGAAAATATTAAATTTTATTATTATGTAATAATCCTTTTTTTTGCCTACCTATTTTAATTCTTTTTGAAATAAGGCAATATTAGAACACGTAGATAAAATAAATTTACATAATATATTTATCTTTTTAGTTCTTGAAAATATATAATCTTTTTCACTCGACTAATTCACACACATTGTGAGACATTAAAGCAATATACACTTTTCTCAATAATAACATAAAGTTATTTTGCTAGTAATTAAATAATTACATGAAATGATTAAATGCAATAAAACATGAGAGTCAAACAACCTACATGTGAACTACACAAACATATTTCACATGACACAAGAGTCCAAAATTAACTAATTTTGGTCTAGGCTCATAAGGCCACACAAAGCTTATCTCATAACTCAAAATGGAGTGATATGAGAATAAGAATACAACACTTTTTGTTTAAGATTATTGTCTCCAATTTATCACCATTAGGGAAAGCTATTGCTACAGACAATGAAAACATCAAGTGTATTTGGACAAAAAAATTCAAAGCACAATATATTTAATAATTAATGAGATAATATCATAATCTACATATAATTATAAATCATCTAGTACTAGCATGATTTAGAATAGATACATAGTAAAATAATCACAATACTGATCTCAATGAACACAAGTATAATCACATATCATAGTGAAGTTTTCAAACTAAAAATACTACAAAGTCTAACATATTAAAATTGACACATAAGAATCAAAGTGAAAAATCCATACAACTTGATGGAATTCCACAAAACCATCATCAAGAAGTATAATAAAAATATTAAGACAAACAATATGAACAACATAACAAGGCACATATGTTGTAGGTACTACAATTGAGCTCTTTAAGAGGTAGGGTGTGTGATAAACCCTACCTTGGACCTCCACCCAACCCCCTCTAAAGTCATTTGCAATGCACAAAAACATGAAGAGCTTAACAATCCTTTTTTTATTAGTAAAAGCAGGTTGACCCTGCATCATTTTATTAATATTGATTTTCAAATGTAATACAATATAACATTCACCTAGTAGTTCAACCCCAACTTTAACACCCCACGACACCTACCAACATCAGCCAAACTCACCCAACACCCTTTACCCAAATAACCCTTATGCCAACAATAGCCAACATCATCCTACATCGCCTGCACCATGTACCACTTTTGCATTACCAGCCTGCCATTGGCATGAATTTGAACAACATCTGGACATGCATATTTTACAACTCTATCCTTGTGCATTTTTCTCTCCTATCAACCTACTGCATCCGCACTGACATGTTTTGTCTCTTCAAACTGAAACACATGAAAATTTTCCTTAGTAACCTACCATTTTACCCACTCACTACTAACAATCCAATTCGCTAACTTATCTGCCACATCATTACCACTTCAAAATGTATGAGTTACTTTGAGATCTTAGAACTGATTTAGTTTTGATCAAATGAGCTTAATGATTTTACTTATCTTCCAAACCTATTTTGACCATTTATTATCACACTTATGCTTATCTATGAATCTCCTTCCAGATGTAACTTTTGTGTTGAGAATTTTCTTGCCATACTCACCACGAGTAGGCCAGCATGTGCCTCTGCTTCATTATTTATTCCCTCCTGCAATTTTGAGCATAAAACCCCATAATATTTCCATGCATATCTCTAATATCACACCCTACCTCGGAAGGGCCATGATTCCCTTTTGCAAACCCCGTCAAAAATAACTTTTACCCAACCTTCCTCAGGTTGAACCCAATCGACATTCGTATTAGATTTTGACACCTCAGCCTTTGCATCGTACAGACCTGCATATGGCACTTTAAGCATTGGCCATTGTTGTTGCAACTTTCTATCCACTTGGTGGAAGGGAAATTTAGACAAATTTTGTTTTGTTGTCATCGTGTTCACCACCTCCGTTATGGTTAGCTCGATCTTAGAAAACATAGCTTCTATATTTAGTTCTTTACGCTAAAATAACCATCTATTTCGTTCCTTCCATATTTCCCATATTACCATCGAAGGGAAAATCTTCCAAACACTTGAAAAAATTGACTTCTTAAAATTTTTCCTCCAGTCCTTAAACATCTTTACTAGCGTTGCAAGGCAGGGGGTTTTCCAATTTAATTTATTTAGTACATACTTTCAACATCTATCTAAAAAGTAACACTACAATAATAAATAATCAATTGTCTCTACATTATTCTTGCAAAGAACACATTGATTAGGACCATACAAGCCTAATCGCATCAGTCTTTCTCCTGTCAATATTCGACCCCTAAGAGCCGACCATGCAAACAAACCTACTTTGGGGAGGTAATTTTTATTCTAGCACAATTGGTGAGGCTAACCCTCTTGCTTCCACACATATTCTAATAACTTATAACCTATTTTGACATTATACTCCTTGTTTTTGGCACCACACCACACCAATTTATCTTTATCACCCGACAACATGACTATCCTTTCTTTTAAAATCTGCATCAATAAAACTTTCTAATCAGCCTGCACATCTAGATCATCCACTAATTTCCATTCTCAACTTCATGACGATTGACAATTTTTTTAACTAAGTAATATTTCACTCGCTTCCCTAGTTTAACCTCAACAACCTTATGAATTTTGTTTAGTATTTCATCTTCTTTCAGGGTTGGGAATCCCTCCCAGGAATCCTCCTAGAAATTTGCTTATTCCCCCATTCCAAGCTGCCATGTGAAATGATCTGTCACCACTTTCCTACATGAAAGCATAAAATTCCAAATAACCGAACCTTTCACCGGTTTTCTATTGTAAGAATCCTCTCCTAGTTATGATTATCTGAATATTTCCTTTGCAAAATTCTTGCCCATTTTTTATCTGGGTTTTTATTCATACTCCAAATTAACTTTTCACCCATGGCTTCATTCATTATATCCCATTTACGTATCCTTGCACTCCCTACATCTTTTGGTTGACATATCTTATTACATGCTACTAGTGGTATTTTATCCTTTTCATTGCTTCCATTCTAGAAAAAAATCATCTTTTGCTCTACTAATGAAATTACTTTTACAGGTAATTTAAAACACAACATAGAGTATAGTGGTATGGCTAAAATAACAAATTTTAACATTAAAATATGCCTTGTTGAAGCCATCTTTCTTTCCAACCTTCCAATTTTCCTAAGCAACGATCCATTAATCGTGACCACAAGTTAGACTTACAACCCCCAACAAACATCGGCGTACCTAAAAATTTACTAGGCAACTTGCCAACCTTGGTGCCAAGAATTCTACCAATCTCTCTTTGTTTGTCCAACTTTGTATTAGAAAAGTTCAGATTTTTGATTTGTGCCAATTTACCTTTTGACCCGATGCCATATAATATTTATCAAGAAAATATCTCATCACCTGAGCCTTCTGCAAAGAAGCAACTCCCAATAATAGTGTCATATGTGAACTGTTGATGAGTGATCACCTCCACACCTTGTGCAATTTGACCCCCTTCCATAAGCCTGAGACCCTTGACTTTTTGATATATCTTCCTAGCACTTCAACCATAATGATAAAAATAAATGGGGACAAGGGGTCCCCTTGACGGATGCCTCCCTTTGAAGTAAAAAACCCTTGTAGACTGCCATTCACCAAAATTGAATACCTAGCTGTCTCAATACAACTCTTAATCCAAGAGACTATTTTTGGACTAAACCTAAATTTCTCAAGCACTTTAAGTAGAAAATATCTATTCACATGATCGTAGGCTTTTCTTATATCCAATTTCACCAGCATCCTATCAATTTTTGCTTTTCTAATTGAGTGCATGGCTTATGTGCAATGATAATCCCTTCCACAATTGATCGGTGGAGGACAAAGCCACTTTGTTCTTCTAAAATAATGTTGCCCAAAATTTGTTTTACCCTATTTTCCAATACTTTGGAAATCACCTTATAAGTTGTGTTACACAAAGATATTGGTTGAAAGTCATCAAAGGAAAGCACTTCCTTCTTCTTCAAAAAAAGCGCTATGAGTGTATTGTTCAAGTCTCTTAGCATATATGAATGCACCTGGGATTCTTCCACCACTCCCCACAAATCCTCCTTCACAATCTCCCAAAAGGTTTGAAAGAAACTTATTGTAAACCCATTCGGTCTAGGGGCTTTGTGCCTACCTAGCTAAAAAATAGCAACACACACTTCCTCCATTATCACAACCCTATTAAGCAATTGATTTGTATGTTTCTTCAACACCTTTGGAATGACATTGATCACCTCATTATCTTGCAATTCTCGAGGGTCGTGATCACCATTCAACAAATTCATGAGAATCCTAACAACCTCATCATTAATCTCCTTAGACTCCGATAACATCTCCCCTTCCCATTCTTAATCATAGACATGCAATTTCTGTTGCTTCTAACTTTAAGTGCAATATGAAAATACTTAGTATTTTGATCACCTTCTTTTAGCTAACACTCTCAATATTTTTGACGCCATAAGCTTTCTTCATGTGCTAACACTTCAACATACTGGTTGTTCAATAGCTTCTCTCTATTAAAATCAAAATCATCCATTCCTGGTTGTATTACTTTCTCATTTAACCATTCCAGATCCTCCTCGATCCGATCTTTTTTAGCAAAAATATTTTTAAAATGATGCCTATTCCACTCACACAATTTAGATTTAATATATTGCAATTTCTTGAACAACTTAAAAGATTTGGTACTGACACAAAAGGGAGCCTCTTTCCACCATTCAACCATTAAAAACTTCAACCCTTCATCCCTAAGCCACATATTTTCAAACTTAAATGGACAATGTGTTAGGGACTCATTCAAAGTAAGGGAAAGTGAAATAGGATAATGATTAGGGCTTGCCATTGGGTGGATATGAGATTCTACAATAAAAGGGCACCTACCCTAGTTTCTAGCGATAAAGAAACGATCAAGTTTTGCAACAATGTTAGTGAAACCCTTATGCCCGTTTATCCAAGTAAACATCCCATTTTTCAACACCACCTCCTACAATCCATTTATAGTCATAAAATGTTGAAAATCTACTTGGACAATGTCTTGACTACCACAGACACCCGTTTTCTTGCTACCAACAGTGTGGCATTGAAATCACCCCTAATTATCACTAGCACATCTACTGAGGATTTAATTACATTAGTTAACTACTCCCATACAACTCTTTTTTGTCCAGTACCTGTCGGACCATATAAATTGACCAAAAAAAATTGACTCCTTAATGACACTGGCCTGAATTTCTACCAATTGCCAATGTCGATTTTGGGCTAATTCGAAAACCTTCACACATTTTGAATTCCATAAGATGCATAACCTACCTAAGGCACCCAAAACTTCCACAAAATATCCCTGCCATCACTTCTATTTGTTAATTAGTTTATCCTTCCCCAACCTTGTCCAATTTAGTTTCTTGTAGAAGTATTAGGTTTGGTCGCATTTGATCAATCCATCTCTTGATCAGACGCCTCTTGTTAGAGGTATTGCATCCCATGACATTCCAAGATAAGGTTTTCATGGTGACCTGGGAAGGGACAAGCCCTTCCCAAAATGCAATTTTCTTTGACCCTTGGCACTTCCAACAATTTCTAACTTAAGTTTGTTAGAATTTCTTCCTCTTTGTTTTTTTCTTCGAGTTTGATTTTTATTTTTAGCTGATGCACTTTACCTAATTGTTCTTTTCTCTAAAACTTCCTCCTCAACATCATTTTCTAAACTAACTTCATCCTCTCAGAAGTCATTATCACCCCAATCCTTATCTCTATAGCAAGGGGTTTCCATATTACCTTCAACTCATGCTACATATCCCTAAAAATCTAAATTTGTCAAAGATTGAGCTCTCTTAATGCTTGTAATTATGTCTATCTCTTTTTGGTTGTTGTTCTTCGTAACCTCCACCATATTCTAAGTAAGAGTGCCAACATTATCTGGGTGTGCACTAATTGTTTCCTCCACATTCATGCTAGAATATACCCTCACATTGGTCAAAAGCTTTCGCACATTCAAATTTGCCTCTACAACCACCTCCTTGTTACCTTCATTATACCATTTCCATCATGGGCCAATAGATTGACTTTCTCGCCAGGTGTCTTAGATCCCTCATCAACTTTCAAACTTGTCTGCTCTATTTCCTAAAACCCTTCACTAGCATTTTTCAAAGCTTTTTCTATATTTAGCACTTATTCACAATGCCTACACTCTCTATTTCTTTCTCCTTACTGATTTGCGGACAAGTCGACTCCATATGCTCAAAGCCCTTATAGATTTTACAGTTTCCTAACACCTTTTCAATCTCTATCTTTTGACACCACAACCCTCATTTGTGTGGATTTCTATTTCTTTGGGAAAAGGAGGATAAGGATTCCAATTGATGCAAATCCTTGCATACATATTGCCATCTGTTTGGTCCACCACGTCTTCAAAATTTAAAAAGGAGCCGAGCCTATTGCCAATTTTTGCTAATGTTGCAAGATCCCAATACTCAACTAGGAGGTTACGAAGGTGAAGTCAAGCTGGGGTATCTTTGATTGTTTCCTTCATAGGGTTGGAATTCGAAACCCACTCCTTAATATAGAAGCCCATCCCATCCATAAAGAAGGACCCATTATTGAGAACCCAATGTTTCATTCACCCATAATCACATTCCACAAAAAAGAAGCCATTGACCATGGTTCTAAGCTTAATACAAGGTCCCCACGTTTCATCACACCACTAGCTAACCCTAAAAAATGTGGGTTTTCCCCTACCTATTTCATAAAAGAGGCCTTTTCCCTAAAAAAATTACCAATTATGTCTAGACGTGATTGCTAATTTCAAAGGAGACAACCTTGTAATTTTTCACTGAGATGCATACCTGGTCATCATTCTATTCCTTGCTCATTGCATTATCCTTTGAATGGTCGGCTTGAGACTCCGCATGATTAGGCTTCCAAACCTTTTCCTAAAACACCTTGTGAGGTTGTTTAGTGCTTGAGATAAGCCTACTATAGCCCCAACCAGGGGATTGAGGCCTTTTGAAAGTGTTTCTACCCTGATTTGGCCCATCCCAACACCTGTATGGACCTTCCCATCCCTAAGCATGCAACCCACCATTTCTAAAACCCTCACCACCATTTTGACGAGGGACCTGAAACTGTTATTGACTCCTAAATGGAGGAAACCCTCGACCTCTTCCTCGCCACAACATTATGGAATCTCCCCAATTTATAATATCTTAACAATTCATTTAAGAGAAAGATATTCACCATGCAACACTGGGTATAATTCTTGAAATTCAAATAGCTTTACAACCCATCCCACTTCACAATCAAGTTATTAATTTTAGGGATTTGTGCCTTAATAAACCCACCCTTTTTTCCATGGTGATAGGAAGAGTCATAGGAAAGACAACCCATAAAAAGTGATACAACTACATTTATACAACCACTTCTTTATTATAATAACCATCAACCAAAAAGAATATAAAATCAAATGCATAAAGATGTCTTCAACAAAGACAAATAAAAATTTGATCCAACAAGATTTCACCCAATAATGGGTTGTTCCCAACTCATTTAAGGAAGCAATAGATAGTGAAAAGTTATGTGCTCTAAGTATAGATTGTTGAGATCATGATATATACATTCTCACTAGGACTACTAATAGAATTGGAATTCCATAAATTAATGAAGAGACATGTAGCTTATCGATGAATGGATCACTTTAAAAGAAAAGACAAATAATACCTTCTAACTTTCTAGTTAATAGCCTTTGATATTTGGCTCCCAACATCAATTTTTGAGTGTCATTTCATTGCCCACCATACATATTCAACAACTTTAGGAAAATAACACATGTGCTAGTTTCCATCTTTCCCATAATATCAAGTGAGTTTATCCATGATTGTTATCTCTTTTCCCATACTATAATTTTTTATGACAAACAAGCCAAAGTTCCCAAAACTCTTAGCCTCTTCAACATGATCCCTACTAGGCTTAAGATCATAAAAAATTAAGAAAAACACTCCCTCAATATTTCTAGTTTCTCACCTACCAAAAAAACCCTAGACCTCCCATATCCTTAAAAATAAAGAATGAAAAATATATCAAAATCCATAACTAACAAATTTAAACGAAGTGTACATTAAATGCACAAGCAAGTTACTATTCTCACCACCTTCAAGGTGGATAATAGAATATCAAGGATGTAAATTATCAAGTAAGTAGTGTTTTCTATAACATGCCAAATCATATGTTGTTTTTCAATATTTAACTACCTAGTTTTTGAGTGAATCTCATTGATCCATATTTTATGAATCACTGGTTCACAAGAACCTATCTCTCATGAGCATTGATGTTTCACTTACCACTCTTACATCTAGGTAATTCTCATAGGGGTGAAGCATTGGGAGCTTCCTAAGAGGTCACCCACCCAAGTACTATTTTGACTTAAGCACATGTAACCATGGATTTCTCCCCAAGATCAAGCCTACTTAGCTTGTTACCTCATTTGAAAAAAATTGAGAGTGTTGTGCCATGTGATTGTAGATCTCCTTAGCTCATTCATATTATCAAGTATATGGCATTTTGTAGAGTATGTCAAATTATGTGATTTTATTAAAATTTAATTGTGTAGTTTTTAAGTCAATCTCATTGACCCATATTTCATTAGTAGTAGTTCATAAGAACCCATCCCATATGAGAATAATTGTCCACTTAACACATATTACATCCAAGTGATGCTCATGGGAGTAAATTGCATAAACTTCACAAGAGGTCACCCATCCCATTACTGCCCTAAGTCAAGTATGCTTAACCATGAAGTTTCCACCAAGACCAATCCACTTAGCTTGCCATACCATTTGTAAAACCTTTAGCAAGTGTCATACCTTTCGAACCATTCATTATAGAGCTTCTTAGATTATCCATTGTCAAATAGTTGGTGTCTTCTATAGTGTGTCAAATTATATGATGTTTTATTAGGGTTCAACTACATAGTTTTTGAGTCAATCTCAATGACCATCATTTCATGGGTATTGGTTCACATGAAGTCCTCTTTAACGAGCATGAATGGTCCACTAAGCACTCGTAACATCTAGGCAATGCTTTTTTTGGGAAGCATTAATATTTCCAGTACTACTTTAACTCAAGAGTAAGATTTGTTGACCAACCACAAAGTATAGATAAATATTCTTTGCTAGAGTTTGGTTTTTGTAGTAATGGAGATTGATATTATACAATTATAGAATTGATTCGTACAATTGTATGAAAAGTTTTATCTTAATTTTGTAAGCCCTAATAAAACTCCCTTTTTTAGCTTTAAACCCTATCATGTCTTATATGGATTTATAGGTTTTTGGATCTTTTGAGCTCATTTATGAGGTCCATTTGACACCAAGATGCACTATTAAAAATATATTGACCAAAAATCTCTAAAAAAGGAAAGATAATTACAAATTTGGAGCTTTGATACCATGTAAGGGTTATTGATAAACCCTATAGAGCCCAAAACACCCACAACCACAATAAATTTCCACACAAGAGAGAAATAATGAAAATCCTATGAAGTCATCATAATTTATTAGATGTAAAATGAAAATAGTATAATATATAATGAAAAAACCATCAGGTATAAAGACAATGATGAAATCCTATATGAAATTGTAGGACATACTACATTCATGACAAGTGTCTTAATCATGTGATATGAGATATACTAAGTAAATGATCTAAGTAAGCTTAATTATGTAAGTGTGAATATGATCTAATATAAAACTAGTTGAGTAATATATCAACACACTTGGCTATGAATTTTCCTCTAAGATCAAGCCCACTTAATCTGATACTCCATTTGTAAACTGTTTATAAGTGGTTTTTTGAGTTATTCATTATATGACTCCTTTTCTCATTCATTATCAAGTAGGTGGTATTTTTGGTGTGTGAAACTATGTGATATTTTATTATGATTCAATTGTGTAATTTTTGAGTCAATTTTATTGGTCCATATTTCATGAGTAGTGGTTCACATGAATCTCTCTTTCATGATCATGAATTGTCCTCTTAACACTCTTTATATCTAGTTGATGCTTATACGAGTGAAACATCAGGACTTCTTGGGAAGTTACCCATCCTATAACTACTTTGCCTCAAGCATGCTTAACTATGGAGTTTCTTCCAATATCAAATCCACTTAACTTATAATCCCATTTGTAAAACCTTTAAGTGCTAAATGAATTAAAGATTGATTCAAAATTTTATACAATTGAAATAACTAAATGTCATATAAAAATACAAATCTTAAAATTACTAATTAAAAAATCCAAATATAAGATATCATGAATCAATTTTACTTATAATATAAAAATACAAATCTTAAAATTACTAATTAAAAACGCAAATATAAAATCTCATGAATCAATTTCACTTCTAATTATACTAATAAACTAATTATCACATTTAGAATAGGGGAAAATACCCAATTGCCGCCCATGATCCAATACCCGTTCACTTCTTGTTCACCTGACCCCCTAATAACTGTTTACATTTTAGTCATTACATTGTTTTAATTATGCCAATACAAATTTACAAATTACACCAATATATGTTCACTATTGAATATGTAGTTGACAAAAAAAATTAAAACACATTGAAAACTATTGAAAACACCTTTTTAACTATTGAAAACACTTTAAATTTTTGTGGGTTTTTATTGTTTGTCTGATGAACGGGTACTGGTGAAGTGGTAAAGATGTATGGGACGAAGGTTTTAAAACACCCTTTTTGAACACCTTTCGCTTTACAGGTTCCATAAGGTGCGTTTTAAATACCCATAATTAAAATTTTTCTTTTTAAGGTCCTAACTCGCTTATGAAGAAGGCAAAAATAAATAAATTGAAATCAGACCTATTTTACATTCTACACGAATGCGCGAAATTAAAAGTTAACCCTAACAGCTATTGATACGTTTCCCCTAGTGTAATCTAGTGTAATCAAAATGAATGCATAACATAAAGATATAGGGAAAGGGCATATAGGTATTCGATTTTCGGCATTACATGAAGCACTCGTGCAATCATAATCTAAAATTCTCGCGCTTATCCGCCCACGAAAAACTTGTACCGGGGAATAGGAAGAGATACAAGAAAGCAGCCGCTTATACCATAAATCGGGATTGCCAGGATCCGACGGTTCTCGTGCTCTATACGCTGCGAAAGCTCGAACTTCTTTAACCGGCCCCTACGTACAAAGCAACACCCGCTCTGGGGTTTCTTTTAACAGAGTCAAACCACAGCCGAACAGAGAGGATTACCCAATTTTACCGAACTATTTAATATCTGCGCCACATATAAAGGATGTAATTTTAGTTCATCTGCTTTTTGCAATTAGATCTGCAAGGGAGGGTTTTAAAAATGGGGGAAAGGAGCGGAAGCAGCGCGGATTCGTACATTGGCAGTCTCATAAGCTTGACTTCCAAGAGTGAAATACGCTACGAAGGCATTCTGTACACCATCGACACAGACAATTCCAACATTGCTTTGCAGGATGGTCAGTTTTTCTCATTTTAACTATTTATCTGCTGTCTATTTTTCGATTAAATCTAAATTAGGGTTTTCGATATGGCACTGCAATAGAGGATACATATGTAGTTTTTTCTTTTCAATTCCGAACTGGCGGAGACAAGGGCTCAAGTGCCAACCCTTTGTGTTCCCGGTTCGAAGCTTGGGTGCGGAGACGGGATCCGATTTGTGTTCAGTCGATAAAGAAATCGCGTCGCCACGGCCTTGTGTTTCCGTCCTGGAGACAAGGTTTTTTTTTCGGTTTGAAAGGCAGTAAAGAATCCATCGCTTGGGTGTAGGGATAATCCATCTTCTTTAACGTGATATTCATTCCACCAAATTCGCCTGAGGTACAACCCTTTACAGAGTTCTTATGCGGAGGTTGCTACTTTATGTACATCCCTTTGTCCAAGTGCAGTTAGGATCGTAGAACTATTTTTGTGCACGAGGTGCATCGCGAACATAAAGTTCTCTCTCTGTCTCTCTCTCTCAACTATGCGTATACCCCTACTCGATTGACCGCTGGCTCAAATGCACATCTCACAACCAGTAGATAGCAACCCAGATTTGTTGGACTCCAGACGCTGCTTATACTAATTGCATGCATAAACTGCGCGCACTTCACTATATATGTCTTTTACTGCCGAAAAATTGCATAGAGAAAAGTGATGGGAACTATATCTATACTACTCTAGTACACTTGATACTGTATATTTTGTACCAAAACAGTGAATATGGATTTCTACATACGATCAATGCTTTGGAGAACATTGATAACACATGTCATCATTTGAGCTGTGTAAGCACATTCTCCATATCGAGTCTTAGCAACAATATTGATTTTAAATTTTGAGCTAGTGAAGCTCATGGTTCAAATTACCGATATCAAAATAATGAGAAACGAGAAACAATAAAATGATCATTTAGTTTGTAATCAAACGTTACATGTCAAAGAGCAGACCATAGAGCTCAAAGAAAGTAAATAATGGTGTTTGTGCCTATAGCCAAACATGTCTCTTTGTGTCTGTGCATTTTACTTTCATCTTTCAGCAAGATCTTGAATGCACTTTTAATGGTGGGAGGTCGTTATCTGTTTGATGTTGATAATGTGCCAGTACAGTGAAAAACATGTACATTGAATAACACTTGTGTAAATTTGATCATGTTTATTTATTTTTCTCTCTTTGCTAATGCAGTGCGATCTTTTGGGACCGAAGGACGAAAGAAAGATGGTCCTCAAATTCCTCCTAGTGACAAAGTATACGACTATATCATTTTTCGTGGCAGTGATATAAAGGTATATGATCTTTGACCCTTGAGTTCTCTTAAAGTGACTTGGAGAAATTCATATAGCCATCTTTATGAGCTTACTTGCTTTCTTTGTGAGAGTGAATTCAGTAAGTTAATCTACTTCATGGAAGACCAATAGTCTGCATGCTCATTCCTTTGACCTTTTCAAAGAGTTTAAGAAGTATGTGTTTTCCGAAGGCACATTTTTATGCCACTAACTTTTCTTGATGATGAAGCTCCAAACTTACGCTCCCTCTTAAGTTGATTCAGTTTCTCTTTTATCAAATACATTGGCCATTGTGAAGATATCAATTTTTTATTGATCAAGTGGCTCCTTTGCACCAGTGAGCCATTCCAAGTAAAGATTGATCTCGTCTATAATTAAAAGATTACATTTTATTAACAGAAATGCATGTTTTATTTACTTTGTGAAGTTTTTTAAATCCAAGGCAAAGGTTTTTGTAGACAAAAACCAAATCATTCATTTGCTTTTGAGTGAAACAGTTGCATTTCTTGAATTGTATGTGTTCAAACACTCAAATAATGCTCACAAGTAGATGAACAACATGACTGACTCAAAGTGTGCATTAGCCATTTTAATTTTTTGTATCTTTGCCAAAATAATTCCACCTATCAGGTACAATTATTATTACTTTTTTATCAACATCATATTTAGTTAGAGAATTACAGACTACAAAAGAAAGTAACAAACTTTAAACTTTATGAGAGATAAGAAGGGAAAAGTTGATTGCAAATTGCCAAGTGCTTGATTTCAAAGTGGTCTTGCCATCTACAACACAAAGAGTGGCAACAAATTGCTTTCCCTATGAGTATTTTGGCAACTCTGCCATGGCTACCTATTGAACATGTGATTTATGGAAAAAAGTCTCGATGCATTAGAAGAAGCACTCATTCACCTCTTCAGTGAGATTGAAGGAGTCAATGTAAAACAATTCTGGATTGAGGAAGTATTGTAAATCCCTTAACTCAGTTTGTTCAACATAAATCAGTAACAGAGGACAATTTGTAATTGCTGAAATATCCTTAGCATTAGTTGCACAGCATGCGTTAATACAGTGACCAATTCGTAATCAGAATATTAACAGTGTCCAGTAATCAGATCTATAATAGTGAGCAGTTTTTGACACAGTTTATAACAGAGATCACACTACTTTCAGATATATAATAATGCTGGACAATTCCTCAGTCGAATGATACTTTCCCAATTCCCGTCAAGGATTGTGAAATACAAATCGTACCAAACAGTCAACTGGATCAGTGCTGCTTAATGGTAAATGCGATCCAGGATACCTGTAGGCTGTGCTGGTTGGAATCCGGAGTAAATCACCAGGAGGATAGTCTGCCAAATAGTAATGCGATTCACCAGAGCAATTGGTATGAAATTTCGGTAGTTATAAAGCACATGCAATTCACACTCTTCAGAGGAAATGATGAATTCTCCCAGGCTGTGCATATTATCGGGCCTTTGTCATGAGGGAAGACGCTAGGTACAGCTCTGTCAATGAGAATCGGGAGCCCAACAAATGATGAGTGCGGAGGTGATGCTCAAAGCCATAAGTTCTTTGATTGCAATTTCCGTGAAATCCAGAAATGAGCAGGAGGCGAGAGCCAAAGGCTCTGCTGGATGCTTTTTGTTCTAAAATGTTGGATCTTCCTTCACGTATTCCTGACCAAGTTCTCCACTGGGGGTCACTGTTAGAGGATTTCATCCCCGTCAAAAATTAGATGCCTTCCACAATCGATGATCTCTCATGAAGAAATGAATCGAAATATATAGTAGTATAGGGGTGCCTTCCCAAATGGGTCGGCCACAAGATGAAACTCAAATTTAAATATTATTATCTAAGTTACCGGGTTCGCACCCATAGGCCTCGAACCCGGTCCGGGTACGAACCTGGTATGGGTTCACTTGTGGGTACGCCCTGGGTACGCACAGGGTGCACGCCCAGCCCTGTGCGTATCCAGGGCGAACCCAGCCAAAAGGTTCGTGGACCCAGGAGTATCAGCCACGTACCCGGGTGTACCTGGAAGAACCCACGGCCCATTGGAGACATTGCCCTCAAACTCCCATTGAATTTAATTGATTTTCTAGGTAATCTCCAAGTCCAAGTTTCCATAGTTTGCCTACAAGTCTTCATCTATAATATCACATTTAAGGCTTCTAAAACCATACAAAACTCCATAGTGCACCTCATTTTCATGGGAAAGAGGAAGATGCAAATTTGTAAAATATATTAATGTAGTATTTACTTTCATTTTTACAAAAACAATTTTCTATTTTCATTTTGTTTAAGAATATCAACATCAGCACATTCCACATGAGGATGCCATTTTGTACCCAATTTGCTTTCAAATCAATCAAATACAACTATCAATTGGCATTTAATATTTATCTTTGGCATTTGGCATTGATCAATGATTAAGTATCATACTATGAAATGATTTAGTTTTACAGTTCTATATATTTCTCTTTTTTTTTTTTGTATATATAATACATATATATACACACGTACCCATACGTACCCAAACCCCTAATTTTTTTTTTCACGTACTCACGTACCCGAACCCGTCCTCGAACCTGAACCGGTAACTTAGATTATTATTAATAATTTAATTTAAATTTATATTATTATTTTTATTTAATATCATAAATATTATTATTATTTTAATATTATTTTTAAATATTTATTAAATGCAGATGGAGTGTTAAAAAATACTATTTCCCTCCAAGATTGAGATAGGTCTCAATCAAGGACGGGGACATGACAAGTATCCAGTAGCATGGAGGGTGCAATGTATTTGCTCACATTGATGATCTCCCATATCAGCATTTGTTTGCCCATCTCATGGTCTATCATCATTTTGATCCATAAATCATTTGGTTGATAAACCTAGTGATGCACCAGCAATGGATATCTAAGACTAGATTGGCTCCTACTATTTTCCTTAGTATTGTCTAATCAGTAATTAACTTAAGACAACATTAATATTCAAGACAATAGAAGGAATATGTAGTAATAAAACAAAACAAAAGACACACCGCATCGAGGTTCCTATCGAGAAAATGTAATTGGGTGAAAAACTCGAGGAAGTGTATGTCGTTGGTTAGCATCCCATTGATAATTACAATGCTGTTACAAGAGATGAAATGTTGATAATGGCTTACATGGAGCTGCCCTAGCTATAAACAATCTCTTTTATTTCTATCGTGTTACTATTCAATAGTTCCTTGCAAAAATCTCATTGTCCTTCTCAAATTGATACAAGAATGTCTTCTTGAGCATCTAGTCGCCTAACCAGCTTGCTTACTATTTTTCTCTTGGTTTGATATACTTCTCTTACTATCTGTTTGTTGAATAATACCATTGCTTTGTATTCCCCAAGCTGTTCGACCAACTTTCTTGTTGAAGGCAAATAATTTCCATTCATGCAATCATTGAGGCACTCAAAAATCAAATGCCTAATCACTCCTGTGGAAAGAAAAGGACAACAATCTAAGAACATGGATGTGTATGTAACCATCATCAAAAAGGAATAGTGAACCATCACAACCTCCAAATTAATAACCAGCTCAACAAAACAGTTTGCCATAGAAAAGAAAATGGGCATTATCTGAGTTGACACCAAGATGAAGACAAAATGTTGCTTAGACAAGGTCAACTACTTAAATGATTTCCAATTGTTGATATAGATATCTTGGAGTGGCCTATAGCAAGCATGGTGTAATGCCCCTTAAATAATTTAATGGCAAACCTTGATTTTTATTTCTTCATTTTCAAATGAAAATGAAATGTGCCAACCAATATTTAACTCTGAAAATGTAAATTTCTGGTTTGTGAAATAAACCCTAATTGCTGTAGAAAAATCAGAACAAACCCTAGGGTAGAAGATAACTTGAAAACCCTCCAAAAATATTTTATTTTTATTGCCAAAATGTTGACCAGATTTTAAAACCTCAAAAATAATATTTAATTGAACCTTTTGCACTTACAAGCTGCTGCATGCCCTGTTAAAGTTGTATGGCACTGCATTCCAAGTCTGGCAAGTTGTACAATGTGGCTGAAATTGATATGCAGACCCTTCTCGATGCTGGTTCCTCTCACAAATAATGAATTATTATTACTTTATGCCCTGGAATGGAACGGCTGGCTAGATATCTCAATATAAATGCTAATAATATTCAGTTCTGCCCTGCAAATGTCTGCAATATGTCATAAATCAGGAATTTTCTCCTTGCAAGGTTCACACTTTACTTCAAATTGCTGATTGCTGACAAAAGATGACTGTAATAGTACAAACAGTGGCTAATGTGACTGTTTTAATGCTCAAAATGTTTTGATTTTCTTACTTCAAAGGTGGTGCTCAGCTAGGGTTGACTGGAAATGCAATAAACAATTTAGATCCAGCACCTTTGATGGACAATAACTCTCCAAAATCCTATAAAGTATAAATCAATGTAGAAACCTTCAAATATGAAAGGCAACAAATAATGATTTTTGCTTAAAAAATGCTCTAGCGCCATTGTAGCAAACTGAAAATATCTTCAAATCCTCCCCAAATCAGTATAAGTGTGATTCTTGGATGGAATCCCTCAAGATAAGAAATTAGGGCCTTTGTCCTTGATTCCCAAATGTGGAATTAAGAGGGTTTTTGTCCTCTCAAACCCTGAACAAACCAACGGTTTTCATCTCCTCAAACCCCGAATAATCCAAGTGTTTTTGTCCTTGGATGCCCTAGATTGAACAAAATGCTTAAATCTGAAAATTGGATGCACAAGGCTAGCTTGAATGACTCCCCAAATGAAGATAGGTGCCTCCTTGATATACCTTTTTGAATTGGGCCCTTGGGTCCTAAGTTTTCCTTTGAGTATATAGAAATACTTTTAATTTCATTTACTTTTTATTTAAAAATACTTTTATTTTAAAATAATGGTTTTAAACCACCTTTATTGTAATTAGAATAATATTATTAAGTTGCCCTTAAAATTACAGATTATTGGGCCCAACTTAAATAATATTATTAATTATCTTAATTCGGGAAAAAAGGGGACATGATACATGGATCAAGATAGTTGACTCTACATGCATCATACTGATGTTTCAGACCACCACAAAACACATCTTGAATCGTTGTTCTTTCATACACTTGCTGTTCACTTTTTTTCAACACTTGTAGCACCTTTCTAGTCACCTATAGAAGCTTGCTGAATGCTTGTAGCGATTTGTAGCTGACTTATAACAATTTGTTGCATGCTTATAGCAACTTGTGACAGCCATTTAGATGTCTGCAACGACCTTCTAGAGATCTGTAATAATTTACTATAGTCGTGCCTAATTGAGAACCTTCTAGATCTGAACAACCTAAGCAAGTTTTTTAGATTACTAATAGCCTTGTTGGTCCTATCCATGGCCTCATATAGGTAGTTTGTTAGGGAATTATTTACATTTCTCTAGCTGCAACACTACTTCTAAAGGCTTTGAAAATAGCACAATCTCACTTGCTTGTCCAAAAACTCGTGGCAAAAGCATGTTTTACCACATTTTGATCATTTGTGTTTGACAAATTCAAATTGTAACCACTCTTTTTTTGAAAAAAGGGGTAATATTAACTCAAGAAATCAGCATACAAACCAAACAGAGAAACAACCCATCCATCTCAGATGGAAAAGCTCGACCAACCAAACCTACCAACACAACCACTAGTAGATCAACCATCCATATCCTCAATAATCAACCTATCCAAACATTGAGCATGATCATTGGATAAAGAATCCCTATCTTCCACTTGCCAGTCACCCCTATTCTCAAAAGCCCATTTAGCCAAACAATCAGCCACACTATCCCATTCTTGCGAGATATGAAAAAAGGAGGCAAAATCCAACAAGGAGCTCAATTGAAAAATTCGCGTAGTCACCAAAGTTAATCGCCAATTGCCAGCATCCACCTTTTGGCCATTCAACATGTTAGTTAATCATAATTTGTGAGTTCGACTCAAATAATCTTATGTCAGCCAAGTGTGCAAGCCATTTCCAAAGCTGTAAGGATAGCGAAACCTTCCATCAAATTGTTAGTGTGTTGCCCTTTATATATGGAGAAGAGGAAAATGATATTACTGGAATTGACTCTCCCAACTTTGCCACTCCCGACATGCCTAGGATTTCCTCTGGAAGAGCCATCCTTATTGATCTTTAAAACACCAAAGGGAGGATGAGACCATTTGCCATCCCTTTGTGTTTTCCTTTTGGTATGATGACTCCTTCCCACCAAAGAGGGCCCTGGGTCATTGTCATATAAACCCAAACTCTTCATTTAATCAACCTCAACAATCTCCAAAGGGACAAACACCTCGCATTTCGCTCTCACCATTTCTTGAACCATACCGATGATTCTTCGCCAAAGCTGTTGGACCACCAAATTCTTTCCTTGAAAAATTCCACGGTTTCTTTCCAACCAAATTTACCTAAGAATGAAAGTTGGACCAATGCTCCACTTGAAGGAAGAAGGCCTTAGTTGGAGGCCTCCCCAAACTCCTCCAAAACTCAACCAAAGATAAAGCATGAACACAGGATTGCTTCTAGAGTCTAGACATCCCAACATAAGTGCTAGATATCCCTAAAGAAGGAACACTGAAAGAATAAATGAGAACTTTCCTCACTATTGCTACAAAGGACACAAATAGATGTCCCCTGAAACCCTCGTTTTTGGAGGTTATCCTAGGTGAGGCATTGATTCTAGGGAACAATCTACAAAAAGAAGTTACATTTGGACTAATAAAATTTATTCCAAACATTCTTCCACCACAACACTTCCATCCCCCCATATTTTTGAAAGTTCAACTCCTTATATCTTAAGTCCACCAAAGAACCCCTCTAAGATCAGGACTCCAAGCTAGAGTATCTCCCCCCTTAAATAACTACAAGATCTACCAATTAAAATCCCTCTTAACACTTCTTGATCTTCAGCTGAGCCACCAACCGGTTATTCTGAGGATCTTTCCATCTAAACTACTCCACTTGCCCCTATCTCTTGGCGGCTTTAAAGTCTTCAACCTGAGTCCACCCACCCTCCACAAAACACTCACACAGAGCCTATAAATGAGGGTACATGGACATGATAGGTGGAAGACCATCCCAAGAATCATATTGGAAAAGAGCATCTGATCCCCTTTTTCAAATCCAAAACAATCCCTTCTTGATCAAGTTGGAATCATACATCCCTTACCAAGCAAGCTAACTCTCGATACATCTTCTCGTGCTACCCCCCTCAGATACTTGGAAGTTTGGTCTTGACTATTACACCACCGCCAATACAGTTTAGCAACCAAGGCCCGACCAATGAGACAAGCTTGCCTCAACCCAAGGCCACCCTCCTTTGGTCTACAAATAGTCTCCCACTTAACCAAACTCCGCTTGGAAGACGCCAAATTGCTAGCCCATAAAAATTGTCTTGTTAAAGTATCAAGTTCCTTAATGAAACTCAAAGGAGCAACTTGGACTAAGCATTTGCAGATAGGAAGAGCTTGGACGATAGACTTAGCAACAAAACTCTCCTTACAAAAGAGAGCCACCAATGGGTGCAATGGCTAACCTTTACCTGAACTTATCCAACACATTCTACCAAGTCCCCCTAGGTAATGAGCCAATTGAGTGAGGAATGCCAAGGTACACCAAAGGAAGAGCTTCAATTTGCAATGGCTAACCTTTACCTGAACTTATCCTTTTTTGAATGAGAAGAGGGGTATTGAAAAAAAAGATGGAGGATTTACCTTCATTAATTTGTTGACTTGAGGTCGTAAGATAAATATCCAACACCTGTTTGAAGTTGGAAGCCTCTCTAACCTTGGCAACTCCCATCAATGCAGTATCATCAACAAATTGCAAATGTGATTGAGATGATAGTTCATTGTCCCAACTCCAACCTTGAATAAAACCTTGACTTACATCAGATTTGATGACGTAGGAGTTAATGGTGACTCCTCAACACCCCAACAATAGTTGCTAGACCAAACTATCTTCCATGAGAGAGAGAAAATGGCAAGAATACTTGCTTTAGTAATGCAAGATTGAATATGGTTGAATACACAAATGTACTTGAGATGCCTTGCTTATAAAGGCAAGGTGAGATGAAGGATTAGACAAGATTGTGATATGTGTCTTAATCCTATCACATGAGACAACTAACTTATAACAACCTAGGATAAGATAAGATCTAGAAATGACAACTAAGATTTTCTAGAAGGAATCTTATAATCCTAAGTAAACATGTGAATACGTCCCCTAAGTCCCTAGTAAGGAAATTAACTAGGTATAAGACATTTATTCACACCAACACCCCCTCTTAAGTGCAACTTAGGGAGAAGATTATTATGCAAACTATGCAAAGAGACTATGAAGACGGGTCTCGGCTATTAGGTCATAGGTCATGTTAGGTGCCCATTTACATATGCAAATACAATCTCTCACAAACGAAGGAAAGGAGAAAACCTTGTGGGACAAAACTCTTCTCCAAAAGAGAGAAAGGAAAACAAAACAAGATGATGTATGAAGGACTCACGATGCTCAAGTTTTGCATTATATTCAAACTCCTCTAAGGTTTTATCATCATAGGGTATGTTGTCAACATCATCAAGTGGAATGAGGCAATTTGAAGTAGGATCATCTGGGAATGGAGGATAATGTGGATCTCCAAAATTCTCCCAAACCTTGGTCCAAACTTTGCGTGGGCATGATATTCCTCTAATCTTATGATAGGTCTCTCTGAAGATGCTTGCAATGAAACTACAACCAATCAATTGTATAATATGATCATTTTTTATTACCCCAAACATATTTCTTCCATGTTGTTTTTGGCTTAGGAATGAGTCCATAAAAGTGAGGCAAAATATTTAGCCACCTACAATGTGTTATTATGCCTTCTTTCTGTGACTCATAGTTATCCTTAGTTAGAACTATTATAGAAGGATGAGTTGAATAACCCATGATTACAATGATGATACACTTCTCAAATGACAATATTTGAGATCAATACTTGAAATACAACTGAAATGAAGTACAATGATCAAAACAACACCCTCTCAACTGCTAAAACATCCAAGTAACCTCCAGTATACCCATCAGGCAAAAATTGAAATCACAATATACTTGGGATAGAAACAGGAAAAAGTGCATGGATGGTTGGATAGAGCTCCTCAACACCTTTTCAACATCGCAAGAATCGCGAAAATTGGAGATTGTGGCAAAAAGTTATGATCTAGAAAGCCAAAAATCAAGGATTTGATTTCAATCAGCAATAAATACCACCAAACAACAAATTTTGAAAAATCACTTGTACAACTGGAAAATTCTTTTTTTTTTTATTATTAGACTGCAGGAATCGGGTAGCAGTACGACTGGAAAATTCACAGCGCTAGCTTTTCAACAATATTTTGTTTCAAAAATATTGCCACTTGGGGTGAAAGTTATAGCGAAATGAAAAAAGGCTTGTTTTAAGCATAAACAAACTAATCAGGTGCAAAACTTCAGCACTTGGGGCTGAAAATCCGGTCGCCCATGTGACCGTTGGCAATTTGCAAGTTTTTAAAAAAGGTGCCACCACCTTGCGTCGGCTAAGCGGCGGGTGGGCGATGCTTTTCGACGGAGGGACTTCAAGGTAAACCTACGCCTAAGCCCCTTCCAGCGGATCGTTGGCTGGGGCTTTGGCCTCGTGACCCAAGCTTATAACTTGGCGGGATAAACTTTGTCAGCCTATTTTTTTAAAACAAAACTTTATGTTTGAACTTGCCAAAAATTAAATAATTTGTACCTTGAAAAGATTGCATGACAATGATTTGACATGTCGATTTGACTAGGGAAGGACGTAGATGTAGGGTGCAAACGTCGATGCCAGTTCCATGCCAGAAATCGTAACGTAGAAGGAAGAATATTCCGTCGAACCTTGCCGATCAATTAAAATATACAAAAATATTTATTTAATTATTTAATTTTATTTTTTCCAAAAATATGATGACCTACACATTCGGGAGGCCATATGACCTACTTTAGCAAAAAAATTTTGCCCTAAAAACAACTTTACCTAAAATGGATGAATTTATAGTCAAAATTCGTTGGAGTAGCCTCCTAAACACAATGGTGATCTTGTTTGGGCCCAAAGTGCTCCGAAAAATCAGTGAATGATGCCGATTTGGGCTCAAAGTGCTTCAAAAAATCAGTGACCTCTTGGATCAACTAATCTTAACACTTTTTCAAACCCTTATAGATTTGGCAAAACATAACCAAAATTGACGAAATGAAAGGCAGACCTAACTTTCTTTGACGCCTTGGATTCAACTATGAGGTTCTTGAAACCCCAAAATCCACCCAACAAAATCTTCAAGCCAACACAAATCTCTCAGATCTGGGAAGAATATGCAAAATTGGAGCTCTGATACCATGTAGGAGTTAATGGTGACTCCTCAACACCCGCAAGAACAGTTGCTAGACCAAAATGCCTTCCACAAGAGGTCTTAATCCTATCAGATGAGACAACTAACTTATAACAACCTAGGATAAGATAAGATCTAGAAATGGCAACTAAGACTTCTAGAAGGAATCTTATAATTTTAAGTAAACTTAACATGTGAATATGTCCCCTAAGTCCCTAGTAAGGAAATGAACTAGGCACAAGACATTTATTCACACCAATAGATGACTTGTCCCAAATACTCAGCTAGCAAAATAAACAAATAAGGTGAGAAAGGATCTGCCTGCTGGAGACCTCTTAACACACAAAACAAAGCAACAGGCTCACCATTAATAAGCACGAAAAAGGAGGTAGAAGTAACACAACTCATCACCCAGGTGACCTAGGCATCACAAAAACCAAAGGCTAATAACACTTTCTGAAGGAATGACCATTTGACCTCATCATAAGCTTTGGCCATATCAAGTTTGATAAACATAGCCTTCTCCCTTGAAGTTGCCATGGAATGGATGACCTTACCAACAATGACCACACCATCCAAGATTTGTCTGTTTGCCACAAAACCACCCTGATCTT
Source organism: Sequoiadendron giganteum (assembly GCA_007115665.2). Classification (NCBI taxonomy): domain Eukaryota; kingdom Viridiplantae; phylum Streptophyta; class Pinopsida; order Cupressales; family Cupressaceae; genus Sequoiadendron; species Sequoiadendron giganteum. The sequence continues at coordinate 342,764,245 of CM021105.1, read as the reverse complement.
TAGAGATAAGCTCGCTAATCCAAGGCTTAAGCCTCTTCGCAATAGCCTTAGAATCTTATACACCACATTACAAAAAGCTATGGGTCTAAACAAGTTCAACAAATTATCCCCTTCACACTTGGGGATAAGGGCTAGAAATGTAGAATTCATAGTTCTCAACATTTGTTTATTTCTTTGAGATTCTTGCACCACCTCCCACAAGTCAAATTTTATAATTTCCCAAAATTCTTGAAAGAATTTGATCGGGAATCCATTAGGACCAGGGGCTTTCCCTTTCTTCATTTGAAAAACTACTCCCTTGAGCTTCTCTAGAGAAATGTGACTAATAAGTCTTTCACTCATTTATAAAGATACAATAGAGGGAATACAAGTTAGAATATGTTTTTCTTCATTGGATGCAAGGGCGAACCTTTCGTGAACAAAGCTGAATATTATCGAGAGGCCTCCATGGAAATGTCCTTCAGAGAAGTTAGTTGAACTCCCAGGGAAGACACAAGAGAGGAAATCATATTCCCATGCCTTCTAGCCTTGATTGAATTAAGAAAGAAGCCGTATTCCTATAACCCTTCTGAAGCTACTCAACATGCACCTTTTGTTTCCAATAAATCTTCTCATGCAATTCCCATTCCTCGGGATCCTTCAAGGCTTGTGGTTCTTCCTTAAGGGATCCCTTAGTAAGCCCAAAGTCTCTAATCTGTTCAATGATAGCATCTAACCTTGACTAAGCCTTGGCGAGAAAGATGTTTCCAAAATACTGCCTATTCCACTTCTTGAGTTGTTGTTTCACAAATTGTAATCTTTTGACAAAGTGTAATGCCCCCTTTTTGGGGGTGTATGTCATGTCCTCACCCCTAAATAGGTCCTATCCTCAAATACGAGCAGGAAAAACAATCTTTTTAAACACTAAAATCTGAATTTAAATACATTTCAAATAATAAATTAAATATTAATAATTAATTTTAAATAATAATAATAATCTTTTGGTCTTGGCTGACCCAGTTGGGAAGGCACTAATGATAGCATATATATATTCGATTATTTTGTTTGAGAAAATCATCATGAATTTGAGAAGTTGTTTGGATCTTGTGGAGGCATCAATCTCTATGGATTAGCAGCTCAAGTGGGACGAAACCCTCATTTGGCTTTCGTGATATCTTTCTATTCCTATTGCTATTATTTGCTGATTTGTATTCCTCTGGCCAGATTGTTCGATATCAGAGGCAACGTTAAGGAGTGGAGGCGACTACACATCAGTGGTGTCAGAGCCACTGGCTTGTGCCACCTAAGGGCATACACACAATTACACACGATTTCCAGTCTGCCATTCGCGGTCTAGAAGGAAGTAAGCGACATTTGGGAGTGATAGGAAGGCGCCATTGAAAGGGCGCCTGTCAATCAAGTCATATCGCCATTTGATTTGGGCGCTCCATTTGCTATCACAAGACTTACACAACACCCTCCCATAGCTAATGGATTGCGCCCTAAAGTAGGCGCTCTATCCGAAGGCATGTGCCTTGTTTGCTAGACATATCTTGTAAACTCTTAAGCCAACAATTAGTGTTATGCGATTGGTATATGACGGGCTGGACATCATTGATTTCGTTGCCAGTGAAGGCTACTTCATATATTTGTAGGTAGATCCTATTCTGTTATTTTCATTTATTTATGCAACGACTTATCAATGACTAATGATCTGTCTTAGTAAGCATTATTCTGTTATCTATGTCTTAATTGTTGCAATTGGCGTTTCTAGTAATTAAATTTGTGATTGATTATCTATCCTGCTATGCATATGAACCAATTGTTTACAATTCTAGACGCTATTGACAGATCTGAGTAAGAGTTATATTTATGACGATTTTTATTTGAGTGCTATCTTCTTGTTGATGTGTGAAGCAAATTTAGAGTAGGTATCTTACAGTATACCTGATTTTTCCCAAAAGTAACAATTCCAACAAATGCAATTCAATTATCAATAGAATTCTATAAGATTACATAATTGCAATACAATTTAGAGAAAATCTTAATTAATTATATAAAAGTATTAATATCAAGGATCTATGATCATATACAAACAATCTCTATTGAAATCAAAATATCCTAAATTCGTTCGTATGTATTTCATAGCTTATTTCCAATAGCCAACCACATTAGGATTCCGATGGAATAGCTTGATAGGATGTTGGGACACCATCCTCCTCAACCAAGCCCAAGGGCACAGAATGAGCCTCCAAGTCATTCGCTTCCTTGGCCCACTAGTATGGCAGGACCTCCAGTCCATCCATCTGGGGGTTGGCGTACTTGATGAGGGAACTGATACTGCTACATCTTCCTATCAAACATTTCACATTGATTCCAAATATGATTGTTGATGGAATCTTATTATATTAATTGTAACTCAAATACCATTTTATTATATGCCATTATAATGCATATATATATATATATGTATGTATTGTTATTTTTAATTATATTTAAACTTACTTCCCAATAATATTCTTGCTAAAATAATATTTATTTCGATATATCTCTTATAATTTCAAATTCTTATTTCTTTTTTATCCAATCTGCTTGATTGATGCCTTACACTAAATGTTTCCTCCTTATATACTCTTCATGGTGGGGTGAATAGTCAGACCCTTAATAATCATTGCATCCCTTATAAAGGATGCATCCCTTCCTTAATCGCTGCCTTTCTGTTTGACTTTTGATTGCATGTTTTAAATCTAATTAAATCCTTCATTATGTAGCGCTACCTTGCTAATAGGGAATCACTACCTTTGTTCCTTCATGGGTCCTTTTGAAATTAATAGGGAATCGTTGCATTTATCCCTTCATCGATCCCCTTCAAAGTCTCCCTTAGCAATGTCTGTATTAGTGCTTGTGTAGGATTGAGGCGTGACAGGGTTTAGTTCTTGTGCATCATTGGGGGTATGACACAAAGGAATACATTGCCGTGCCATAAGCTGTTCTACCTTGACTCCACTAGTTTGACATAAGGCTTTGCAATTGAGGATCATGTAACCACATAAGCTGAAACTTACAGGATGGATTCTTTACTGCCCCCACCAAAGAGACCGAGACTAAGATGGGCCAGTGTTTCGAGCCCCTCCACTCCATAATTTCAGAGCAAGTACCCTAGTTGTTGCCAATCCAAAAACTTGAAACCAAAAATCTATCTAATCTCTCTAAGATAGAGTCTTGGCTACATCTCTTGTCGAGGAGGGTCTTTATGGGGAGGCCCCACATGGCTAATTCTAGGACATCTTCTCTGCAAGTGACCATATTCATGGAAAATTCGGCACTGGAATGGGAGAGATTCGTAATCCAATTGTTGGAACCATGATGTGGATCCAAGACAAAATACCAAGGAGTTTGGCAAACAGTTATTTAAATCAATTTCAATGCATATATGGGCATAGGAAATTACCTTTTTGTCCAACATTTGTTGAGATGCTCCAACTGGCTTGCCTCACAACAAAGCTGTCATATGTAAAGTATCATTTCTCTAGAATTCTAAAGGGAACCAAGGAAAGCCTTACCCAAATAGGGACACGCGATGGAAGATCCTTTGCAGGATTAAAGCTTGTATGGCATGGCTTATGAACAAGCCTACTTGATTATAGAAGGACCTCCCGCAAAGGCTTTATTTCGATCAGCCAAGCAAGTGAAAAACCATAGTAAAATAATTATTGGCTACTAACATCATTTCCATCTCACCTTTAGGATTCCATGTCCGACGAGCCCACAATTTAGGAATGGGAGGAAAACCCGAATCCCCATAAATTTGCAAATTAAAGCATGACTCATTAGGTAATTGATATCCTCAGCTACAAAATCCAGTGCAATCACCAAAATCAGACGATCTTGGCTTCGTTCTAGACACCCATTTACTTTTACAGTTCGGGAGCCACCAATCTTTGCCTGGCCCTTCTCGTTCAAAGATTTGCTCAAGAGATCATTAGCACTCACATGCACATGCATGGACGAGGAAGGATCATTTCTGATGGAAACCTCCCAGAAAGGCAAATTAATCTTGGGACTAAATCCTCCACCCGAGGCCATACTCTAAAAAGAGAGGATAAACTTGAAACACGAGACCAACATAGGATCTCAATGCTACTGTCGATTCACAAAAACCCTCAAAAAACACAAAAAAACACCCACAAACAAACCCCCCAAAATAGATCAAACAATGCAAATACTCCCCAAACACCCTACACTCCATGCAAACACCAACACAATCCATCCACCAACAAAAAACTTAGCACACAAGAAGCAAAAAGGCCATGGCTAGGGCATAGATACCCTAGCCCGCACGACTTTGCACAAACGTCTTCCTCGCGCCCGCGCAAGCCATCCGCTTGCTCTCAATTGTAACCATTCTCTTAAAATGAACATTTGTTTCAAATTCATCTTTCAACCTCAAAGAGTTTGCATATCTAGGAAGTGAGTGGCAAATCTAGTGACACTTGGTCAAAGAAGTTCCCATCTGTGAAGGTGCACATCATATGTAATACCCTTGTTTGATGTAGATCAATTTTGTGATGTTTTTCACCTTGTTCAATATAGATTTAACCCATTCAATTTTCCGAATGTCTTCCAAGGTTAAAATAAAAACAATGAGTTGCACATGGACTCCAAAACAAAGTGGGATACTTGTCCATCAACAATCTCCTTGGAACAACATAGGAAACAACATTGTTTATAAAAAACTAGACCACATGTTGAGGCCCCACTTCAACTACCACCTCAACAAATAGAGTGAATAGTGCTTCAATTGATTTGTATCCAATGCATCCATTAATCTCATTAACATAGCGCCAAGCTCTAATTCAATAAGGAAATAGAAGGACGTATGGTTCTTCCTCTTCCCATTCGTCCATGCTTTTGGCATTATCATGCAACCTACCCTAGCCCGATCCTCGTGATAATTTGTAAGAACACTACTCAAATTCTCAATTGCGTCTATTAACATACTTATCTTGAAGGTCACATATAAGGGGGCTTTGAACCAAGAACTTTAATTGCAATGGCATCTACCATGGATTGATAGTGTGGAGACCTCACAATATGGAACAAGCTATAATAGAAACATAAATTAGCAATGTTATCTTTCACTTTATAGTCTCTAAAGTTGGACGTGCTTTGGGTGTAGTACATGGTGCAAAGGAGGTGTTAATGTTCCCCCCACTTCTGTTATGTCTCTTTGATCCAAATTAACGTATAAATCTTTGTATTTATTCTGTATTTGTTCTACCTCATCCAAGTGATCGACGCTGGCCTCAAAAGAAGTCGTTCAGACCTATGTGCCTATACTCGACCCTACTTTTTTGAAAGGACTTCAAAAGCTTGCCTATTTTGATAGTTGGCATCTAGAGGGTAGTTAGGCCTTCACATCATGACTTGATTTCTTTGCCAAATGCCTTTTGAAAGAAGAAATCCCTCCACTGCATATAAGGTTGCAAAACTTGCACTTCACTTTGTTTGTACCCTTAATCTATATTGAATATGTTGACCAAATCTGCAAAACAAATTGCATTTATCCTTTCAAATAGTTCAAAGTTTTAACTTTTCCCTTATCACTCCTAAAAGAAACATTTATTGCTCAATTCTATCACTCTTGCCTTTCAATATACTTATATCTCCAATACCAAATTGCCCAATATACAACACCTTGGATAAAAGATGGATGCTCCAGCATCATGGATTGGTGGACCAATATCAAACATCGGCCACTCATCACTATCATTGTCACAAGCTCAATTGGCTCTTATTTTCCTAGAGCATTTGATTGTTCAGGAAGGAGGAAGGATGCAAACTTTCAATTTCAAATTATGAAAAATGCCTTAGAAGAGGTTGGAACCCATAATGTTGTACAGGTAGTGACTGATTCAACCTATGTGTGTAAGTTAGTTGGCTTGATGGTGGAGTGTAATGACTGCCCTATATTTTTTCCTGTTTTCTATGCTTGGGGTTTGAGAGTTTCTGAGTTGGTTTTGTTTGAGATTCTCATGTGCCAATCATGATTTTTAACATGCCAAATGATATAAGATATTTATGCAGAAATAACACTAGGAAAGCTTGCTTAGAAACAAATACTTTCAGATTTCTATTGGTCAGACACATAACAGAAAATTACATTCAAATTCAAATTCATTTTCAAACTCAGAAAGTTACATTTCAGACCTGGTTTTTAGCTCATAACAGCAGATTATTGAACACATCTTGGTCACGTCCTCTTCCACAGAAAGTGTCAACAAAACCCATTCATTTCCAATGCGATATTGCCCTCATACAGACCATTCAATAACGGAAATCTGAACTTGACGGAAATACCTTAAATTCTGGAAAATGAGTCTCAAACTGGGAGCTAGCAGCCAAGGGCGATTTGGCTCTGTAAAATCAATGCATGCTCCAAAAATTTACTTCAATATGTGCCCGGAATCGCCAAGAACAGGAGCATCATATGGAACAATACCCATGAAGAGATCACAAGTCCTTGGCGAGTTTTGTGCAAAAAAACCATGATCAGACCCAGTCAACAAAATACTCAGAAATCACTGAAACCACCTTCCATCACTCTGAAAATCACACCAAAATGAATCTATGCTATCACAATCCAAAACCCAACTGTCCACACTTCAAAAATTCTGAAAAATATTCATTTTGAATGACTGAAACTTCAACAATGATGCTCAAAAGTGATCCCTGGATGGAACCACGCCACCACCAGCTAGGGCAGGTCTTGCACTACCGAAACCAGCTCTCAATGTCAAGGGTTTTCGTCCTCAACACTTATTCTCAGCCTTTTGGAAGAAATCCAGCAGCATCTCCTTATGCAACCAAAATCAACATAACCAAATGAGAGCCAAATCTCATATTTATAAAGTGAGGGAGGGATTAGGGCAACTTGTACTTGAGTTTGAATATATTCCCCTCTCATTTGACTTTATGAAATGACATGAAATTACCTCAAGAGGGGCGTCCAACTTTTTGCCTCCAAAATTTCACTTTTGATTTTTAATTTAAAATTGACATTAAGCCAAAACTAATCGTCCCACCTTATGAGGCATAACATTAGCCTTTAAAAATGATAAATAAACCTGTTTTCTAGGCATCCACTTGAAATTCATGGCCCCTCTTTTAAAACAATGTTGTGCAACTAGGCCAAGGGGGTCTGCTCATAAGGAAACTATTTTGTCTTATTTAGCTTTTTAAAACAACGTTAAGTTATCTCATTAGGCACCAAGGTACTATTTTATGACCCCTCTTACCCTCAATATAAAGTTATAAAACAACTTAATTAAAATCATTTTCGAGAGAGGAAATGCAGATATTAAAATAATCCGACCTTAGCAAACCCAAAGCCAACTGAAATGACACTGCTGAAAGTGGCCTGACCTGGACCAACTTTACACAAATAGACTTACTAACTTTACACAAATAGACCTACTATTTTTAGTAAGCACTAAAAATAGCAAATACTATGAAAACTCAAATTGGTGAAGAAACTGATAAGCAACCCGACTTATTGTAAACAGTAAGTGTTGGAATTAGCCCCTGCTAAAAATAGCAAATCTTGCTTTAAACATCGAAAAACCCCACAAAAAGGACTGGCACAAAGCATTAAAGCTCATCGGACAACTTCCACACATTGCCCAAACAGGAAACCCTACATTGCTTTGCCTGTTTGACCAATTACTAAATATAACACTCACTAAAAATAGTAAGTGTGTTAGAACCAAACTAATTCAAAAGAGGACATTGAAAATGGGGACATAACATGGAAGGTGCTTACAAGCACATTTTTTGGACTCCATGTCATGTTTATGCATTGAACAATACTTTGAAGGGCATTGGGAAGATAGATTAGGTGAAGGCAATGGTGTTAGAGGCTAGAGATGTGCAGATGTTCATTTGCAACCATCATATTTCACTTGCTTTGTTCAAGACTTTTTTAATGAAGGAATTCCTCAAGCCTGTGGATGCTAGATAAGCCAACTACTTAATTTTGTTAGAAAGGATGCTTGAAGTCCAAGAGACTTTATAAATAATGGCGGTTAAATCAAAATGGGGTAGATGGTCAGAGGCAAACACACCTGAAAGAAGTGTGAAACAAAAAATCCTTGATGATGATTGGTAAGAAAATTGTTGGTTTTATTATTTAATTTTTAAAATGCTAAATTATTAATGTTTCTAACTATTAAGATATTTTCATTTTGAATTAAGATTTTAATTATTGTAACTTGTTTGCACTTGCAAATATGTTTGCTCCTTCATTGAACCTATCGCGTGAGTAATAAGATATGTTGATACTAACTCTCCTAGCCTTGGAGAGATTTGTGAGATCATTGGTAGCATGCTTGGGTAGATGAAGCAAGCAAGCCATAGCAGGGACCCTACTTTGGGATTTTTTCAGGAGCGTCTTAAGCCCATTGCGATGCAACGGTGGAACACTATGAGCGTCCCACTTCATATGGCAACCTATGATCTAAATCTCAAATGGTATGTAGCTAAGCCTGGAAGAGTGCTTCCATCTCATGATGAAGAGGTGAAAGAAGGGCTCATGAAGGCCCTTCAAAAAATATATATTGAAGAGGAATATGCTTTACTTCGCACACAATGGTTTGCATTTATCAATCTTTGTGGTCCAAACTTCAACAAACTAAAGATGAGGATGGATAGAGCTACATTAGCTCAAACCAACCCTATTGGATGATGGATGTGGCATGGCAAGGATGCACCAAAGTTGAAGATACATTCCATTCTTTGTCTTTGACAAGTTGCCAATTCCTAAGCTACAGAGATGAATTCGTTTGCATATTTGTTAATCTTGAAGATACTATACAGATTGATGAGAAGACACATGAGGGATTGGTTGGGGTTCCATTGCTTGAGGTGGCCCCTTCTATTGGTAGTGACTCAAACTCAAGCTCCAATTTTGATATAGACCTACCAGATGCATTTGTTGATTAGGTACAACTATATATTTTCTATGTTATTGTCATTTTATAGTTGAAACTTGCAATCTTTGGGCATTTTGTTGTAATTCTTCTATAATATGTATGCACATTAAAAGTGAAAGCATTTAAATTTTGTTAATTTGTTTGTCAATTCTCATGTGAAATCTCAATTCAAGTCTAATTTTATGTATTACACTTCTATAATGTTTATTATGAATACTTTATCAATGTTATGAATATGTATATTTGAAATTTCTAGTGTTCCACGGGGTTTTGGGGACGTGGACGGCAGGGGACGTGTTTCGGGGATGCGGGGACATGGGGTCTAAGTTTGGGGGTGGCGGTGAGACGACGGCAGGGTGCTGAAATACATATAGTACTTGAAAAAATAGTTATAAAAAGATGTACAAGTATAAGAATTATACATCTTGGAGACAACTAGGAGTCCCCTAGAGGTCTTGAGGACACCCCAACATCCTCGAAGTCCTAGTGGTGTCTTGGAGATCGCGACACTGGTGGTGGGATGGTGGGGGGACGTCCCCCCCAAGTCTTCGAGACATCCCCGTCTAGGAAACACAGGTTTTGGGGGGGGAGGGGGACGCGTCCCGGTGGAACACTGGAAATTTCTTTATATTAAAAAGAAGAATCCTATTTTTTAACTAGTCGTCCCCTACCATCCCCTAAAAAATGGCCAAAAAAACTCCCATGCTGGAAACACGTAGCATCATCCCTCGCCATCCCCATCCCTAAAACTTGGGGGAGCATAGGTTGCTTAGCAAGATGTGACAAAAGGATTTGCCTCTATTGCGTCACATGATCAATCAGTTGAGTACATGTTGTGACCTATTTCACACATCGCCCCATTGCAAATGGGGACCCCCTTCTTTTTGCTTTTGGTTTCTTGCCTTGGCAATGCAACTGCTTATCACCATTTATTTACAATAAGGAGTTAGAGTTTTGTAGAAATCATCTGAGCCAAGTAGAGAATTTGAGCCCATATCAGTGCCTAGATGTCATGGAAGTGCTCTGAAGACCCGGTAGACGAGGAATGCCATTGCTTTCGGTCAATTCTGACACTTCCTATTTTTTAGGGATTCTGCTTTTTTGCTTTTTGCTTTTTTAATTTTTGGCATTTTTAGGCCATTTTGGAGTTCCTATTTTTTAGGGATGCTTTTTTTGCTTTTTCTATTTTTGGAAAGTTTCTATTTTCGGATCCCACAGAGCATGAAATCAACATGCCTCCAGAAATCATGAAAATCAAGGTAAGAATGGCAAAAGTTTGGAAAAAATGGCTAAAGTCTGAGAAGGGCGCCCATGAGGAAAGAATGGCATGAAAAGTCCGCCCTACCTTTGGCATGCCAAAGGTAGCCATTGGCAAGCCAAGGCTGAAGTCCGCCATGGCATGGAGATCCCCAAGTCCGCCCATGGCATAAGGAGAGCCAAGTCCGCCCATGGCAAGGAAGAGGCCAAGTCCGCCCAAAGAAGTCAAATGGCAAGCAAGAGCCCAAGTCCGCCATGGGGAGAATGGAAAAAGAGGATGAATGGAATAAACATGTGCCAAGTCCGCCCTGGACAAGGCAAGGCTAAAATTCGCCATGGCAAGAAAAGTTTGAAGTCCGCCCTGGACAAATGAAAAATGAAATACGCCATTGGCTAGGAAAGATCAGAAATTCGCCCAACTTGGGAAGGTAAAAAGTTTCTAAGGCATGAAAAAAAAATGGAAAATGCCTAGAGAGAGAGGGGATCAGGCCGGCATGAAATCACTCCTCGGCGTAACAGAATGAAATTCTTTGGCAGGTAATGAAGAATGTCTGGCAGAGTAAGTGTGAAGTCCGCCCCTCTCAGTTTGGATAAATTCCTAAGGCATGAATAAAATACAAAATAGCAGAGAGATCTTCAGGTTCGCCCAACCCAAAAGGAGAGAGAAAATTTGAAAATTTTGACTAAGTCAGATGTTTGGCTAAGTATAAAGTCCGCCACAGACACGTCAAGACCTGACAAAAGAAACCTTGGAATCACCATATGATCTTCTCACAATCTTAGCATACGCGGTGATTTTTCAAGAGAGGATAGAGTGTCTTTGGGCATTTTATTCTGTGTTCGGTGGGTATTAAAACGCACACCAACAGTACACAAGCTAGTGTTTTGTTTCAGGTGCATCTAAACACTATACAAGCCATAGAAACTAGTTTGTAACTTTTATTGAGGATAAGAGTAGAAGTGAATTTGTTTCAATAGGTGATGATTGGACTTGGACTCACTATGTTAAAAGGTTTGGAGATGTTCCTATCACATTGAACAACTGTAAGTTATACTTTCAAGAATGTTTGATCTATTCTCGACATTAACAAAAATCTTCTATAAAATGAGCTTTTGGTGGAAAATTTTGATAACAAAAGCTTGAACATAGTTTTCTACCAAAAACTCATTTTACATCTTTAATGGACTGTGAAAACATCATGCGTTTGATAAAAAATCTTCTCTTTATTAATGAAATAACAACGAATTCTTCTGTATGTAAAGTTTCAAGGTAACAAGGTGATTGCAGTTGGTATTGGGGCAAAGACATTGTATAAACTTGTTGATCTCAAGCCATCAAATGCTCATACACTATCAACAATAGGGAATTCGATGTACCTTGGCACTAGAGGTATGGACATCAAAATTATCAATATTTGTAAGGCTAAAGTGGGTGATGGACTTCCATCCATTCAAGAAAGTTAGGATGCATGTACAGATTGTCAAAAGGGCAAACAAAGCTGGTATTCATCTTATACTAAAAAAGCATAGTGTGCCAAAGGAGTCTTGGATCTCATGCTGATTTGAATCATCCAATGTGTTGTAAAAACAAAATAGAACAAAATATTTTATTCTATTAAATATCAGAATACTATATACAAGGACGTGTTGCAAAGAAATTAAAAAAAATTGTTCGTAAGCCCCTTTATAATTCACCAATTCTATGTTACATAGAGACGTGTCCCCCCCTTTGAAACCCATGTCCCCATCCCCACTTGTGTTTCAAGAAGGCAAGATGGCAAGGGGCATTCTCTAGCTGTACATAATCTCCAGCAACTGACATAACATCCCTAGGATGTGTGCAAAATTCACAAGATGCCATTGGGACATTTGGCTCTAGGACAGCCAAGGACGTTTGAAATGCCCCTTGACCATTTTGGGATGTCTAGGCATGCCCAACATGAAAAAAAAGAATTACTTTCCTTTCAAATCTGGTCTTTACAAGAAAAATCCTATAACTATGGAAGAGATTAGAGGTGGTTTTGCAGACATAGTAAATTCTCCTCCCAAAAGCCTTATTCTGAATGCAAGTGCAAGTTTATATCAAGGACCGATGCCTTGGATCTAAGGCATTTGAGAAAGCCCCCTTGTAGGTAAAAAAAGTTCACCTTTTGATACACTCCTATCATCTTACTGCTTTGTCCTTGCCATTACCACCATATTTTTATTGCCTTTTGAAGTCGCTCTATTCCTTTGACTACATACTCCTTTCTTTTTGAGACTGAAGTTGATCTTACCAGCAATTTGTAAATTTGCTCTTCCCCGTTTAGCCACATATTAAACTTCTTCCACTAGCTCACTATGCATTGCTTCGTTTTTGCTCCCCATTTTTTTTTGTAAATGGGGATTGTTTTTGATTAAAAAGTAGGGAAAGGGCCTTGACCCCAAAAGAACAAAACAAGCAGAACCAGAAAACAAAATGGCCCAATGGCCACAGCCAACACCAACAACCTAAGGAGGCACTTAGGCCAAGCTAAGATCTATTAAACAGGGATACATGGGGACGCGTCCCCTGTCTGAAATGAGCCGTCCCTTTCCCCGGGATGTCCCAGGTACAAGGGGACGGCTGGGGGACGACCTCCCACGTTTCCTTTTTTTGAAAATTTGCAAGAAACAGATCGGAAACAAGGGGACGGGTGGGAGAAAAAAAGGGGATGGCTGATTGTCCTGGGGACGGCCAGGGGATGCCTAGACATCCCCTACCATCCTGGGGAGGACCTGCCGTACCCTACGTGTCAACAACATTTAAAAAAAATAAAAATACACATTTTAATTAAAAATGTCCTCAATTTGTGGCTTATGTGGCCCCCCACCTTCCATGTTGCCCTTATGACTAAAACTTGGAGGTTGTATCATTATTCATGTATGTTAATTCTGAATTTTGATATAAGTTTATAAATTATTTTGACAAACAATTTGCAAGTGTTGATGTTGTAGCTTTGGGCTACATACTTCTGCCTTAATTATTGCACAATAAATTCATATAGCCTAGCAGCTATTCATTTATTTATTAAAGTGAAGAGGCGCTTCACTTGGTAATATAATATATCATTTAATTATTGAAATGGGGCCGACCTAAAGAAATAATATTTATTATTTATTATTTGTCTATTCTTTATGAGGCCGACCTACTTCAAGGGTCACATCATTTTGTATTTATACAAGGTGGGATTTGCTAAATTTATCATCAAGTTCTTTCACCATATTCGCACTCCTTGGAGAAGTTCACACTTGAGCAGCAGATCATTATCTTGAGCAGCAGATTATTATCTTGAACAGTAGATTATGATCTTGGGCAGCAGATCATGATCTTGAGCAGCAAATCATTCTGTAGCAGCAGATCGATCTCAAGGAGAAACATATTCTATATCTTCGCATCTAGGAGAGCTGCTATTATTCATTGTATCAAATTCGGCCTTGTGTTGGGCTTGAGTTGTAAGCAGATTTTTGCTCTTACTCCCAAAATATATAAGTGATATATTTGCTGGGTTTTTTCCCCTTGAGTTGGAGGGTTTTCCCAGGGTATATGTGGTGTTCATTGTCTCATGTGTTTCATTTTCTGATTGCTTTCATGTCTGATCATAAAACTAACATGGTATCAGAGCGGGTCTATGAAAAAGATTTGATAAAAAATTGATTGCAGTGAGATAGTTTGTCGACATTGGAAACTTAGATTGAGGTTATGCACATCTCGAGACAATAGACTGAGAGTCTTCAACGACATACCCCGTTCGTGTTTAGTCGATGTAATTGCAACATTGTGAAGAGAGTAAAGAGGCATTTTTTCAGACCCTATCAGAAGTTGCTTGGAGTTCAACGTTTAATCTTTTTAGCGAATCCTTCTTGCTGGGCAGTTATCTGTGACATCTTTGAAATGGAATGAAAATGTGTCGTGCTGGGCATTGTCAGTGAGGAGGTTGTGATCTTCATTTATATATAGCCACTGTGATTTCTGTGCAGGCTCTAACAAGTATGTTGTTGAAGTTCTATCGAAGTGGAGAATGCGTTGAATGATCTGAATCCTTGATGAATGCAAGGAAGATTAATTAATAAAGAGATAAGTATTTTTGTTTATACTTTTAAATCTGGGATGAATTTCAGCTTGCTAAGTTGTGCAAATTTGACATCGTTTGCTTGGATTGTGTGATCACTGCAATAAGATTCTTTGGAGTTACCAATTATTCATTGCAAGTTGTTTCATGCTAACTTTTGAGTGTGACTCTGAAATATAAGGAGAACTAAAATTACGATGGTGATTGATTTCATTCTCTATATGCATGAACTGTGATAGAGCCTCAATTCTTTAAGAAAGTCTGGTTCTATATGCTGGCTGCATAATGAAGTCTGTGTAGATTGTCTTTTGTCATGCTGAGAGCAGTAACGATGGAAGAAAGACATATCAAAATCAACGAAGATGAATGATGAATTAATTGTTTGGGATTACTTGAGGAGATTTTGATTTCAATGAGATAAGTATTTCATGGTTGAATAATGTTCATGAATTTTTTATGTAGTTATTAATTCATGCTATAACATTGAAATAGTAAATCATGTATGCTTCTAGCATCGGTATTTCTCTTCAGAATAGTTGAGTTCTATAAACTATTAGTAATCTCTCCTTAATGCTTTCAGGACGGAACAAGAAGCGTAAGAGATTGCTTTCAAGAGAAGAAGTGCTTGATGCATCCTGTAGGTTGAAGAATGGAGACATAGCTTGCAGCCATAGGACTGAGTTGGTGGCTGGGGACACCTCTCGAAGATGAAGAATCTATTCAGATTGTCTTTGCGATCAATTCTTCGAAGAGGAGGAATTAACTTTCAGAGGGAGTTCTGTGTCTCACTAAGAAGAAGGGAAGGTTGCAATGCTGCAAGGCCAAGTGCTAACTCCTTGTAAGATCTCCTCAGCAGTTGAGATCAGAATTGCACAAGACAATCTATCTGAACTTGACATTGGTAGCTCCACAAACCTATTCAGAATAGAGTGATCTGTGATGAGGTCGAAGAGGACAGCCCTGAATCTCTACAGAGGTGTGCGCTAGAAACCATTTCTCCAAGGCAAGCGTTGCAGGCAATCTTGGACAAGGAGGTTAGAAGGTTGATGCAAGTACTTGGAGACTCAGAGGGAGTCTACTGAACCAAAAGAGGATGGTGATCCAGCTAAGCCTTTGGAACCTACTGATGGGCCTACAAACATTGTTATTGGTTGAAAGAGACTCCCATGGGCTAGGCAAACAATGTAGGAGGCAGAAAGGTTTGCAGCTCCTAGAAAGCAAAAGACGACAACAGTTTCCAAGTTATGTTACATTAATGGGTCATATTCTAAAAGCCGAGCCTTCTAGTATTGAGGAAGCATCAAGTCAACAAGTATGGAAGGATGCCATGGCTGAAGAATATCAATCTCTCTTCAAGAATGATGCAAATTCAAACCTGTACTTCAAAGTAGCTAATGGTGAGGCATTAATCTTGGTTCTTTATGTTTATAATCTATTTCTTACTGGAGAAGAACATCTCATTATCAAATGCAAGGAGTTAGCTTCTGAATTTGAGATGAAGGATCTTAGATATATGCATTACCTTCTTGGATTAGAAGTATGGCAAAGGCCTAATGAGATCATTCTAAGTCAAGGAAAGTATACTATAGACATCTTGAAGAGATTTGGTATGATGGATTGTAAATCCACGTCTACACCCATGGAGACCAACTTTCAGAAGCTTAAGGAGGCTGCAGCTAGTTCAAATGTGGTGGATCCTACCATGTATATACAGTTGATTTGATCGTTGATGTATCTAGTCAATACTAGACCAGATATTTGCTATGCAGTGAGTGCACTTAGTCAGTTCATGTGTGAACCAAGGCAAATACATCTAGTTGCAGCGAAGCATATCCTGAGATACTTGCGTGGCACAGTTGGATATGGCTTGAGATATTTTTCTGGTGTGTACTTAAAGCTGCATGGTTATACAGATTTTGATTGGGCAGGTTGTGTTGCTGATCGAAAGAGCACCTCTGGATGTTGTTTCAGTTTGGGGTCTACTATGATCTCCTGGTGTAGCAGGAAGCAGTCTTCAGTGGCACTGAGCACCGCAGAGGCAGAGTATATTGCAGTAAATGTGGCATCTCGAGAAACAGTGTGGCTTCGAAAGCTCCTTGCAGGATTGTTTGGACAATCATTGGAGCCTACTATCATTCATTGTGATAATCAAAGCTGTTTGAAGCTTTCTGTCAATTCAGCGTTTCACGACAGAACCAAACATGTTGAGATCAAATTCTACTATATCAATTTAGTTGAGATACATTAGCACTGATGAGTAGATGACAAATATTCTCACCAAGCCTCTCTCTAGAGTAAAGTTGTGTACTTTCGAGTCAAGCTTGGTATTGTGGAGAATGAAGCCCTAACTGAGAGTGAGTCTTAGTATCAGTGATCTTCTGTGATTTGCTTTAATGCATTTCTCTCTATGAGAGAGATTTGAGGTGCAAGCCCTTGTCAATGCATCTTTCTCTGTGATGGAGAAATTTGAGGTGAAAGCCCTTGTTTCCACCCTCTGGGAGTATCCAAGGTGGATGTCATGCGTGTGACTCCATGACAACATCACATGAGAGAGTCCGTGATGATTTTCTTGTACTAGTGTTTATTCACCCTCTGGGAGTATCTACGGTGAACGTCATGATGAGATGACGACATCAAGTTGAGTGATGGGCACTTGTGCACATATGCCATACATGGGTGTAGCCATGATGGTTGATATCACGATGAGGTGATATGCTATCACGTTGAGGTGATAAGCTCTTTTCCACACATGGGTGTAGCCACGGTGGTTGACATCATGATGAGGTGATATGTCTTATACAGCCATGATGGTTAATATCATGTTTAGGTGATATTTTCCTTCTCACATATGGGTGTAGCCATTGTGGGTGTCATGTTGAGAGAGTCCATGACATTGTGTATCGGAAGTATTCCTCCCTAGCTAGGAGGGAGTGTTGATGTTGTAGCTTCGGGCTACATACTTCCGCCTTAATTATTGCACAATAAATTCATATAGCCTAGCGGCTATTCATTTATTTATTAAAGTGAAGAGGCGCTTCACTTGGTAATATAATATATCATTTAATTATTGAGAATAATTAAATGGGGCCAACCTAAAGAAATAATATTTATTATTTATTATTTGTCTATTCCTTATGAGGCCGACCTACTTCAAGGGTCACGTCATTTTGTATTTATACAAGGTGGGATTTGCTAAATTAATCATCAAGTTCTTTCACCATATTCGCACTCCTTGGAGAAGTTCGCACTTGAGCAGCAGATCATTATCTTGAACAACAGATCATTCTGTAGCAGCAGATCGATCTCAAGGAGAAACATATTCTGTATCTTCGCATCTAGGATAGCTGCTATTATTCATTATATCAAATTCGGCCTTGTGTTGGGCCTGAGTTGTAAGCAGATTTTTGCTCTTACCCCTAAAATATATAAGTGATATATTTGCTGGGTTTTTTCCCCTTGAGTTGGAGGGTTTTTCCAGGGTATCTGTGGTGTTCATTGTCTCATGTGTTTCATTTTCTGATTGCTTTCATGTCTGATCATAAAACTAACAACAAGGATATGAATATAATAGTTTTCAGTTTTCTGGTTTATGAGTTGTTGGTTTACATTATTTTCATATATCTTCCACAATATTTGGAACGGTAACAAGATAAATATTTGCTGCTCTATTGGAGATATAAAAATAACAAAAAATTATTCCAGAAGTGTGTAAACTTTAATTTTTTTGCTTGCTGTTCACTAACAGGTTTTAGAGACAAAGACTTAGGATTTTGACCTTTTTAAACAGCTCCTCACAATTGGAAATAGGCTGAGTATTAAGGTAATTTGATGCCCAAATTCCTTGAGTGTAGGGCTTTCCCAACATTTAACTGCTCAAATCCATATCAGACAATACACCAGCATTGAATTTACTTCTAGTCTAAGTCACAAGGTTTGAATTCGAATTTGAGTTCGGCAACATTGAAATTCGGATGCAATTCGACAAGGAAAAAATTCGAAAAATAAAAATTTGGATTAAATTCACCTTATGTAATTTTATTTTTATGTTTATAAATATAAGTAATATATCCACAAAATTGTCAAAATAGTTTAACATTACTATAAGTAATATATCCATAAAATGATGATTTAATTAAATTAAATTTATAGTTTATAAATTATAAAATATATTAAATTTTAAAATAACACAATATATAATTGAATATATAAAATAATTTATTTGTTATATTTAAATTAAATATGTTAAATTTTAACATGTTAGTTAAATTTGATTTAAATAGCTTAAAATTCAAATTGAATACTTTAAAAATATGACATTTTAATTTATTAAATGATAATATTAAAAATAAAAATTGTAAATATAAAAATAAAATAATATTAAATTTAATAATAATAAATGGTTAATTTTTTAATAACTAAATACAATAAAATTTACCATTAACAATTTAATTTAATAAAAGTTAATTATGCCATATGGGGATTATTTGTTCGTATCACTACTCTCATAGTTCTATATTATTAAAAATTTAAGCATATATTAATAAATAATAAATATAACTCTTTTTAATAAAATTTAATTTATAATTTATAAGTTATAACATATACTAGTAAATATAATTTATAAACTATATGAAAATTTAATAAATAGTAAAAACCCTAAAGAAACGATTAAAAACAAAAATGGAAAGAGAGACACAAGAAAACTAAAGGCAAAAAACAAAGAATTGTGTGGCAGTGGCAAGAGTTCAAAAATTGCAGGGAATAAAGATAAGCAGCCCACACAAGCACAACCAAGTCGACATAAATGAAGATGCAGCCTCAGTAGAAATGAATAGCTCAGCTTGCACAAGCACACCCAAGTCGTGGAAATAAAGATGTGCAACCCATGACCTCGTAGGGAAATGAAGATGTGCAACCCAAAATTTCGAGGGAAATGAAGACACACAAGGACGAAATGCCAACTCTTGAACTCACACTCAAAGATCAACTGAAACAGATTGGAAACCTCACGCCCAAAGATCAATTGAAACAGATTTGGCTGTGTTTACAGGACCCATAAGCAACATTTTATAAAAAACAGATTGAAAACCCCTAAAAATATTTTCGAAAACCCTAAATTCACCTTTAAAAAAATATATTTTAATGAAGAAATTGTGATGCGTTTTCCATATGAACAATAGGGCAAATTTTAACGAATTTTAAATAAATATTTGAAATTCGCCCAAATTCAAATTTCATGGTTGATGTTCGCCGAATTTTGTGATATAGCTTCCAGTAGTCCACACTCGCACCAAACTACAATAATTCTGCCTCCGGACGCCTCAGCTATTCATTATTGTTTTGTGCCAAGTAATCAATAACTTAGATGAAACAATGTTCACTGTAATCACAAATGTTCGCCCAATTTGTGACTTGGAAATAACCTTATGTAATTTGATATAAGTTTATAAATTATAATTTGGAGGTTGTATCTATTAAGATATTATTTAAATTATTTATTAATGCTCAATCATGTAATATGTTGTAATTTTATCTCTTTGTTTTCTTTTGTGCAGATTTAGAAAGTTTCTAAATCTCAGCTTTGTAATCTCTATAAAGAGTCTTTGACTCTTTTTTGCGAACATCAAATATTTTACCATCTTTGCCTCTTGTAATATGGTATCAGAGCTAGAATTTAATTTTTGGCACATATCGTGGTTTTTTAAAAATGATTGCGAAATCGCATCCCGTTTTTGTTATCACGAGATTTTCTTCTACAAGTTCTTTTTTTTTTCTTGCTAAAATGCTATCAGTTATTCGCGTGTTTCTGGTTTTCGTCTGTTTTTGAAGCACATCTTTCCTTTTGGGCATGTTTTGTCTTCAGATTTGCGAGTCCGGAAGAACTCATTTTTGTACAAAATCGTGGGTTCTTGTCTGAGATTTTCGTGGTCTTTTGGGCGCGCGATTTCTTTATTTTTAGTTGTGATTTTGAAGGGTATTTTGTTGCCCGCATTCGTCTTTTGTTCGTGTTTTGCTTGCGTTCTGTCTACTTTTGAAGATGGTCGTCTTTGCACGAAAATACGTGCCTTTTTGTGTTTTTGCGTCCATTTTTGGGCATTTCTAATAAGATGTGTTGTTTAGCTATTTTTATTTAAAACACGATTTGTATCTCGGTAGGACCTTCAGACATTTTTTAGGCATTTTTTGACGAATTTTTTGAAGAACATCAGATTTGGAGTTGATTTTTTTCGAGGTAGGGTTTTGAAATAAATCCTTAGGTTCAAGCCAAATATTTTTTTTTGATTCCAGATTCTTTCTGTGTTTTTCGAGAGGATTTTTGGGTTGGCTTTCGTTTTTTTGGGTGTCTCAAATTCCATGCATTGGAATTTGTGCAATCGGGTTGTCTCAAAATTTGTGCCTGAAATTGCCTCAATACATTGGAATTTGTGTCTTGGGTTCCGTGCAATTAGTTCTATTGCCTCTTTTGTTTGTCTTGTTTTTTCATGCCTTGAAAAGCATGCAATATGGCGAGTTTGACCAACATTATGTTGGAAGGCAATTAGCAATTCAATGGCAGAAATTATAATACCTGAAAGTAGCAAATGATGGCTATCTTTGAATATCTCTGCCTTGATCAGATTGTTCTAGGCAATGTTGCTTGTCCCACAACGGCGGATAAAACCCAAGAAAAGTTTGACGAACAAAATCGTGAAGCGGTGATGCTCATTAAGCTTTTAGTTACTGATGATCAGCTTCCACAGGTTCCATTCGACAAATCAGTTGTTGAGATTTGGGAGCATTTGAAAACCTTACATGAAACCTCTGACAAGAGTCGTGCATTCTTTTTGAAGAACCAACTGTTCTCCATCATGATGGATGAGAGAATGTCCTTTCAAGAGCATCTGACAAAGATTCAAGACATCCGTGATCAGTTGGAGGCGATTGGTCGGAAGATGGAGGAAGAAGACATGGTAGTAATCACATAAAAAGTCTACCGAAGTCTTATGAGCACTTTGTTGAAATCCTCAATATTACATCGGCTAATGTTGATCTGAAGTTTTTGGAGCTTTGTACCATCCTCTTACAGCAGGAATGCTAGAAACAACAGTTTGGTAGTAGTGCCTCATTGTCCTCTATAGAGCAAGCTTTTGCAGCTAAGTCTCAGCCTAAGAACAAAGGGAAAGGTTAGCCTTTGCAACAAAAAGGCTCAAGTCAACCTCCGGGCAGCCCTAAGAAGAAGAACAGTCAATGTAATTACTGCCACAAATATGGTCATATGAAGAAGGATTGTCGTTAGCATTTGGCTTTTGAACAAAAGAAACAAGGAGGGTCTCAGCAGAAAGCAAATGTTGCCGAGCACACTAAGCAAAAGGAATCTACCTTTTATACTTTTATGGCTAAAAGACTTGTAGATCATGTGAAGTCCTTTGCCTGGTACATTGATTCAAGTGCTTTGCGACACTTCACCTATTGGCGTGATTGGTTCACAGACTTCTCTCCTTTCACTGATTCAGTTATTTTTGGAGGAGGTGAAGAGTATACAACTGTCGGTAAGGGCATTGTTCAGATTCAGTTTGGTGGGAGGAATCTCATATTCCTCAATGTATACTAAGTTCCTGGCATGGAACTCAACCTTCTCTCTGTTAGTTAGATCATGCGACACTCTCCTCAGTTGGATGTATTCAATGCACACAAATGTTTGATTGTTGACGGTAGACTCGCACCACTGTGGTTGTTGGTATTGAGGATCATGGTCTTTACAGACTTGTGAATACAGGTGATTCTCTAGAGTTAGCCATGGCAGCCAAAATTTTTGCTATTACCAGTCTTTGGCATCAATGGTATGGGCACTTAAATGTGCACTATCTCTCTCAGCTAGCTCGGGAGGGACTTGTAGTTGGTTTACCTAAGATCCAGAGTCAACATCACAACTTTTGTGGAGCTTGTCAGGCTAGGAAGCAGCATAGGACACCGTTCACAAATGGTGAATCATGGCGAGCCTCTAAGGTACTGCAGTTGGTTCATGCTGATGTAAGTCGGCCAATGAATACACCCTTTGTTACTGGTTGTAGGTATTTCTTGCTTTTTGTTGATGATTTCAATCGTAAAATGTGGGTGTACTTTCTTAGACAAAAATCAGATGTGTTTACTGTATTTCAGAAGTTTAAGGCCTTAGTAGAAAAAGAGTTTGGTTGTTCCATAATCACTCTTAGGTCAGATAATGGGGGGGAATTTTGTTCTACTGCTTTCTCCAACTTCTGTGATGCACACAACATCAAACGCCAGTTAACCACACCCTACACTCCTCAGCAAAACGGTGTTGTCAAGTGGCGCAACCGCACAATCACTAAGATGGCACGTTCCATGTTACAACACAAGAGTGTTCCTCATAAATTTTGGGCAGACACAGTCTACATTGCCATCTATCTCCTTAATCGGTCATCTGAAAATCTTTGGCTCCTTAGCATATGTATGGATTCCAGATGCCAAGCGCTCCAAGTTGGATTCCAAGAGTCAAAAGCTTATGTTCACAGGGTACAGTGACAACCATAAGGCTTATTGGTTGATTGATGTAGACACGACACTGATCGTCTCATCTTCAATCGGGATGTTGTCTTTGATGAAGAACAAGGACCTTTCACCTTTCTTCCTCTATACAACATTCTGAGGATCAGCCTCTGAAGGCTTCTGATTTGGGTGTCTGTCTTCCGTTAGGTCCACCTGATGGGAGGGATGATGCAAATTTTGTTTTTGATGATGCTCAACCTGAATTTCCTTCGGATGATGATGATCTTCCACCTGATGAACTTGTTCCAGATCCACTACCAGCACCCCCTATTACATTTGATGTTCACACTTCTCCTCTCCGGCCTAAATGGTGGGCTAAGACTATTGGTGATCTTCATGATGATGAGCTCATTTAGGGGAGATCGTCTAGAAACAAGAGCAAACAATAACATATAGTTAATTTTGCTCTCATGGCCAACATTCACAGTGTTTATGAGCCTTAGACATATTCAGAGGCTAAAGGAATTCCTGAGTGGGAAAAGGCTATGGAGGTTGAATATCATAGTTTTCAGAAGAATCACACTTGGGTCCTTTCTGATATTCCTCTAGGGAAGAAGCCCATTAGCTGCAAATGGGTGTATAAGGTTAAATACAAAGCTGGCGGAACCCTTGACAAGTACAAAGCTTGTCTCATTGCTAGAAGGTTCTCACAGAAGGAACGCATTGACTATGAGGATACTTTTGCTCCTACAACCAAGATGAGTACCATTCGGCTCGTCCTTGCCTTAGCAACCCAGTTTGGTTGGAAAGTCCATCAGATGGACGTTAAGAGTGTTTTCCTCAATGGTGAGTTGAAGGAAGAAATCTACATGATGTAGCGTCCAGGGTTCAAGGTTGTCGGTAAAGAACACAAGGTGTGCAGACTAGTAAAAGCACCCTATGGCCTGAAACAGGCTCCTCGGGCTTGGTACATCAAGATTGACAAGTACCTCACAAATCATGGCTTTCAGAGGAGTCCATCTGACTCTAATTTGTATGTCAAACATACTGGTAGTGATATTCTTATTCTTGTTGTCTATGTGGATGACCTGATCATTACTGGAAGGTTGACACATTTGATCGCTGAGATCAAACAGGATTTGTGCAACACTTTTGACATGACAGATTTGGGAATTTTGCATTACTATTTAAGTGTGGAGGTTTGGTAGACTGAGAGCAATATCTTCATCTCCCAGTCCAAATATGCTCGAAGTCTACTGGATAAGTTTCGAATGCAAGATTGCAAACCTGCCTCCACACCTATGGAAAAAGGGTTGAAGTTGTTAGCTAAATCAGACTCACTTGTAGTAGATGAATCCTTGTTTAGGCAACTAGTGGGCAGCCTCATCTATCTCACTGCCATTAGACCTGACCTTAGTTTTGCAGTGAGCTGCATTTCATGCTTCATGACAACCCCCAAGGTTGATCATTGGGTAGTAGCGAAGCGTGTGCTGCGTTATGTGAAGGGAACTTCTGATTATGGACTTCTTTACACTAGGAGTCATGATTGTAAACTCATTGGTTTCACATACTTAGATTGGGCAGGTTCGGTTGATGACAAGAAATCAACATCTGGGTACGTTTTCAGTTTGGCATTTGGTGCAGTCACTTGGATTAGTAAAAAGCAGTAGGCAATGGCCCTTTCCTCGACAAAAGCAGAGTAACGAGGAGCAGTTAAGGTAGCTTGTGAGGCAGTTTGGCTTCGCCAGATGCTTGCAAATATGCAAATATCTCAAGCAGGTCCGACTCCCTTGTTCTGTGACAATCAGGGAGTTCTCAAACTTGCCAAAAATCCAATCTTCCATGAAAGAACCAAGCATGTGGAAACCCATTGTCACTTCATTCGAAAGCTTGTTGAAGACAAATCAGTTCAGTGCTGTATGCTCCAATAGAGGATCAAACAACGGATATTCTCACCAAGTCCTCCAGTCTAGATAAGTTTGTAAAATTCAGGGGGCATCTTGGTGTAGTTGATAGATTGAGCATTAAGGGAGGGTATTAAGATATTATTTAAATTATTTATTAATGCTCAATCATGTAATATGTTGTAATTTTATCTCTTTGTTTTCTTCTGTGTAGATTTAGAAAGTTTCTAAATCTCACCTCTGTAATCTCTATAAAGAGTCTTCGACTCTTTTCTGTGAACATCAAATATTTTACCATCTTTGCCTCTTGTAATAGTATCATGATTCATGTATGTTAATTCTAAATTTTGAATGCGTATTGAGTATTGACAAAGAATGTTGAACACAAATGTTATATGTTAAGGTTCTATAATGTATATTATGCATGCTTTATCCATGATTTCATACGAATATTTTAAATTTCCCTATATATGATAAATTTTCCCTATATTTTATATCGTCAACTCCTCGCCGTCCCCAAATTTGGCCTCAAAACTTGAGGATTTGTCTCGCCGTTCCCTACTGTCCTCGTCCCAGAAACTTGGGGTAACACTGCTATTAAACATATAAAAGTGCACACAGGCAAATAACTAGGCACACAGGCTAGTGAAAAGCTTAAAACAGAGCACAATAAAGGAAACAACAATAAACATAACAGCCATCACTCCTTGGGGCGATTTATAAGGTCCTGGTTCTCCTTTTTAGCATATCGTCCAACCCTACTTTGTCTTTTCCTTGTTATCCTTCATTTGAACATTTCCTTCCTGGTTCTTTCCCATCTTCCTCTTTTGTTTTTTGATCTTAGACTGGCTAGAGACAGATCCAAAAACAACATGCTGCATTATACCATCAGTTATGTAAATTATGGAACCAATAGGTTTTTCCATAAACTTGTCCATCGGGTTGTCAAGATCATTTTTTTTGACTCAATTATAGAGACACGGCCTCACAACTTCTTTGACTTTTCTTTAAGGTCTTCCACAGACTCAATAGCAGTCTCCTCCTCTTGTCCAGTTTCCTCTTTCTTATCATCATTTTTAACATTATCATCTTCTTGCCCCATCTCGTTCCCATTCATTTCATTTTTATTGACCTCTTCAGAATTTACATCCTCCTTGTTATTTTCATCTTCTTCCACATTAACCTTGCCCTCCTGCTCTTCCTCATCCCGCATACTATTATCCAGACTTTCCTCCTCACATAAAGGAAAGAACTCCTCATTCGAGGAATCCTTCATCTCCTCCTCAAAGAGAAGCTTTTTATCTTTTTGATCTTTGCCATTCTGGTACCTGCACTGGCGAAACAGTAGACCTTCTGTCTCTCGACCCTCTACTTTTTTTATTCTTTTGACCAAGTTCAAAATCATCAATTATCTCAATCAAACTTTCACCTTTTGACCCTTGACTTACAATGGGATCCAATTTTTTCTTTTTGGATGCATGTGTGTTTAAAGAGGTTTTCCTTTTATGTGGTTTAACTTTCAGCAGTTATTCTTCAAAGGAAGGAGTTGAGGCTTCAACATTATTCATAGTATCCTTCTTAGGTTTTTGCTTAGTCCTCGGAGAGGGATTTTTCATAGACATACGGGGTTTACTTTCAATCAGCTTAATCTCCAAAGGTTTGACAGCCAAAATGGAGCACTGTTGCAGGGTGGTGGAAAGCACATACTTATAAAGAGTTAAGATTGAGACCCTGATGAAGGGGTGGAGAAGCCTCTTTCTCAATTAGGAATTCCTTTCTTTCTTGCCTCTCCCTCCATATGCAATCTGGTTGTCTCAACCTTCTTAGCTGGAGTTATAGCTTTACAACCTTTCACCCCTTGACCACCTATCCACAAAAGATGACAATAAACTCTAATGGAGTTGCCCTTATAGTCTTTTTTGTGCAAATGACATAGCCATACTTTACTCCCCCTTGAGTTTTCTTATCTTTGTCAATCCGTGATTAAAATTATAAGAGAGGTTTCTTGAGGTTAAATGGGTCTTTTGCATGGGTTTTGAGGTCTTTGGAAGGACATTCAAATGGGTTTGTACTTGCTGCCTTGCTACATTCCCACTCCCTAAGAACCCCCATTGGTGGCCATATTTCAATGAGTTCTAGCTCTACTTTCTTGCATTTGAACTTTAACCTCTTCACTGTCACTACTCTCACTGCTACTCATGTTTTTTATTTTGGTTAAAAATTTAAAAGAGAGCTGCAAGTTCAGATAAAGGAAAATAAAATCAAAATGCCTTCCATATGTGTTAAATTTTATGAAAAAAACTTTAAAAAATGCAAAACAAATTGGAAAAAAAATGTAAGATGAAAAACTTACCTCTAATGTAGTGGATTTGATGCCCTAGTGCCTTCTTTCTACTTCTGTTCTCTCCTCTTTTCTGTTGGTCTTCTCTTGTTGCTCTTCAACACAAGTTTGCAAATGCTAAAATGAGATTATTTTTCATTTTGGTTGTTTGATGGGTGAATTAGGTTTAGTTGTTGTTTAAAGAGGTGTGGGGGGAGGTGCAGGCGGTCCTTGTGGACCCATCCACCCCTTTACATTTGTTTAAAAATGTGTTTTTTTTTCTTTAAACTCAAGTTGCATATTGCTGGGTCATAGGATATCCTCTGCACCAAACGGGACATTTCGGAAACGTACCCTGATTTTATTTTGGAAAGGAGACAAGGGGTACATTTCCTAAGCATCCCCATGTCCCTGAAATGTCCCCTATAGGATACAGGGGTACTAGGGCAGGGGACGTGTCCCTGGGCATTGTCAGTTACACTTTCAGCAACATCAGCTTTCTTGGATTTCTACTAGAATGCCACACCACTTTTTCTTTTCTGACAATTTCTCTTAAATGTCTCAGCTCATTACGTTAAAAACACTTCCGTGTTGATTTCTTGGATGTGTTAATGCCTTTGAGGGAGTCACTCAATGAACTGCTTGTGTTGTGCCTGCCTTTGCTCTTGATCTGTGCACTGAATGCACTCTCTATAGTGTTTGCTGAAGCTGATGCTTCCATCTGATCAAGTGTTTGGATCATTGCATTTAGATGAAGGAATTCAACATAAGAGTCATAGGATGATGTTGAGTTTTGTGAGATCAAAGCTAACATATTTTCATCATCGACATGTTCTTCAATAGCAGACAATTGATCACTAAGATCCTTACAGTTGCAACAAGTATTTAGAGATTATTTCTCCTTCCTATAGCTAAGATGAAGGAATTCAACATAAGAGTCATAGGATGATGCTGAGTTTTGTGAGATCAAAGCTAACATATTTTCATCATCGTCATGTTCGTCAATAGCAGACAATTGATCCCTAAGATCCTTACAGTTGCAACAAGTATTTAGAGATTATTTCTCCTTCCTATAGCTAAGATGAAAACAAATAATTTTTTAGATATAATCCCTGTCCAGCTTCTGATGTCTGGTATTTGTTTTTAAGATTTTCCCAGAAAGTTGGGGCCCATGTAGCATTCAGACCTCTGGTACTAATGCATCAGCAACTGACAGCATTTGAGACACCATGTAACCAAAATTGAGGAAGGAGGTCTTCATTAATTTTTTTTTCTCACTTTCATAGTAGATTTTGCAGCATGAGCATAACATTTTGATTTATGGTCTTCCCAGCTTATCCATGACACCCACAGGTCCATCCACTAGCCCAGAATGCTGTCTTGAACTCTTACTATTACTGCTCCTTAGCTTATCCAACTTACACAGGAGGTAAAACTAAATCCAAAACAAACATGAGCCGTGCCATCATCTAGCACACCAAATTCTAGCAACAGTCTTCAAGATCATAGCAGCGGAGACAAGATGCCTGTGGATGGGTTTGATATCATATAGGAAATGGGTGAAAAGAAGTGAGTATGTTTATGTTGATATCCCTTGGTGTCTTTTAGATAGATGTATGTAAGATATCTATGTTAGTCGAATACTAGTTTCAACAATCACCCATTTATTTTTAGTTGGCGGTTCTGCTCAACCATTGAGGGAGGGTTTTCTCAGACAATTTTGGTTTTTTTAAACTTGCACCATACACTTAGATACCACAAATTGATCTGCTTACAATTAAAACTTGGTGGATCTTCAAATCCTTCTCTTATGCTCATAGATTGGCATAAGCTAGGAGGAAGCTAGAACGACAGTGATAATATTTCCACATACTTGAAGCTAGACCAATTAGAATCATTAGCTGTAAGACAACAGATTTCCACAGTGCATGATATTGTAAAAAAGTGTTTCTGGATCAATGACAAAGATTTGTACAGTTAAATACAGAAACACTCTTATAGAACCTTGTTAGCTGCAGCCAAGTGACACACAAGATAATCTTTTGAAGGCTTTGAAGTCGAAATATGGCATGTTTAGCCTGCCCAATGTGCTGGGTTCTTATATTAACTTCCACACCATGTTTACTTGACATTTTTAATGTCCAATTCTCATATAAAAACAAGTCTTTTTCATCAGATTTTATTGGTAAGGCCTTAGAGTTGTGACCAGTTGCAGGTTTTATGGGATGGACTTTCTTTTTCTATTTTCATCTTTTCCTCCAGGTAGAGCAACTTTATTATCACCTTCTATATCTCATTTTTTATCGATTCCTCCATAGTAGCTTTACATGTACACGGTATTGACACAACAAACCGAAAATGTAAATGAAATTCAATTAAAGGAAAAACATGGCAAATTCAACCCTAAGCCCTAAAAAAGCACAGCTTTTGTGAAAAATATGTGTTCGACAAGCTCAGAGATGTTCTAGCACGCCCCAGGTGCTGGGTGCTGATTAAACAGAGCAAATCACATGTAATATCTGTTTAATGCTTATATGGATTCACCTGTATTTTTTGGGTGATAGTACTTGCATTTGGCACAAACTTTGCAGATACCACTCTTCATAAAATTATCACACTAACATTCTTCTGGTCTCCTGGGCAGTCACTCATTGTTGGAAATGGCAGGTTTCACCTCACTTCCATGTACGGTTTTAGAATTCCCAACTTCATCTTTAGGACAATTTAAGACTTCATTATCAAATTAGTCCATGCCAATTTTTATAAGATAAGTGTGCTTCATCTACAACTGATTTGATCAGCAGATTGGTGATCCAGACATACCAGTTCTATGTTCTCCCAGAGGCAGAATGCAACACTATAAGGAGGATTGACTTTCTTCTGTGTTTTCATCTTTTGCTTCGGGTAAACCAGCCTTCACATCGTCTTTTAGTCTTCATGTTTTAAATGTTTTGAATTTTAAACATTTAGGTATCTTTAACGTTGCTTGAAGGGCACCAGGAGTTTCTGTTGTGCTTAACTTCCAAGGAGAATGGTCTTTGTTTTTACTGCAACTACTGTCCAAAAGAATTGGTTTATGGTCAGAAACTGTGCTCTGAATAATTTTACTAGTGATGGTGGGGAAGAAGGTAAGAATATCTTCCTGAATCAGAAATTTGTCAATTCTTTCAATAATGAAATCATCTCCAGCACGTCAATTTGACCAAAAGCATATTTCTCTAGATTGTTTGATGTCAAGGAGCCGACCTGCCTTTAGCAAGGATCTATGATTCTTGAGCCACCTGCTGTTTTCAAAGGAAAGAGAACAAGGTCAAAATCACCAGCCAACATCAGATTGCAAGGTTTATGTTCCTCAATGAAGGAGAAAATAGAGAGCTAACACTATCTTTTGTTGGTAGGAGAGTTGGGGGCATAAACATTTAGGTAGCTGAAAGAGAATCCACCTGCCTCAAAGGTTAAGGAGAGCAATAGTCATTTTGGTGTTTGTCAATTGTGTTGGAGGCCTCCAGGAGCTCCACGATGCTAATAACTTCCACTTAAGATTTTTTCCAAATAGATCTCCATGAGCAAACAACACTCTTTTGATAAATCTTGGTTTCTTGAATTCATATCAGGGGAGGAGAACGACCTTTGATGAGACCCTGGAGGTAGTTTTTATAGGGCACCACCTAAGCCCTAACAATTACATGGGTGCAATATCATTTGTTAGAGGGTTTCTTGCCTTTGGAGAAACCTGTTAGAGTTGCTTGGGTCTTGACCACAACATTTCTTCTTTGATTCTTCAGTTCTGATTTCTTGATTTGTTTTCCTTCCTTGCTTGGTAGACGATCTAGTAAGAAGAGGATTAAGATCAACTTCAGTGACAGTGACATTGTCAACCATTTCAGTTCAGGTTATTGTATCTGCCTCCTCATGAGGTTATTCAGGCATGTCTTCTAACTTGGTGTGGGCACTCAACATTGCTTTGTGAGAGATACCTTAATTGCTTGTTCTTGGGTCTCCTCTCAGGTTCTGATTTAGATTCATTATATTTATTGTAGTCAAAAGGTTGAGATTCAAAGTTTATCCTGGTCTTCTAGCAAATTTGTTTGAGTACTTAGTGGTATGAAAGTTAGTGGATCTAGGTTTTCTGCTCCTAGATTGTTTCTAAGTTAAGTGTTCATAGTCGAAGTGTTCATTTG
Organism: Sequoiadendron giganteum; assembly: GCA_007115665.2. NCBI lineage: Eukaryota > Viridiplantae > Streptophyta > Pinopsida > Cupressales > Cupressaceae > Sequoiadendron > Sequoiadendron giganteum. Next base: position 342,733,036 of record CM021105.1, on the reverse strand, counting down.
TAAGACATTTGAAAGTTAAGTGTTCATAGTCTAACACCTGAGTATGTACAGAGTCCTATATGGTTTAGGCAAAGGCTTTTTAAGTTTTTTGAGATTAACCCACACATATATACATGCACTGACAGCATTAAGGAATTTGGAAGGAATTTGATCAAGAAATGTGCCAATTTTATTACCAATAAGTTCTAGTGAGTGTTTATTCTAGAATAGCAATGAAAGAAAGGGGAACCTTACCCAAACTGGCACATTGTTAGAGACATTTACCCATGGATTGTAGCGCACAAACTAGAAGTTAAGGAATATGGACAAGAACCCATAAACCAGGGGCTGCATGGAAATATTGCATCTCAGTTCTCTTTGGTTTTGAAAGTAACTATAAAAAACCCATGACCACACAACAACAGGTCAAATGTGGATACTTTGGACCCCCAAACTGAGGAAATGATGAACACCAACTAGGGCATGCTTCATTAGCATATTGATGGAGTGAATCAGTGGCTTGTAATTGAGCTTGGGAACAAAAGCATTTGAGACCACTGGAGCAGATTTGTTCAATCAGATGCATGATGGCAAGCTGCCTTCAGTGACTGTTTGAACCACAGGTCTTCCATGTTCATGCAGGCAGTGACACTTAGGAAAGAGAGATAGAGAAACGAGGAAGGTGGAGCAGGGTTGTAGAATCCTTACCCAAGATGGGAGTGTCTCGAGCACAAGCAATCAATGAGCAGATAGTCAAGTGGCTAGGGCGGCAAATTTTTTTAGAGACCCCAAGTAGTTAATATTATCTGTGTGGGGATCTTACCCAAAGATTCAACATACTCACACTCCTATAAAGCAAAACTTCTTTCACTTGTCTGTGGGGGAATTTCATTCAAGATTCAACATACTTATCGTCCTTGAAAACCAAGAATCTTGTGCAGTTTCTTTCCTATAGTGACTTTTTCTTCAGACATTGTCTTAGGTTTCCATGTCCTTTGTCTTTTGTTGCCTTGTTCGGGTCTACCCAGAGATTCTTTTATTTGCATTATAATCCCTCACTTTGTCTTTTTTCTTTTCTCTCTGATCTGAAGCCTAATATGGCTGTAATATGACCACAGTATTCAAAGTCTTTGTGTGGAGGAACTCTGAGCTATCGTCATGAAATTATTTGAACTGTTCGGGTCTTCGCAGACATTCTTTTATTTCTATCATAAGCCCTTACTTTGCATATTTTTCCCTGTGATTTGAAGTTTAATATGGCTGTAATATGAACACAGTATTTAAAATCTTGGTGTGGAGGTTCTCTGAGCTATTGTCATGAAATTCTTTGAACTGTTTTGGTCTTTGCAGAGATTCTTTTATTTCTATTATAAGGCCTCACTTTGTATATTTTTCCCTCTGATCTGAAGCCTAATATGGCTGTAATATGACCATAATATTCAACGTCTGGTGTGGAGGTTCTCTGAGCTATTGTCATGAAATTCATTGAAACCCTTGTTACCCATCATTTTTAACAGTCTATCTTAGATTTGTTTTTCTGTTTGGCTTCCTGTCCTTGGTGTGCATTCTTCTGTGCAACTGGCTGTTTTTTCACTGTTGTTGTGTTGTAACTTTACAACATTTAATTTTATGCAAATGCTATGTGCTTTTGATACCAGGCAAACACTTTTTTTAGTTAGTTCCATTGAGGGAGAGCTATGAGAGTTATTTTTATTAAGGACTGTATGCCTGCTGGGGTTTGACTTTGAACCTGGGTCTGATATATGGTGATGCTGTCTCAACAACTAGACCACAGTCTGACAATCTGCAGAATTGCTATCTTATCATCACACCTCTTTGTTTTTATTTTTACATGTTTGAAATTGATGTTGTACTGACGTTTAATGATTATTTGTTATTATGCATATATCATTATATTCTAATATTGTAATTATTGAGCTTTTGAATTCGGTTTCAAATTTTATCTGTGTTTTTTTAATATTAAGACATTTTTAATTTATTTTTTACCTCAAGTTTGATTCCAACTAGAATCAAGTGACATAGTCTTAAGAACAGGCGAGTGCTGGCAGATACAAAATTGGTCATGGTTTTGCTCTCACATCTGATTTATGATTTATTATTTCTTTATCATCTTCACCATGCTATGATTTTCAAGAGTTTGATAGTACTCCGTGCCTAATTTACTTGGTTCATTGCAAGGTATGTAAATTTGGTAGCTTTGGCATTTGGCAAAGAGTTTGCTTAACACAAATTGTTGAGGGTTAATAATCATTCTCATTGCTTGCCTATCACTGCCAGTAGACAACTATTACTGCGGATGGTCTAGATATCTGAGAATAAAGAGCAGAGCATTTGAAAAATGGTTTTACTGCCAAGCATAATCAAAATCATAGTTTCATATGATACTTTTGTTTCAAGTGCTTGAGAAAGAGTGTGATTCTTAACAACATTGAATGCATATATGTTTCTTAGTATTTTGTACTCGTTTTGCAAATGTCTTGTGTCAAAACCTTTTTTCAATTTCTGGAAAAAATGGGAACTCTCTTTCCGCTGGGTTGGAGCTTTCCTTTAGGATCTCAAACTCTATGAACAACACATCTTCTGTGGATCCTTTTCTTGAATCAAAGTCAAATTTTAAAGCTGCCTTAATAATCACCAATAAATGTCCGTACTGTAGAGTATGTGCTCTTACAAATTTTCTGAGACTTGTATTGCTTGCAGATGTAAATTTAATAATATATATTTCATTTCTTTTTTCTTTGCAGGATTTGCAAGTGAAGTCTTCACCTCCAGCCCAGACAGCTTCTCAATTACATAGTGACCCAGCGATCATCTCTCTCCAGGTATGTTTGGGTTCTTAAAACGTCATTTTGAAGAGTTAGTTGTTAAAACTTAAGTCCATTTCGGATTTTACTGACTTATCTTCTACTTTTCATTTTAGTCACAACATTCTCGACCAGCTTCAGTATCTGCACAGTTTGGACCATCTGGAGGTGGGCCTTTATCAGATATGAGTTCTCAGGATCCATATTCAGGCGTGGTTCCATCACCATTTCCAGGTGGTATGCCTTCAATGTATCCAGCTGGTGCAAACTTAGGATCATGGGGTCATCCACCTTCATCACCAGGAGCAAATGGAATGGGTTTGGGAATGCCAATGTATTGGCAGGGATATTATAGGCCTCCTGCTGGACTTCCTCATTTACCACAACAACCCGTGCCTTTCCACCAACACCCAGGTGTGCCATCTCCGTTAACACAACAAGAACAAGTTCAGCAGACTACTGTAAATTTGTCTTCATCAATGCCTGCTTCATTGGCATTCAAGAGTCCTTTACAGCAGCCTGTCAATATTTTGTCTGATTCCCCTGTGTCTTCAGTTCTCTCATCCTCCATGCCTGTGGAGACAACTATGCCAAGTACAACAACAATTGATTCTGGATCAAAACTATCTTCATTGCCACCCAGTACAGCATCATCATCAAGTATTACAACAGCCTCTTCGAAACAAGAAGTTAGTGTTGTTTTGACCCCAGCCTCAAGTAAGCCTCGTATAATTTCTGGATCCACTTCATCCTCCCAATCCATGTCTCAGCCTGCTTCTTCACATGGTGGTCAAACTTCATTCAGTCTTCCAACTTCAGATGCACCTACTTTGGTTACCCCAGGCCAATTGCTGCAGCCGGTGCCCATTACTTCATCGTCATCTATAAGTCAATTGTCCACTGAGTCGTTAAAAGTATCTCAACCATTGATCCCAAGACCACCTATGTCAACCGAGACATTGAAAGTATCTCAACCTTTGATCCCAAGACCACATGTCTCACAATCTCAGGCGGCACAAAGTCAACCATTGTTGCCTTTACCGACATCTTCGAGTCAACAGAGAGTGTCTCAACAGGTTTGTGCACTTCGTTCTGTTCATTGTTGTTTCTATCTTTAGTTTTTTTTTGTCAATGATGGTTATATGTTTGGTTTGTTGAGTGATTCTAAGATTTTTGCATTATACGGAATCATGGATATTATTCTGGATGTAGGTATAACAGGTAAATTGAAGATAAACTAAAATTTATAAATGGTCAGTGTGTTTGTATGTATATGTACCTCTATGATTTCTGTAAATCATCTCCAACCAGTGTACAAGTGATATACCCAACCTGTCCCAAATGTGCTGTTGATGTAGTGAGGCCGTGCTTGTTCTGGCCCTGGTCCTGTTGAAACATCACAAAAATCTTCCGTATGTGTATGGGAATTGCATTACTGAATTAACTGCATGCCCAGTTGTCATTGTTTCAACCTGTTTTCACTTTTAAGCAACATGGAAATTAAAATACAATGAGGGCCCAAGTTGGTCAACATACTCACTTAGCTCCTCTAGACCATATGCTGCTTGTTTTGGGTACATTGAGCAAGTTGGGAAGCCACGTGTGCAATGTCCCCTATTTGGCATACTTAGAATTCTGCCCTAAAATCGCAATTTCCAAGTAGGAGACATATTTTATTAAAACTTCTGATAGACTCTAGTTTAGCCAATGATTCATAATATAATATAATTAATTGATCATTATTTGACATATATGTATTGATCTAGATGAGTAACTCACAATGCTGATTCTGAATTATTATCCCCTCAATAATCCATCATTGGGGAAGATTAGAGAAGGAACCTCAAGAGGGTGCTAGGAGTCTTTCCTACTGCTAAGCCCAAGGGTGGGTAGTCAACCCCCTTGTCTACTTAGCAAGGAATCTCTCCCCCCCATTCATGTACTTACAGGTCTTCTTCCCATGAACAAATTATAGAGGCCTTAATAATGTGTGAGTAGATTGATAATGCAATATTATGAACTACAACTATCAACCATCGTAGAGGTTGGAAAGGAAATCGCAATAGGGTGCCCAGAAATCCTCCTATCTAAGCCCAAGAGCGGACACTCACACTCTTGGCCACAAGTGGCAGGCACATTGGATATCCAGCATGTTGTGGTCTACTTAGATGGTGATCTTGTATCTGTTCCCCTTCCTTGCATTTCCTCTTCTCTTCCACATGATTGCTTGCTGGGTTATAGATAGATTAATGCTTTAGAATATGCATATCCACATACCACACTCACCCTCTCTCTTAATCCACATACCACACTCACCCTCTCTCTTAATCCACATACCACAAACTGATTTTATACCTCTTATTACTTGGAGAAAGGGTGCGAATGGATAGTCATATCCTTTTCAAAAGCTTTTACCTTTTTGTTGACTAATCCTTATGAAGTTTGCTGCCTTTTGTGAACTTCAAGCGCTGCATATTAAGACACATTAATTGCTGCATTAACACATAATAAACTTTGCTTCTTAAATGAATCGCTATTTTTATGTTAATCACTGCCCATAATAATATAGTATTTCATTTGTAATTGCTGTTTACTAATCGCTGCTTGTTAGTTATTATAAATTGTTGCCTTAATTATTAGCAATCGCTGCTGCTTATTATATGTTATTTTTAACATATTATTTTTTATATTAGTTTCATATGTATATTTTTATATTATAATAATAATAATTATAATAATATCAAATTGTTTTATTTTGTATTGTAATATTTTTTATTGTTATATTTGATAACTATAATTATAATATTATCGAATGATAAGTATAATTATAATAATATTAAATTGCTAATATTTCTTTTATTTTTAATATGTATTTTGTTATTTATTTATTTGTATTTCAATGCTTTATATCTTAGTGTTACAATTTCCGGGGCATGACAATGTGGAAGGTTAGCTTGGGGCTGGATATTCTTTTGCCACAGGCTGAGCAATTTTCTGATCTCCATATGGGGTAGGAATTGCAGGTGTTTGAATTACATAGAGCCTTTTTAGAGTGAGTTAAATTCTTGTACATTTCCCTTCAAATTTTTCCCTTATTTTGAGTTTTCAGTGCATTTCTGAAAACAAGCAGTTGGAAACATCAAACATGTTAAATTGTTAATGGGAGAGAGGTCCTAGTATAGGGAATGGAGATGGGTATCTGTATGCCACTTGAAAAAAAAAGATGGGTATTGTGTGATTCCAGAAGTAATAAATTTATTGAAACATATTCACAAATTTAAGAATTTAAAAAAAGAATATAGTATATACTACGCTTAAACTACTTTAAAAAGACATAGAATGCATAAAATTATAAAATTTTAAATTACACAAATGAAATCAATGTATGGAGGTTAGTTGAATATAGGGTTAGGTAGTAGGGATAGGGGCCTCTCTACATATTTTAATTTTTTTATATACAATTCCAGTTCAAGTTATGAGACTGCATGTGAGGTCTAGGGAGACACAAGACACTAAGTTATTGATTTGTCCATAGTAGCCCCCGGAAACGATACAGTACGGTTCAGATACGAGATATGGCACGGGTACGAAACAAATTCGTACAAGATTCGAGTTTTTGCTTGTGGATACGGGCGGGGTACGCTCAGTGTGCTCTTTGGGCATGAAAAAGACAAATCCGGTTCGAACCCGGGCCGAATCCGGCTGCTTGAACGTCTAAGCCGCAGAAAAAGTGATGTTTTCTACATTTTTAATTATTTTTTTGACTTAAAGTTGACTTCTAAATAATAAAATATTGACTCCAACCCTAATCTTTTCCTCCAAACACATCAAATAGGTAAAAACACTCTCATTTAACAATTTGTGAATGGAAAACAAGTTTTTTTGCCTCCATTGCTGAACTTTCTATCTTGCTTGCACAAGCTTGAATAGACTTGAAGGCTGATCATTGGTTGTTCAAAGTTGATTGTTGAGCTATTTCTAAGCACTTGCAAGTGTCCGTTCGTTGCCAAGAAGATCGTAGAGCAAGATTAGTTCAAAAGATGTAGGTTTCTTTGAAGTTTTTTGATTTTTTTCTTACATTTTTTTTAACAAATGAATTATTTTGTTTTGTTTTTAAGTTTTTGTTTTGTTTTCATTCTTCTAAGTCTTTTAGTTTCAATACCAAAATTATTTCAATCTGTTGTGCTTTAGGTATTACAATGGCCTCTGTTTCCAACTCCTCAAGCCAATCTCGTTTCAAAATAAACCCAACCTCTCCCCTTTGGAAATATGTAGAAATGGTTCAGCAATGTCCATGTGGTGGAGTATATGTTTGGATTTGTAGTCATTGCAAAATTCGATATACAAGCTCAGACAGTCGAGTGAAAGCGCACTTGTGTGGGATCCCTGATATATGCATCAAAGCTTGTCTAGGTGCTGATGGCAATGGCTGTTGAAATATATTGCTGAGCAAGAAAAAGAAGACCAAAAAGCAACCAATCTTAAAACAAGCCATCCTTTGAAGAAAGGATCTCGATCCATGAAACCCCCTACATCGCCTTCTTATTTGCCACCTACAGAAAGCCATGCATTTATGTCCATCCCTCAAGAGCAAACTGTGCCCTCTTCAAATAAAAGATCTAACGGACCGTTGGAAGCTTCATTTCAGAATAAGGCAAGAGAGACTGTTGATAAATACATAGCAAGATGTGTCTATGCTAATGGATTGGCCTTCAACGTTGATTGTTCACCATATTGGCAAAAAATGGTGAAATCTATTAATGAGGCTCCAAAGGGGTATAAGGGCCTAGGTTTTGAGAAGGTGCATTGCACCTTATTGGAGAAAGAGGTGAAACATGTAGCAGACTCTTTGAAGCCCATAAGGGATTCGTGGATCGAAACATGGGTGACCATCGTTTCTGATGGATGGAAAGATGCAAAAAATCACCCATTGATCAATGTTATTGCCGTGTCACCTAAAGGGGCAATGTTTTTGAAAGCAATGGATTGTGAAGGACAGGTGAAGGATGGTCCATTTATTGCTTACATCCTTTGCCAAGCTATTGAAAAAGTGGGCCATCAAAATGTTGTGCAAGTTGTAACTTACAATGCCAAAAATTGTAGGGCTGCTGGGTTATTCATTGAGGAGAAGTATTCATACATTTTTTGGACACCTTGTGTTGTCCACTCCCTCAATCTAATGCTACAAAAAATTGGATCCAAAATTGAGTGGATCAAACAGTTGTATGCTGAGGGCGAAGACATCCAAATGTTTGTCACCAACCACCATATGACACAAGGCATATTTAGACAATTCTCAAAATTGGAGTTGTTGAAGGTAAGTTAATTCTCAATATTTTTTAAATTTTTATTTTTCTTTTAATTTTAAATTTTTGATTTTGTAAATTTAAATTATATTTTAATTTTAATTCTGATTTTCAAATAGGTTACTGAGACTTGTTTTGCCTCCAACACAATTGTGTTGAGATGACTTATAAAGGTTCGTGAGACACTTTGTAATATGGTAATCAGCCCTAATTGGTCCATATGGAGGCAATCTAGCACTGAAAGGGCAAATAGGGTCAAGTAAAGGATCCTAGATGATAGTTGGTGGGATCGTGTTGAGTATCTCGTTAGTTTCACTAAGCCCATATTGAGCATGATCTGTTACACTGACATGTATAGACCTTGTTTGGGCAAAGTATATGATGGTATCGACTCAATGATTGAGAAGGTGAAATCCATCATCAATGCAAAAGAGGAAGATCTTGAAGAAAAGTTCTTCAAAGAGCTGAAATCATTGTTGATAGATGGAACAAAATGACCACTCTGTTGTATCTTCTTGCTTTTGCATCGAGTCCCAAATATTATAGTGTTGAGATACTTTCTGCTTCATCAAGAGTTGCTCCATATAGGGATGTTGAAATGGCTCAAGGGTACAAGGCAACACTTCGTAGACTCTTCATTGATCGTGATCGAGTGAGGGCTGAGTTCATGGCTTTTGCATGCTTTGGTAGTGTTGATCATAATCTTGATGCTCTTCGAGACAAGTACATGGTGGATGCTCATAGTTGGTGGTACTTCCATGGGCAAGAATATAGGCACCTCCAACCTATTGCAATAAATTTTTTATCCCAAGTAAGTTTTATATTTGTAATTTTAATTTTAATTTATATTAAATTTTAATTAATAATTTTGTTTAGTTAAATTTGGTAACTCTTAACTATTTAATTTGGTCTTAATAGGTTGCTAGTTCATCTTCTTCTAAGAGGAATTGGAACACATACTCCATCCACTCAATAAAACACAATAGGCTACATTCAAAAAAGGCAGAGAACTTGGTTTATGTGCATTTAAACCTTTCTCTCCTTACACAGAAGCAAAGTTCCTACAAAGAAGGAGACACAAGGAGGTGGGATATTGAGCCAGAGTAACTTGACTTGGATGCTTCCACAAGTCACTTAGCTGCAGTTGATATTGATGATGACTATCAGCTTGAAGCAGCTACTAAGCATGACTGGTAGTGTCAGTGCTAGTGGCAGTGCTTGTGCGAGTGCCACTAATGCTATTTGTGGTTCTACACAAGATGTAGCATCTAATGATGTTGTTGATGCTTTTTTTGATGACCCATATGGTTTAGATTGATCAATGATCAATAATTACTAATGGCTGGTTGTAAACACTTGACATTTTTATGTGTTTGAACTTTAATTTATAATTCTATATCATGACATTTGAGTATAAAGTGGTGGTGTATTTTTGCTATGTTATTTGACTATTAATATGGTGGTGGTGTATTATGAACTTAATTACTGCTGCGAATATGTATATATTTCTAATTTTTATATGTTTTTGTATTAACGTATCCAAAACGTACCCAACCACCAAATTTTTTTTGACCGAATCCCGTACCGGATTCTCGTACCTATACTTGAACCCAAAAATGAATCGGTAACTTAGACAAGACAAAGTCTTCTGGTATCAGGAGACATCTTGATACTAGTCTCTTCCAAAGATGTCTCTTGGTAACATTGGTTGGAAACAGACCCTAAAAGAATTGAGCAGCAATAGTGAAAATTTTGTATGTGGCTGAAAACCTAATTGCTAAATTGAAGAGATAGAGAATGAGAGTGAGAATGATATGGGAAGTGTAAGTGCCAACTGAAAACCCATATGCATGCCCTTGCCAAATTATGAGAATTTAATGGGCCTTAACAATTTTATAGATCCTTGTTTTAATTTGTTAGAGAATTAGACAACAAACTAGAAAATAAAATTGGCTATCACAATTTTCTAGGCATATGATTTGAAGGGAGCTACAAGGCAAGAGATCACCTCATTCAATAAATGGAGATGGAATGAGATGGAAATGGAAATAGACGTACTTGGACAAACCTGGGAGAACTTGTGGTTGAGGCCACCTAAGAAAGAAAGAAACTAAAAAAATCAACTTTTCAAACATAAAAAATACCATTAAATGCCATGGTTGCCCTAAAAGTGATGTACCATGCATCTCAACTCATTTCACAAACACAAAAGGCCACAAGCAACTTTTTTTGCTTGCCATTGTTAGATTTTGAAGGTTGTGTCATTTTTTTCAAAGGTGAGAGCTGCGGAGGAGTTTGACCTTATAACAACAAGGGAGAAATAGCTGCACAAAGAAGATCTAATCATCAAAGGTGAGTGAATCTTTCATTTTTTTCAAGTTTTCAATAATTGTTTTGAAGATTTTTTAAAAGAAAATTAAGTTTTTTTTTTTAAGAACTTTTTATGCATAATAAGGGGTTATAATGCTAGTTTTTTCTAAAAAAATTAGTTGTGTTAATTTTAATTTTTTTAAATTTTAGGTTCATACAAAATGCTCCATATTTCTAATTTAGTTGGCTTAGATGTAGAGAGCCAATTGAAATATAATGCATTGTCAGCTCTTTGTTACATACGACAACGATTCAACAAGTTCACAGTGGTGGGGGTTATGTTTGGCGTTGTAGCCAATGTGGAATTCAGTATAAGAGCTCGTGCTTTCGAGTGAAATCTCACTTATGCACTATTCTTTTTCAAGGAATAAAATCTTGCCTTGGGCCAAATAAAAGAGGGTTGCCAAAACACCAAATATTGAAATATTATTGAACAAGAGGAGGTTGACATGGCATGTAATAAATCAAAGGCTATTGCACATCCTCTTGGCAAGAGAAGCTTGCAAAGACCTCCTAGTGGCTTATCACAACCAACTGGCCCAATTTCATGCAAATGCCACCATAAACTGAAGGAGATAATGTTTCAGTTTCTCGAAAAAGAGGTCCATTGGAGAATGCCTTAAAAAACAAAGTGAGTGAGATTGATCAGAGATGCTCATTGCATTTATGGCAATGGGCTTCCTTTCAACCTTGTTAAATCACCTTATTTGCAAGAAATGGTGACGACCATTTCCAATAAAAGATGCAAGTTTTATTGCCAATATCCTCATAGAACACACTGAAATGGTGGGGTCTGAAAATGTTGTCCAAGTCATAATGGACAATGCTAAAAGTTGTAGGGTAGTTGGGTCTATAGTGGAGGGTACATATAGTCACGTATTTTGGACACCATGTGTAGTCCACTCACTCAATTTGATATTGCAAAAGATTGGCACACAAATTGAGTGGGTCAAGTAAATCTACATGGAGGGCGAGGAGATCCAAATGTTTTTGACTAATCATCATATGTCACAAGGCATCTGGTGCAAAGACGGTTGCTGTTGCACCAAAAGATCAACCTGTTTATGCTCGATACAACCGCCAAAGTTAATGAATCCACGGGAGGCGGTTAAGCCATGTCACGAACCTGAACGTTGTACTGCACAACACAAGGAGATCAAGGGTGCACACCTTGCAACAATCCCCTCGACCCCAGCACAAGTGAGGGGTTGAAACCCATGACTAGGCTCTGATACCAATTGTTGCAAAGATGGTTGCTGTCGCACCAAAAGATTGACTTGTTAATGCCCGATACAATTGCTAGAGTTAATGAATCCATGGGAGGCGGTTAAGCCATGTCATGAACCCAAGCGTTGCGCTGCACAACACAAGGAGACCAAGGGCGCACACCTTGCAACATCTTCAGGAGCTTCTCCAAGTTGGAGTTGTTGAAGGTAATTTAAATTTTGATTTTGAATATATTTTTGAATTCTAATTTTTTATTGTTGATTTGTGACATTATTGTTTATACCATGTTAGGTTGCTGAAACACGATTTGCATCTCACACAATCATTTTGGGTTAGTGCAATCGATTGGGTGCAAAAAATGTTGAGGATTTGGTCTTTGTGCACTCCAACTTGTGTCCCTTGTCACGTAAGAGACTTGATTACAATGAGGGGTTGACAAGGAATTGGGATTTAACTCTGGAGTGCGCCCAATTAGATGCCACAGTTGCACAACTTGCCTAAGTCTCTATATATGATTTAGCCTTTGCACATAACATGGCTAGTGGGAGTGGTGCTGTAGTTGATTTGGTTCAAATGAAATTGAATTAAATGTTGACTATGATGCTTTTGATAAAGAGTAATATGCAAATTATTGAATATTGATTGTAATTTTCATCTTGTAACATTTGACAAGTCATTGAAATATCATATTTTGAATTTACAAGTACCAAAATTTTCGTCCCTATACTAGGATGAGCAACTTACAAAAACTTGTATTTATTGAAGGCCAATTTCACTCCTTATTTGTGTTTCACATTTATTAATATAGTTTCCAAACTACTTAGCCTTCCTTAAATTGGTGAAAGATAATTGAGCCAGAGAGTTCAGTTTTGAAGAGGTACATTTTTTATTTTAGTGAAATATATAATGGATAGATGATCATAGTCCCTACTAATAAATAATATTTTGTTAATTTAAGAATCCAAGAGAGCCATAAAAATAGATTTTGAGTAGATTAAGTTTTTTATAACATTCTAGAAAATCAATAATTTTTTTTGTATGTGTGTAGAATGAAACATAGATTGTAAAGATACTAGTTGTTTCCTAAATTGGGTAAACTAATAAAAAATATACATATAGAGCAATGCATATATATGTGAGGTACATGTTTACAATAAAATAATAACTAAATCTTAAATAGTATAATAAATATAAATAATATATATTTAGAATAGGATAAAGGATTTTGTTAATCGAGGGAAGATTTTTGTCTTGGACATTGCAATAGAGCTTCCCTTTTCTGTATGTTTTGAAGCTTTAGCACTAAAGCAAAATGGCATTGGTAATGTTTTTATATGCATTTGGTGTACATAAATGTTCTAGGGAAGCAACATTTTGAGATCTCTTTAGTTTGGTTCTAAGTTGAAATTGGATTGATTTAGGTGTAGGTAATCAAAGATGAGTCCTTGCAGTTGAGTGGGATGAGCCCAAGTGTTGAAAGCAAAGTAGCCGGATATGGCTTTGCCCTTCCTCGGGTGTGCGTATCCCCATATACGATACGGATACAGATACGATACACCGCAGATACACATTGGATACCGTACCCACGCGTGCCCAAAAAAAACTTGATTTTTCCAATCGTGCCGAATACTATGTGATTTGATTTTCAAAAAATCTGACATGAATCTTCCTAATCTTAATCTTAAAAAACTTCAATCGTGCATTTTTTTTTGTTTTGTATAAACAAAACCTACACCAAATGAGGAAGACAAATGAAATGTTTTTCTATTTCAGCGACCCATTTTTCTAGGTCGTCTTCCAATGCAACTCTACTATTTTTTTGGCATTTTAATTTTTATAGATTTTAAAAAGTTAATTGCTTATAATTTTATATTTATATTATGTTGTTTAAAAATTAGAGGTTTTAAAAAAATAAAATTTATTCTTTTAAGTATAAATAAAATTTATTAATATATTTAATTGTTTATTCATTGCTAAATTATTAATATTTAAATTTGAATCTTATTTAATTTATATTTACTTATTTTCTTTCGAAGTAATGAAAATCTCCTCTAATAACTTAGAAAATATGTGTGTGTGTGTATTGGGGGTCTTAAAAAATGGCCGTATCTGCATCCGTATCTATATCCGTATCCGTGTCTATGCAACTTTGGTTGAAAGCATTGGATTTTTCAACAAAGGTTTTGCTTCCTATAGAGGATGCTAGATGCATGTTGTGTGTGTGTTTGATGGTGGGGATATCTCTTGGTTGTGGTACTTAAGCCAAGGGTTAATATAAAAAACAAGGGGCAATTTGCCAAGTAATATAATGGAATGGATGGACATAGCTACATTGCAAAGCCTACATGTGGTTGTAGTTCATAATTGGTTTACAAGACCAGTTCATGGAGTTAATTAATTTCCTTTATTAATTATTACATGCTTCCATTGAAGGCCATGAGTCCTCTATGTAGATCTTAAGTTATTGGATACATGGGTACCCAGGGATGTACTTGCTCCAAATAGATCTAGGTATGGAACCTGAACTAGTTATGCCCATTGTTTGTATTGGTAAACTAGGGTTCATATGGGCTAAACTTGGAGGAAAAAAAAAGTTTCGAAATTTTTTTTCCGTATTTTTGAAAGAAACCATCTTTTGACTCCACAAAGAGGCATGCATTGTCTTGAATGTTTCCTTTTGGCACTCTGCTAGATTTCCTAAATGGCATCAGATGGCTCTCTGTCACTCCATTGTCACGTCAAACACATAACTTTTTCTTGGCTCTAGAGAGATGACAATAATTTGGAACTTGTGGGTTTGACAATAATTTATCTCCCCTCGTTGGGTGTTGTTGCTGCACCTAATGGATTGGTATGCCTATGGATGGTTAGTAGCCAATATTCAACATATATTCCTCTCCTTTGCACACATTTACTTGTAGGTTATAATACTAATTAATCCTCTCTCTCTCTCTCTCTCTCTCTATATATATATATATATATATATATACATATATAATTATAAATTATATTAATTAATTTTTATATGTAATTTATTAATGTCGAGAGGCATTCTACAAAGGTAGCATGTGGTGGAGTGTAATAGAGTGAGTGTATTAACAAAAACCATAGTTACCAAGAGACGCCTCTCTGGTACTAGAGATGTCTCTAGAGATGCCTCTTGCTTCTTGGAGACTTCCGCTAGAGTTTCTCGAGTACCCTACTGTCTCCCGTTGCAAAAAATGACATCTCCTGCAAAACAAAAAGGCCTAAATTTTTTATAACATTTGAAACTTAAAAAATTAAAGCATAATGTATAGTGTTTGTTTGACACAACTAAGATTCTTGACCACGGTTTAGGCGATTACATTGCTCATTGCTGCTTGTGTTGATGTTTGAGGAAGGCCACGCCAGAGTTCCAGCTGCCTCCGCTAGGTAAGTTGGCCTTAGTGATTTACTCCCAGTTCTACTACCAGCAAAGGACCCTGAGTTAGAGAGTGATGAGTATTTGGAGAGCATCATAGCTGAGGACCTTGACATGGATGATCATGATTTGGTGTAGATGATAGATTTTTGTTTTTTGTTTGTGTATCAACCTATCAAACTATCAATATTTTTGAATTTCAATATGTAATCGAATATTAAATATCAAATATGCAAATGTCAAATCAAAATGTGAACCATGATTATGAAATATGAAGTATGAACTCGTTGACTCTTTGATGCAATGACATTTGTGTATTTAAAGTTAATGTTCATCGTTAAACTTTACTACTGCTCTTTTGACTACCATTTACATGTCAAAATAATAATATTTAATAATTATCATAGTATGTTCAAAATAGTTCCAAATTGATATCTCTCAGCATTTTTTTAGATAGATATATTTTAGATATATACCAACTTATTTATTACTAGCTTGTTTTGACGGATCAAGTGAAGGATAAGGGCCCTCTCCCTTTTATTAAAAATTAAACAATTTTGCATAAGATTCAAACTCAAATTGGGCTGAGAAAAAGACAACACATGATGCAACCATGACTATGATTGATAAGCCTAACAGTAGAGCCTAAAAACATGATGGTTGGAAGTGCCGAAAACAACATTAACTTTGAATTGTCCCTCCCAGTTTTGACATTGGAGTTGAGGAGCATTTGATGCTGACTTGAATCGTTTCTAAATGGAGCTCTTTTTTGCATCTCCACAATAATCCGACAATCATTTTCAGTCCCATCCTCATTGATTAGTTGTTGAGCAACATCACTGGCTTGATGCGGCTGACATTCTTCATCCTCACACTGCTTGGGACAATTGAACAGGGAAGATTCTGAGTCACTTGAATTTGTGTGAGAAACCTCTATGAGTGTTTGAAGGAGAGCCAGGAGCAATTTTTGCGGCAGAAATAGAAAAATGGTGGGAAAGAGCGTTATTCTGCCATGAGGCATGACTGGATGATTTCTGTTTGCTGTTAGGGCAATCTGTAGCAACATGGCCTATGTCATAACATTTATGATAATGAAAAGGCAGCCCTTTGTAGTTTAAAAGTTGAATCCAAGAGCAATTTGCAACTTTCAAAGTAATGTCTACAGGGAGATCCTTTGATATGTCGAATCGACTAGAATGCAAGCGAAAGGACTATGGGTGAATGTTGTAGTAACCATATCAATAGCTTTAAAATTACCTAAAGAATTGCCAATGGCTTCAAAATGTGACTCAATCCAGAACTGGAATGGCAGATTTGGAAGACAGACCTTGGTTGGAATGACAGTGAAGGATTCTGTGGTGTGATTGAAATTGGGAGGATGCCACAGTTTTAACATTAAGGATTGTTGTCCCCAAATCCAGAATTGGTTGTAGAAAATTGTCTCAGGATCTTGCATTTCTCATACTTTTAACCCCTGACAATCATGGGAGGATGCCAGCAATCAGATATCCATTTATTAAGCTCTGGAAGGCTTTGATGAAAGATTATTTAATAATTTATATTTATATTTATAGTGTTACCCCAAGTTTCCAGGATGGCGGGGGGATGGCTATACAAAATATAGGGAAAATTTAAAATATATGGGGGAATTTTAAATATTATTATGAAACATGGATAAAAGCATGCATAATATATAGTATAGAACCTTAGCATATAACATTTGTGTTCAACATTCTTTGTCAATACTCAATACACATTCAAAATTCAGAATTATCAATTAACATACATGAATCATGATACAACCTCCAAATTATAATATATAAACTTATATCAAATTACATAAGGTTATTTCCATCTCACAAATTGGGCAAACATTTGTGATTACAGTGAAGATTGTTCACCTAGGTTATTGATTACTTGGCACAGAACAATAATGAATAGCTGAAGCATCCGAAGGCAGAAATATTGTAGTTTGGTGGGAGTGTGGACTACTGGAAGTAAATTCAATGCTGGTGTATTGTCTGATATGGATTTGAGCAGTTAGATGTTGGGACAATTGCTGCACTCAAGGAGTTTGGGCATCAAATTACCTTAATGTTCAGCCTATTTCCAAATGTGAAGAACTGTTTAAAAAGGTCAAAGTCTTTGTCTCTAAAACCTGTTAGTGAACAGCAAGCAGATAAATTAAAGTTTACACACCTCTGGAATAAATTTTTGTTATTTTTATATATCTCTAATAGAGCAGCAAATATTTATCTTGTGAGTGTTCCAAATATTGTGAAAGACATGAAAAAAATAATTTAAACCAACAACTCATATACCGGAAAACTGAAAACTATTATATTCATATCCTTGCAAACTGTTTGTCAAAATAATTTATAAACTTATATCAAAATTCAGAATTAACATACATGAATCATGATACAACCTCCAAGTTTTTGTCATAAGGGCAACATGGAAGGTGGGGGTCCACATAAGCCACAAATTGAGGGCTTTTTTAATTATTAAAATGTTTTTTTTTTTAAATTTTTTTAAAATGCTGTTGTGTAGGGGACGGCCGGTTGTCCCCGGAACAGTAGGGGGATGTCTAGGCGTCCCCTGGCCGTCCCCTTTTTTTCTCCCACCCACCCCCTCGTTTCCGATCCATTTCCTAATTTTCAAAAAAAGGAAACGTGGGGTGGCCGCCCCCCAGCTGTCCCCTTGTACCCGGGATGTCCCGGGGACAGGGCTCATTTCAGACAGGGGACGTGTTCTGGGGTATCCTTGTATTTATTTTAATATATTTACATATATTTTTAGTTCTATGAGATATATGGGTTGAATTGGGGCCCACTCCCATTAGAACATTTTTTGAAATTACCAGGCCTACTACTTCAGCATGAACACCACATAATGGCCTGTACTTGTACTTCCTGCTATATACATCTCTATCAGCAAATTTCTAGTGGGACTACAGCTGCCTTAATTTTTCCATCTACTCCACTTGCCACATCCTTCAGCACTATCAAGCTGCATTCTACCTGCAATTCTAGTTGGGCTACTGCCTAGTATGCCTTACAGTGCAAAGATGTCCTTGGGGAGAGTTGAACTTTCGTATCCATCATGAGAGCCAAACAATCCAACCACTTAACCATGCTCTTGTTGACAATATAGATATATTATTATTATAGTTCTATATATAGTATATACATGTATATTTATGGGCAAACCCAGCCGTACCAAACTTGGGAAAAGAAAAAAATTGCCGAATCCTAACCTGCAACAGGGTGCAAATCAATCAAAATGGAATAAACATGTGGGAAACCAATAAGAGAGAAAGTATCTTGGCCATTTTTTGAATTGGAAGATTGGTTAGAGTCTAGAGAGAATTGATTTATCTCTCAGTTGTTTCTGTAGAGTGGCTTGGAGCCTATCATTGTCTTTATAAGGGAAAAACAGTTTCACATGTTACTAAAGATACTGTTACCCATGTATTCAAATGCTTTTGCGAGGGGTTAAAAGTATGAGAAATGGAGATTTGTGGCCATTTGATGAGCAACATACATCAAATTTATCTTTTCTAGTCTAAATGCTCTTCATTGTGCTCGTCAATTAGGTGTCAGTTCTGTAGTGGTTCACTCCCATGAAGAAAAAAAACTACAAAATTTGTTGAAAAACAAAACAGGGAAGTTGAAGGCTTTGAAGAACTCTAAGTAAAACACAAAGAAACCTACAAAGCCATCCACCAAATCCAACAAAAAAATGTCACCAAAGATTATAGTTCACTGCTTGACCTAGAATACAGATCATAGAGACCAACCTGATCCTGAGCAGAAAGACGAAGGGCATTGGAAAAACCACCATAAGAGAAAACAGGAAAATAGATGGCATGGGCAATATCCTGCCTCTCATCCTTGGCAATAATTTGCAAATTTTCCTTACACTTGGCTAGACCTTGACAGAACTTAAGATGTCTGCCTTCTGCTTCTCTGGAGCCATAGAGGATTGTTGCAGAACCTCAACCGCTCCCTCGAGACCAGAAACATTGAGGGGAGAATCTTGACCACTGCTAGAGCGAACAACAGAGCTTTTTCTCAAAATTTTCCAAGATGGATGTCCTGGTTTTCAGTACCACCAGGATTTGGCTAAATCATCCTCTCCAAAAACAAATTTTACAAAAAACAAAATGCATTTGTCTACAATGTAAAAGAAGCTCCTTAGGTGATGGTTAGAGACCGCAGCACCACAGGGGGGATCCTTGAGACCAAAGCAATGCAGAATAAGGGGATTTCTCAGATCCATTGCTTTTAAAGAAACTTGAGAAGCATCCAATACAATAGAGAAAACAAACACATTGCAGGGAAAAACTCCCAAACTCTGCATATAAAACATTACTGGCTGTGAGGAAGCTGACCTAAATAATTACTTGCCACAAGCCTGCTCCCTGAGGGGACGTCACCACCTAGGCAACACAATCAATGACATCCATGGCTAATCATGATGACTTCAAATAATAAAAACCCTGCCATCCCAGAGCATTAAATAACACATGGTAGAGATCTAAAATGATGTTCAGTAGAAATATCCAACAGGAGATAATCTGCTTGTGATAAATGTTAGATAGACTATTCATCGGGCGAAGAACACATTTTAGATGAGAACAGATGCTGGTCAGTTCCAGCATTTGCCAAATAGTCTGCCACATAACTCCTCAAATTACCAAGAGAGAGTCTCCTTCCACTTCCAAATCTTTGCACGAAAGGGAACCCACCAACTTTAGATCCCAAAAAAGGGCCAAAGCTTCTGCCACATTGTTAGATTTAGGACATAAGTAAATACTAAAATTAGTCACCAAAAACAAAAAGATGAGGGGATGATCTCATGACCATTCCTTCACTAGTCTACCCAGGATTGCCCCTTGAAGCTCCATGGAAATTCAGATTATCCTTCTTACCATGGGACGATTAATCTTATTCTAACCCTATTAATGGGGTGTAGATGTGTGTAATTTTGGCGATGCTCGAAATTTTAAAAAGAAATTGAAGCCAATTAGTGTCAGCAGACACAATATGCTAAGCTTATGCACACATTGAAGCTGTAATGTTATCTCTTCATGATTTCTCTACTGCTATTGTCTTTGTATGCGGTGTATGAGAGGGCAATTTTTTATTAGCATACAGCATGTAGATAAGGCATTGATGTATTATGGAGATGAATGCAAAATGTTTATGCTAAGGCCTCTATCAAAATTCTTAATTTTATAAATCTTCATGAAAATTACTTTTTCATTTTTATTTGCTTCTATTTTTATGATTAGAACATAGTTGTTAAACACTGGATTTTGACCTGTATATGAGCCATGGTAGAATTGAACACTATCCTTAAATTTTACATGCAGTATTGTAATAAATAAGGTTAAGATTATTCATTATCCTAACCTTGGAGAAGGGATTCTACGAAATCTTCTGCTTTTCTTAGATTTCTTGATTCTGTTTAAGATTGCGTGTTCTGTTTTACAGATGAATGTTCCAGGCGGGAATTCTGGAGTTAACCGGAGAGGTCGTGGAAGAGCAAGGGGTGGTGGGGTAAAGTTCTTAAACTTCTATTTCTGGATGCAACTTATCATCCTATTTAGGAATGTGCTTCAAACATATTCAGCCTTTGTGTTATTAACTATGGTTTACTTTGAACTAATCCTATTTTGATGATTAACCAGCATGATGTTAGGATCAAACACATAAGACAGTTTAGCATGATAAAAAGACCTTTTATTTAAACAATTTCTGGGAGAGGATTACAAAAATCACAACATAATACCTAAATGACACCAGGGGGCATTCTTGATAATGAAACATCAGCACTAATGTTATTTGGCCAAATTTTGTGGTTCCAACAGTCATTTAAGAATGCCAGTGACAATGTTTTATATTTGATGGGTATTGGCACTCTTAGACAATGCATCGGTTGTACTTAGGCTAGTGTGATGTTGGATCCTTCACTTACAGTTGTATCGGGACATTGGTTATCAAGTGGATTCCATTGGCAGTATTTTCCTTGTAATCTGTGTGTTGTTCACTCAACACACATTTGTGATCATTAATTAAAGCTGACTAACAAGGTAGATTGCAGTGGCAACATTTTCATTGAAACCTGTGGTGTTCAATCTTAACTTGCATTTTGTGATTATTGACTAAAGCTGAATAACAAAAGTGAACCTTGACAAATATTCAATCAAACGGATAAAAATGAGTACAAATATATAAAAATGGATAAGATAAAAACATGATATCCTTCAATGAAGGATATGACTTTGACACCAAGTGGATGGATTGCAGGTTGAACAAACTATTTAGGAAACAATAAATAAAAATTGCAAGTGAAACCCTAATATATTGATTTGCTCACCCGCAAATTGTCCCAAACTTGCAAGACAGCCTACTGGAAAATCTATAGTGAGAAGACTAATCAAACAAACAATAATCCTCAGGTCAACCGATTTCCTCTGCTTGTGACACTTGTAAATAATATCATTTGAGGATCCAATCTTCCTTTCTTGTAGAATGGTGAAGTTTATGGACATTTGAATGGTCCTTGAATAACTAATGTTCTATCTTCAACAAATAAGACAAGAAAGACTTATGTACCTGCCGATTGATTTTCTAAATGCATTATGCCCCACATGCTAAGACGATACCTACTATCTGTGATGAATTGTATTTTTTATATGCATTATTCTTAACAATGCCCCAGAATAGGCATATTGGACTGAATGCCAAACATTTACCTAAACCTTGCAATCTTGTCTGCAAAGAAAGTTTTTAATAATATTTAGTTGGTTGATCTTGGGTTGTACAATATCAGGTCTGCCTCTTCATCTGGTATCTCCTCTCTGATGAAATCCTGATGGGAACTGCATATGTTTTGGGTGAGCATTATAAACTTTATATGTTTAACTTTAATCAACTTGTTTGTCACAAAGAATTGTGTGTCACAATGTATATTCATAGCTGCTCTCTACTCTGCTTATGTCAGTTAGAACATAGGTCTATACCTTTACCTATATTGATAGCATTTCTTGAGGTATATTTGTTGTTCATCTGTTCGGCAGCATCTGGAATATTTGTATACTCTGCAGTGCACCATTCCAAAATGCAACACAACGCTGTACATTCAGATGACACTGTTGCATTACGATGAACATACTTCGGCGTGGAGGATTCATGAACCTTGACATAAGATTAACAGCATATCAAAGATCCGAACTATTATCTGAAGTATATAATGCCTGTAAAAAATCATTGATATTAATGAAACCTCATTAACACTTTTTAAAATCATCTGAAGTGATAATTTCAATTCCTGCATTAATGATTATTTTTAAGAAGCGTTCCAATTTTCAATTTGAAAGGCCTTCCAATTTTCAATTTGAAAGTATCTTAACAATTCCTGAACATTTATATAAGAAGAAATTGAACTATTTAAAATGACTTGCTAATGTTCTCCTTTACCTCATTTGTTAGCCACTCCCAGCTATTTGTAATGTGGAAAAACATAATCAAAATGCCTTTATCCACAGCATTGATGTAGAGGTTAGGATCCCAACTCATGAGAAGCTAAATCCATCAATGCCATGCCCAGTCAGAAAGTCATAATCTTACTTCCCCTCCACTCTTATCTCTGCATAATTCATCAAATGCTGCTATGATACTGTCTTCTTTTTATTCTCACTTTTCTACCATCCACCATGGCAAGACTTATGAAGTTTTTTTTTCCATCTATTATCTTTAGATAATCCAAGAACCATATGTATCTTGCTGCCCAAATCAAGATATGCAAAACTTAAGTGGTAAAATCTCCAATACCTCAAGGTGTCAACATAGATACCAGGATTGAAAAAAAAAATTTGTTTGGGAGGCCAAAAAGCTTTGGAAATCCAGAATTTTCAAAAAAATGCAGTCAAATTTCTATGGGAATAAAAAATTCTGGATTGAATCAGAGACAAATTTGGCTGGTCCAAAAAAAAACTGGTTTGACTGGATTTGAACCAGATCCAGCCAGATTTGGTAACTATGGTGTCAAGTGAACTCAGAACCTTAACCATATCTCTCTGTTCAATTGAATAGCATCCAGCGTATACAAACTTTTAGTCTTTTTGTTTTCTGTAGTAAGTACAATGCCACTGTTCGTGGCTCTAACTGGTCACCTTTCTTTATGAAGCTGTACCTGAAATCTTGCTTTGCCATTATTCTGACCAACAAAAAAGTGGGGATCTTTCAAGGTATATACATGGCATTCCAAATTCTGTGCATATAAACATCATTGCCTCTGAGCAGTATATGCATGAGCCCTTCAATCGGCCATAATTTGGCATCACCTTATTGCAGCTTTATTTTATTTATGGGTCCTGGTCAAGCTCCTTAAACACTTATTTTACACTTCATATGCTCAGCTACTCTAGAATCTAGGTACAGTAGAAAGTCTTCTCTATCGTTTCTTTCAGCAAGATGTCTTTGAGTAACTGTTTTGAGCATTATGTTGTTTTTTTATTCCGAGGAAATCATTAATGGCTGCTACATGGTGTCTTTGTTTTTACAGATATCACATGGTGCAGTTCAATTTACTGAAGATTTTGATTTTATAGCAATGAATGAGAAGTTCAACAAGGATGAAGTGTGGGGTCAGCTTGGGAAAGGAGAATCAAAGGATAAACCGGAGAATGGAGAAGAGGAAGAACCTGCAAATGAAAATGCTGAGGAGGATGGAGCCTTAGGTCAATCTTCTAGGAGCATTCCAGATAGCTCTAGAAAGGTAGTATAATTATTTATTTATTTGTTCATTTCATTTCATTTTCTTAATTATATTAATTTATGATTTCATCAAATTCTCTGAATTCTTCCCCGAATGGTTTGTTAGTATAGTTTTCATTATCTTGATTATCTCCATATAATTGATGTTTTATGTATTGTCATTGTTAGTTGATTGTAATTCTTAAATGTACCTTGCCATCTGCAGCCAGTGTATTCCAAGGATGACTTTTTTGATTCACTTTCCTGTGACGCACTTGACCGTGGAGGAAGATCAAGGTTCTCTGAGCAACGCAAAATTGACACGCAGGTTGGTTAGTTTCCTTCATATGTTGTTTTTCAACATCATAGGAGAACATGTTTTTGTTTTCTGCTATTCATAGCGTTTATAACAACTCTCATTATAACTGTAATATTTATTCTGCTGTTGTAATTTCATTTTCTTTTTAATAATAGTGGAATTTATCTCTGGTGTTTAGACATTTGGCAGTTCCTCTCTAAGGTCTCATATGGGACGTGGAGGCCGTAGTGGTGGTTATCGGGGAAATTTCAGAGGATCTTTCTATGGTGGAAGGGGAAATGGATTTGGTGGAAGGGGAAATGGATATACTGGAAGGGGTCATGGTGGTGGGTAAAGGATGAGTGCATCTTAATTACATGTTTGCAGACTAATGATCATATTGGTGGGTCTTTTTTACATGATGAGTTTACTGATTTATTTGAATTTTGGTTAAGAAATGAAATCCACAATGATAATGAGTATTCTGTTGGAACATTCCGATTGCAGTAATTGCTGAAGATTAAAATGAAGAATCAGATTAAAGCTTAAGGTTGTAAATAGTTTTGTTTGTAGCTGGCATTGTTGTTTCCCAATCATTGGATAACTGAGGTTCAATGCTCCACTTATTTTTGGATTGTCATTGTCCAAATTTTTCCAATGACTAAGGGTAGTAGACATAAATATTGTGGTTCCTGGAAGTAAGGCGTCTGGAATTAAAATGCTGTTTTAAACATTGTTGTATCAGTAGTTGGATCTCTACTCACATTGACCATAACCTACGTAGCTTCTGTTGGAAGTCTGATGGAAGAGTATTTTGTCTAGAATTCAACTATCCTTTTGCATTGGGCACAAAGTAGACACAAAAATCTGGAGGATGTGCCCATGTTTATTGCATACATATTGATACAAAGGTACTCAAGGGGATTAAGCAGTTTGCGTCAAAATGTATTCCCCCTCATGTTCTATTTCTTTTAATACATTGAACATTTATTTTTAACTTATTTGCCTGAATTTCCAGTACTTCATAAATAGTTTTTATCAGTAGATTGAGCAGGAAAATGGAAACAAGTCCTTGAAAAAAAATGACAAATTGGTCTGTGATAGGTTGACATCTGGCAATCTATTTATATCGACAGTTCTTCCTAAGTTTGGTTGTCTTGTACTTTTCATGGGTATTATTACATCTATAATTCAACATAAATTGGTGGCGATTTGAGTTGCAAATATTATTATTAAGTAGTTGAATTGGATTACAAATGGGCTTATGGTGTGACAAAGGGCAAAAACTACTGTTCTTTTGAGTATGATTTACTTTTCACCTACACATCTATCTTTCCGACCAAACTTGTATGGTGGCAGTTGGGAATGACCTAGTAGTAGGTGTGATTGGAGAAAAACCTAGGGATGT
Source organism: Sequoiadendron giganteum (assembly GCA_007115665.2). NCBI lineage: Eukaryota > Viridiplantae > Streptophyta > Pinopsida > Cupressales > Cupressaceae > Sequoiadendron > Sequoiadendron giganteum. The sequence goes on along the minus strand of CM021105.1, from coordinate 342,707,455 downwards.
GATTGCATAATGATAATTGGGAGTGACATGTGCAATGTTAATGGAATGACATTTGTTGCATAACCAATCGATATGTTTCAGAGATGACTGTTTTTACGTAAGTGGACAGGTTTAAATTGTGCACAAAGGACCATCAAAGGGCTGAACGTATTTCAGAGATAGTCACTGACAGGGAAGTGGTTTGGTTCAATTACACATTAAGTACATGCAATGGATGCTGTCAACCCTGAATATATTATAGATACAATCTTTGACACAAAAGTGGTCAGGGTTCAATAAATTCCATCTTTGCTGAATATATTATAGAGATGAACACTGACATGGAAGTGTCGGGGTTCAATGACACACTAAGTGCACAACGGATGTCATCAGTGAGCTGAATGTATTTTAGAGAGAATCATTAACATGGGAGTAGTCAGGGTTCAATCATATGCGAAGCTGCCCCAGAATGCAAAAAAATGGAAAGGGAATTAGAGTGCTACGTTTGGTGCATGGGGATACTTTATGCAGCTCCCTACAAGTGGAGATAGTACAGATTTTTAATTAATTTGACAATTCTATGTTGTTAGCCTTGTACATTAGGGAAAATCCTTGTTGGGCAAGATTTGATTGTGCAAGGTAGGGTGGATCTAGGAGCAACAATTTGTAAAACCATTCTTTTGCCAATCAATAGGGTTCAGGGATCAATCCGTAAGTGGGTTTAGCTAAAACTATGGTTTATTCCTACCTACTTAGAAAATCAGCCCATAAACAATCAAAATAAGTTAATACCGAAAAAATGGCAAATGCATTGAAGGTAGGTCATGTCAAGCAAGAACCTTGAGTTTGAAAGATGGGTGGTAACATTTTGCATAGGGTGCAACACCTTTATGAACTTTGATTCAGTTGTAGAAGTTTATTGACATTCAAATATGTGCATACAATTGATCTTTAATGAAACTTAACAAACTAAAACGGCTTTGCTAATGCTCATAGTTGACAAACTCAAACTGCCAAGCTAGTGTTAGTACCCTAACCACACCTGAAGTGTGTCAAATAGAATATGCTAAGCAAAAAACTAAAAGTTTTGGATTTATCGAGATGCAACTAGGTTAATAATACATTTGAAAGTTTATAGTAAATATAACAATAAAGAAGTTATCAAAGATTGCATGTATTTGAGTATATCTGGTCTTACCGTTTTGTTATCTCCCTGCCCCCATGGGAATGTCCGCTTTTAAAAAATTGTTTGAAATGCATATCTATATTAAGCATCTTCTCTTCTTGAAAGATTTTTTCTTAACCGTCATGTTTCATACCGTCATGAAAGGCTTCTGCATGAAGTGGCGCAACTTTCGTGCAATTTTCTTCCTATTGATTCTTTCGGTACACAAGTATTTAAGACAATACTAATCATTTTGGGATAAGATCATATTCAAAACGTTTTATTTGTTTTATAGATACAAGTGAGATATTCGTGATATAAAGCTTACTGATTATGTTATCATAGCATTGACATTTCCTTGCCCCTCGTCAATTGTTTTGTGTGTTCGTCTGATTTCTCACACGTTAAGAGTTATTAATAAACAAATTGAAGTTTTTTGATCTCATTCTTATATTTTTCATTAGAAGCCTTAAAAAAATAATGTATGTTCTCGAGGTGAACATATAAATATTTGTAGGCATGGACAATTTAGTCGATGAGGAACAAGTCATTGAATGTGCAATCAATAAGAAAATGAATGCCCATCAAAGGATATGACAATCATTGAGGTCATTTATGAAGGAGAGAGTTATATACGTGTTTATATACCATTTTTCTGCGTTAAAGTTTATTATATGATTTTTAAGCACATGTAATCCTAATTTTTCACTTCCACGCTCAACATGTAAATACCATTTATCGTTTAAAAAATTGTTTAGCAAAATATTGATCTAGAGGAGTTGAAGAAGAATCTCCTTGCTTGTAAATGAATTAAAACCTTGCAATAATTAATAATGTCAATTAGCTGCCAAACTGCATCACATTTGCTATTACTTTATATCGATGATTAAATAGTTGCTAGTTGGTTTTGTTCTGAGAATATTTTAGAGTTTAGGAGACAAATACCATTAATAATATTGTAATTATTCTTTTTTGTTATGTGATTTTTATTTCTTACGACAGGTCTTCCTGCATGTGGGGAATGCATTTTTGTTTCATCTTGTAGGAAAATAAAATATACCCTCTAAATATATCTATTTAGTGGATAAATCAACAATGTTCTAATTCGAATGATATATCATGATAAGAGTGTTGGATCTTGTTTTGGGTCAGTGAGTGCTAAAAGAGATCAATTGTAGGGACCATGCATTAAAGACCTCCATGCCAAGTGCACAAACAAGTGGATAAAAGGTGTCGAGGTATGCAACTTTTTTAGTACATTTTGCCTTTGTGGTGTGGGCAAATCTAGATGAGTATTCATGCTAAAGTAGAAATGATTAAAATACCAATAATATAAAAGATATAAAGCTTATGAAATTTGAACCATTGTAAGAAGCATGTGCTCCCAACTCATGAAAATTGTGCATAAATTTGAGAAATATAATTAGTAACAATATGCCCTCTCAAGTTGTGTGTACCATATAAGTGTGCACATACATTGAACAAGAAGGAAAATAGAAAATGAAAAATCGAGCATTATATGAAATTAGATATAGAATGCGTACCTTTTGTGTGCACCATCAAATGAATGAAAAGATGTTCCCACTTTCACTTTTTTTACCTAATTAACAAAAATACACACATAACTTGCGTTAAGAATTAATACCTTGCCCCCTAAGTGACAAGGATCAAGTGAGAAGTATAGACAATAAAATGAACTTGTGTAATAAAATTATAATCAATACCATGCATTCATCATCCTTTTATTGATTATGTTGGAGTAATTCATGCACCGATATATCTTAAATATATTCATCTTCTTAAAGTGGATAATATAGACAAGGCATTTTATTTTTAAATATTATTTAGATAAAATTCTATGTTTTCTTTATTTTTTGGTTTTTGATTTTTGAGATAAATTTTTAAGAAAACCATGCTTTCATTTTATTTTACGAGATTGAGTTCGTATTCTCCTTTCCTCTTGTATTTATTATAAGATGTAAATCCTCATTAATGCATGGTTTCTAGGCAAGATTGTATTATGTTCATTCACACTTTAATGTTTGTAAATCTTTATTCATGCATTAGATAGTTTTTGTTCTAATTTCATTCAAGTTCATTCAATTAGATTTAAATTTGCATATGATTAAATATTACATGGTATCATAACATCTTTTAAAACATGCTATATGAACTTGAGTCATAATCTTACATGGTATCAGATTATGTTAATTTAGGAGGATTTTGATATTTTGTATAAAATAAGGTATTTCTACTTAGAGTTTAGTCTTGTTATTATTATTTTTTTAAGTCAACTTTTGCGAGGTCTCCAAAAAAGAAATAGATTTTTCCATTGCATTCATAAGGCACAAACATCTTATATACTTATTAAATCATCTAATTTAGACAACTTGACTTGCAACAAAAAAATTGAAGTGGCCAACAATGGCCTAAAACATAAATAAAATACAAACTATTTAGTGTTCATTTGATTTTTTACCACTTACATGCTCACACAAATAATCACTCAAGTGCTTACATTAGTGCTCATGCAAAAGCGCCTTCCAAACTATTAATAGCCTTGTTAACACTAGTAGTTGATCCTTGAACAATCACAGTGCAACATCCTCCATTGTTGCATAGTCAAAGCCACACAAATTTGCCATGTCAATACCAATCAAAAGATATACACCCCTTGTTGCCAAGTCATTTGTTGATGTCAACATGATATGATGACCTCATATTGCTTCAATGTTCCTAGGTTGTAGTGTTTTGTATTATGATTTGAGACCTAAACTTCATAGGGCATGTTCTCATTCCATTGGACTTTGATTAGGGTTATTTTTTGACTCTAGCTATTTATTTGATGTATTCATAATGACAATTATTTTTTTGGGATTGGTGCCTTCTATTTTTAGATTTTTTAGGTTTATCAAATTCTTGTCGAGCAATTGTCATTTTGGAATTCCTAGAGGCTCTCTTGGGCTTATAAAAATTCCTTTTCGATCCCACCTCTTGGAGGTTTGTAATTTTTTTTGTAGTTTTCATTAGTAACTTTTGTTTGTTCTTATTTTGACTCAATTTAGTAGATTAAGTTCTTGGTACTTTTCTCTTGTGACCAAACAAACATGTGACCTACAAACTATAAATTGATATTAAAAACTACCATTTAATATCAAATTGAAATAAAGTTTTACACATTTTTAAAGAGTTCCTAGATGTTGATGTTATGACAGCTTCGGTCTGCACTTCCCAAGAAGAAAAGATAAATTAAATATATAGCCTCTTGGCTATTTAATTTATATCAAACATTTTATTTGCTAAAGGGCCGACCCTTATAAGTTCGCCTATTCTTGTCTTAACCTTGAGCCGACCTTAAGACATGTTAATAGTTTATTATTTATTATGTAAAGGCTGACCTAAATGAAGAGGCGCCTATGTTGTATATATACAAGGTCTTTTTGGTATTGTAAGCAATCCTATCTCAAGCAAGTTTGCATTTATGATTGAGAGCAGAATTCGCATTTGCAGCAGCAGTTCAATTTCAAGGAAGAAGATATTCATTTGTATCTTGTGTATCTAGGAGAGGTGCGACCTCCTTACATTCTTTATTGGCCATTGCTGGGCCTAAGTTGTAAGCAAATTTCTGCTAGTTGTTCTACATTATAGAAGAGATCATTTGCTGGGTTTTTCTCCCTCAAGAGGAGGGTTTTCCCAGGGTATCTTGTTGTGTTCATTGTCTTATGTGTTGCAATTATTTAATTACTTGTATTGTTCAATCTGATCTAAGAAACACTAACATGGTATCAGAGCGGGTGTGAAAAAGATCGTAATCAGATTTAGTGTGCAATACTTACCTTATTCTTTTTCAGTCTATCTCTTATTTCTCAAATTCAAGATGGTGAACGGTCTGAAAATTGAGGATAGACTCGAAGGGATCTCGAACTACACATCATGGAGGTTCAGAATCATGCTCACTTTGGAGGAGAATGATTTAGCTGAGTTCATGAAAACAAAAGTTCCTGAACCTGAGGGGGAAGAAGAGAAATTGCAGTGGAGGAAGAAAGACACTAGGGCAAAGAAAGTATTGGTTGATTCCGTCAAGGATCATGTTGTACCGATTGTCTTCAAGTTGGATACAGCAAGAGAGATGTTCACAACCTTGGAAGAGATGTATGAAATCAACAACACTAGTCGAGCTCTCGCACTAAAGCAACAACTTCATCATGTGAGAATGGCGAAAGGAGAATCTATCATTACATACTTCATGAAGATTTCAGAGATAAGAGATCAGCTCTCTACTATTGGCCACATGATTGATGATAAAGACTTGACTATGCTTGCTCTCAATGGTCTTTCGTTTTCATGGGAGACATTCATTCAAGGAATCAGTGCAAGATCTGAACTTCCCAAGTTTGATCGATTGAGGATTGACTGCATTCAAGAGGAGTCAAGACTAATAGCAAGGGGAATTGGTCAAAGTTCAAAGAATGAAGATTTACAAGTTCTTGCCTCTCATTCATCAAACAAAGGAAAAGGCTTTAAGAAAGGATTCTTCAAGAGGAATCGAGGAGATGAAAATGATGATGCTCCTGCCTTCAAAAGGAAACGAGACATGTCCAAGATTCAATGTTTTCGTTGTGATAAGTATGGTCACTTTGTGAGGGTTTGTCCTCAACGACCTAAGCATCAAGTTGCCACTGCAGATGTTGAAGAAATCGCTCCACAAAAGGACTCCAGTGATTATTTGTTTTATTCAGCCTTGTCTAGCAATGTTTCTACTGACTCTAACACTTGGCTGATTGATAGTGGTGCTTCTAGGCACATCACCGGTTTCAGGGGTCACCTTTCAAACTTAGTGGAAAGCAACTCCAGTGATCAAGTTGTTATTGGAGATGATGCTAGATATTCTGTAAAAGGGATTGGAAATTCCACTCTTCACTTGGATTCTGGGATTTCTTTGGAGTTGAATGATGTACTGTTCGTGCCAGGGATAAAGAGGAACCTTGTTTCAATTTCAGCATTAGAAGACAAGGGTTATCAAGTTGCCTTCTCTAAAGGCAAAGTTCTTATATGGGCAAAGAACTCCAGCTTCAAAACTGCTCAAGTGATTGGAGTTAGACATGAATGTCTTTTCAGGCTGTGCACTCGTCCTCTTCAAGCGCTTGTGCATAACAGTACCAGCATGTGTGATCTTTGGCATCGAAGATTGGCTCACATTCACTTTCGTGCCCTACCTATCATGGAGAAGATGGTCACCGGTCTTCCGAAATTCGATCAAGAACATGAAGGTACATGCAAGGGATGTGCCCTAGGCAAGAACACAAAAGGTACGTTTCATTCCAGTGAAAGTAGATCTAAATGTATTCTTGATCTCATTCATTCTGATTTGTGTGGTCCAATGTCTATTGCATCATCTAGTGGTTTCTTGTATTATATTATTTTCATTGATGATTACTCTAGAAAGACTTGGATTTATTTCTTGAGATCTAAAGAATCAGAAGAAGTATTAGAAAGATTCAGAGAATTCAAAGCACAAATTGAAAATCTGTATGGGAAAAGGATCAAGGTATTGAGATCTGATAATGGTGGAGAATACACCTCTGGCATCTTTCAAGACTTTTGTATTGAAGTAGGGATTAAGAGGGAGTTCAGTGTTCCCTATAATCCTCAACAAAATGGTATTGCTGAAAGGAAGAATAGGTCTATTGTGGAAGCAGTGAAAGCTATGATCCATGATCAAGACTTACAAATCTCTCTTTGGGCTGAAGCATCAAGAACACCGTCTATGTTCAAAACAGGAGTCCCCACAGGATCTTAGAGAATAAAACTCCTGAAGAAGCATTCTCAGGCGTGAAGCCTGAAGTTAGTCATTTGAGGATCTTTGGCTGTCCAGTCTATGTTCATATTCCAAAGGAAAAGAGAACAAAGCTAGAACCTTCTGGGAAGAAAGGAATTCTTGTAGGCTACAGTGAGACATCAAAAGCTTACAGGATATACATTCCAGGACAGAAGTCTATTGAGATTAGTAGAGATGTCACATTTGAGGAAGATGTTGCTTACAGAAGATCCAAAGGCACTCCTATGGAGATTGATGAAGAAGAACCTCCTCAAGATATGGAAGTTGACCATATTCCAGAGAATCTGAAGGAGGATACAGAACCTAAAGAAGATATTGATCCAGCTGAGCCTTTGGATCCTACTGATGGGCCTCTAGACATTGTGATTGGAAAGAAAAGACCTCTTTGGGCTCGCAGGACAATGCAGGAAGCAGAAAGGTTTGCAGCTCCAAGAGGAGTTTTCAGAGAAAGCAAGAGACCTCACAAGTTCTCTAGTTATGTTGCCTTGATGAGTAAGATTATTGAGTCAGAGCCTTCAAATGTTGAAGAAGCTTCTAGTCAACAAGCATGGAAGGATGCCATGATTGAGGAGTATTAGTCTATACTTAAGAACGATGTTTGGGATATAGTTCCTAGACTCAAAGACAAATCTGTGGTGTCTTCTAAGTGGCTCTTCAAGATCAAGCATGCAGCTGATGGGAGCATTGAGAAACACAAGGCTAGATTTGTGGCTAGAGGGTTCTCACAAAAAGAGGGAGTTGACTATGAAGAAACTTTTGCTCCTGTGGCTCGTTACACGTCTGTTAGAACCATCATTGCTATTGCTGCATCTAGAGGATGGAAGATTCACCAAATGGATGTAAAGACAACTTTTCTGAATGGCGTAATAGAAGAAGAGGTTTACATTGAGCAACCAGAAGGATTTGAGGTGCATGGGAAAGAGTCTCATGTCTGCAAGCTGAAGAAGGCCTTGTATGGTCTTAAACAAGCTCCTCGTGCTTGGTATGAAAGAATTGATTAGTATCTTTCAAGTCTGGTTTTTTCAAAGAATGATGCAGATTCTAACCTCTACTTCAAAGTAGTAAATGGTGAAACATTAATTTTGGTTTTATATGTTGATGACTTGATCATTACTGGTGAAGAACATCTAATTCTAAAATGCAAGAAGGAATTAGCTTCAGAGTTTGAGATGAAGAATCTAGGTCTTATGCATTACTTTCTTGGCTTAGAAGTTTGGCAAAAGCCAGATGAGATGATTCTAAGTCAAGGCAAGTACACTGTTGACATTCTCAAAAGGTTTGGTATGATTGACTGCAAACCTATGTCTACACCCATGGAGACTAATTTAGATAAGTTGAAAGAAGCTGCAGCTAGTTCAGAACCAGTGGATTCTACGATGTATAGACAGTTGATTGGTTCATTGATGTATCTAGTTAACACTAGACCTGATATTTGCTATGCAGTGAGTGCACTTAGCCAGTTTATGTGTGAACCAAAGCAAATACATCTTGTAGCAGCTAAACATATCCTGAGATATTTATGTGGCACAATTGGATATGGGTTGAGATATTCTTCAAACATGGATTTGGAGCTGCATGGTTTTACTGATTCTGATTGGGCAGGATGTGTCTCAGATCGGAAGAGTACCTCTGGTTGTTGCTTCAGTTTGGGGACTGCTATGATCTCCTGGTGTAGCAGGAAACAGTCTTCAGTGGCCTTGAGTACAACTGAAGCAGAGTATATAGCAGCTTGTGTGGCAGCTCGTGAGGCAGTGTGGCTTCGTAAGCTCCTTGCAGGATTGTTTGGACAATCAATGGAGCCTACTATTATACACTGTGATAATCAAAGCTGTGTGAAGCTTCTGTCAATCCTGTGTTTCATGACAGAACAAAACATGTTGAGATCAAGTACCACTATATTAGAGATATGGTGCAAAGGAAAGCTATACAGTTGAGGTATATCAGCACTGAAGAGCAAACGACAGACATTCTCACCAAGCCTCTCGCCAGGATTAAGTTTGTGTACTTCCGAGAGAAACTTGGTATGGTGGAGAATGCAGCCTTGACTGAGAAAGAGTCTCAGTAATCAGTGATCCTTGATTGATAATGCAATTCTCTGCTGAGAGAGAGTTGAGGTGCAAGCCCTTGATAATGCAATTCTCTGCTGAGAGAGAGTTGAGGTGCAAGCCCTTGATAATGCAATTCTCTGCTGAGAGAGAGTTGAGGTGCAAGCCCTTGATAATGCAATTCTCTGTTGAGAGAGATTTGAGGTGAAAGCCCTTGTTTCCACCCTCTGGGAGAAGCTATGGTGGATGTCACGTGTGTGACTCCATGACAACATCACGTGAGGGAATCTGTGATGACTTTATACCATCTATGGGAGTAGCCATAATGGTTAATATCACGTTGAGGTGATATTCTATTTTATTTTCATTCTAATATGATGTGTCTTGTGCAGATGGAAGTTCATCCCTAGCTGAGAGGGAGTGTTGATGTTGACAACTTCGGTCTGCACTTCCCAAGAAGAAAAGATAAATTAAATATATAGCCTCTTGGCTATTTAATTTATATCAAACATTTTATTTGCTAAAGGGCCGACCCTTATAAGTTCGCCTATTCTTGTCTTAACCTTGAGCCGACCTTAAGACATGTTAATAGTTTATTATTTATTATGTAAAGGCCGACCAAAATGAAGAGGCGCCTATGTTTTATATATACAAGGTCTTTTTGGTATTGTAAGCAATCCTATCTCAAGCAAGTTCGCATTTATGATTAAGAGCAAAATTCGCATTTGCAGCAGCAGTTCGATTTCAAGGAAGAAGATATTCATTTGTATCTTGTGTATCTAGGAGAGGTGCGACGTCCTTACATTCTTTATTGGCCATTGCTGGGCCTGAGTTGTAAGCAGATTTCTGCTAGTTGTTCTACATTATAGAAGAGATCATTTGCTGGGTTTTTCTCCCTCAAGAGGAGGGTTTTCCCAGGGTATCTTGTTGTGTTCATTGTCTTATGTGTTGCAATTATTTAATTACTTGTATTGTTCAATCTGATCTAAGAAACACTAACACTAGAGTGGTTTAGAAGCATAAATTTATAATTTTTTAGTAGTCTAAATTACTAGAGCTCTTAGTCTTAATGAGAATATGTAAAAGATTACCAAACTAGGTAGTCTCTTCTACCTTATCTCCTTGGTTTCATTCTTGAGCCATGTGATATTTGGTAGAAGAATGAATTATTTAACAATAATATTAGAGTGGGAATAACTATTTCTTACTACTTCTGAGTTTCACATCATATAGAGCACTTAGGGCACCCTTTTACTACTTGGTACACCACACATTAAAACCTCCATCTATTTAAGATCCCTTAGAATCTTCATTTACTTTTGAATAATAATTGATTTATGTGGAGATCTATTATAACCTTTATCTTATAATAATTAATTATCTAAATTCTATCTCATCGTCTCTCAATGCTTATGATGTCTCTCTTTAGCAAGTTCATACATGTTACAAGATCCATCACATTGAGATACATACTTACTAGGTATCTCATTTTTGTCTATTGAATCTCAACTTTTGGATATTTATGATACCACAACTCTCTTAAAGCTTCATCTCCATCTTTGGATGTAGTGAGGGTGCATATAAGCCCCATATTCTTTCCCCTTCACCCTTGAATACTTTTATGATGACACATCGAGTAGTTGTACTTGAATCTATTGGTCAAATAATAATCACATTTTAACATAAGTACAATTAAAATTGATATTTTCTAGAGATTCTCATCTTTGCTCCATTCAACCTTTGGAGTGGGAAGTCAATAGATAAATGCAAGGGTTCTTTCTTAGAAAAGGGAAATGCATTGTTCAATGGTGCAACCTACTCCAACACTTGTTATGATATAATTGCCTCGACTTTTTCATCTTCTATAACATAGACAAAGTTATTCTTTATGGAGCATCTCTCTTTCTCCCCCTCTCTCTAGAGGGGGAATCTCTTGTGTCTTCTTGGGATGAGACATCTATAAGACCCATTCCCTTTTATGATCCTAGTCATACATATTGTAACTTATTTTGAATATTGGATACACTTATGTACATACATTGACGACTTGAAACATGATTATGATATTTTATTAGATTTTTTTGTATATGTTGCACACAAATGTTTAATATTATTTATCCTTATACCCATTCTAATTAAATCTAGAGACATCATATAATAAATAATCTAACAATGCCCTCTTTCTCACTCCCACTTTGTTCTAGAATTTCAAATGATGCCTCCTAATCAATTCTAAAACCCCTAGTAACCTTTTTCTACTAGTGGCCCTTGTTGGCTCAAGTTTTTTTTCCTCTAGATTGATTGCAATGACTGTTGGTTCTTCTCCAACATGGACAAATGGTGTTGTTTGTATCCTTGTTCTACTCGTGGCTTTTGGTTTTATGGGGTTTGGATCTAGTGATTTTGGTGTTACTACTATTGGTGTGCTTTAATAAGCTTTTGGCTATAATCCATGTCTTCCTACTTGTGGGTTTTACTAGGGCCAATGCTTTGGTGTGTTGCCCTTCCAACAATGAAAATAGTGGGTCCCTAGGTTGTATTTCAATTGCTGGTGGCTTATAAGGGGTAAGTAGGGCGATATCTTATGTTGCCATGGATGACTCAAGGGCCTCTCTAGTTTTTCTCACAATTCTTAGTGTGGAAAGGCTCGCTCCCTTTCTTGTTCTCATTCTCCCTCAATTTTGGTTTGTAGGAAGGAGGTGGATGAGTTTTTATGCTTGAAGAGGTTCAATTTGCAGATTTAACAACTTGCATATGTGGGTTTTGAAGCACATTATCAAAACTTTTTCCTTGTGTCAGGAGTTTATTTGTCTCAAGCTTTCATTCTCTGGAGGACATGAAGATGGTATTGGACGGTCATTTGTGGATGTGAGTTGAGAACTCCCTCTCTTAAATTTTTGTTTTATTTCAACCCAATGATTAAATATCATAGTATTATGTTAAGTGGGTAAGGTTGCCTTACCTCTTTGTCCAATTCTTGGAAGATACTTACAGGATAGAGGAAATGTTATTAGTCATTTTTTGAAGGTGGATTCAAGCATGCCTAATATTGGCCACTCCACATTTGCTCACATTTGGTGGGTATAGACATATCCGCACGTTCTCATGGAGATGATGTCTTGATGGCTGGGGTTAGAAAATGGATTCAACCACTTGATTATGAGAGTATCATTCTAATGTAAATATTGCCTTGCTATAAGACATTGCTTTTGAGTGTCCACATCCTTGTTGTAGGATTACAAGCTCTTCTACTTGGTGGCAGAATGCCCTCAATCATTTGATTATGGATGTCCCTATTGTTCCTACCTCTTTGGTGGACGAGGTTCCTTCTCTTGCCTCCTTGTTGGTGGGTCATGATGTGATTGTGGAGGTTCTTCCTAAGTTGGCTTCCCTTAAGGATGATGCAAATATAAATATTCTTTTGACCTCTGTAAGGACTTCTTTGGAATTGGTTCAAGCTTCTCCTGTGCCATCTTGTTGCATTGATTGATCAATGAGATATGGGGAGACTCTTTCCATTGAATAGGTAGTGGATTGTATGCTACATTTGACTTCCTTAGATATAATTTCTTCCTCATCACATGAGGTGACTTAGGACGAGGCAGTGGTGGAGGACGTCCTCCTCTCTCCACACTCAACAAAGTTTGGGAAAGATTTAATGATTATTTAAAGGAGGGAGGGAGGTCTTTCTAATTTTTTCCATAATCCCATCTCTAGGTTAAGGATGTGAGGATTACAAGGTGTTATTCATTGTGTCGGATTTTTGTTTATTAGGGTTTTTCCCTTTTGATGCTTGGTTGTTGTAGTCTTCGGTTTTGTGTCTTGTTTTGGTTTAACTAGTGTTTTGCTGACATTTCATTGCAATTAGGTTTGAGGTTCCTATAAAACTTATTTACCCATTAAGGTTGTGGGATGTTGTAGGACAACTTGACTGCAATTTTATTGTTTTCTAGCTTTTGAGTTGGTTGACGCTTATTAAAAAGGGTTCCAAGGTCCCTTCAAAACATGCTTTTCCCATATAATACAAAACTACTACACCCATCTTTCCTTTAGAAAATATGAAATCATACTTTCATCTCCACTTCTTTATCCTTCATAATAATGGTATAAATTAGTAACATTAAAAATTGGGGAAATATCCATTCTTTTGGGAGCTCAATTTCATATAAATATTTGATGTGAATTTCCTTAAGATTCATATTCAAATATATTAAAAAGAATCTATAGAATTCACTTTTTTTCAAATAGTTATAACAAGAGATAGAAACTGTAAAATAATTAGAATCTTGCTTGTTATAAGATTATTAACTTGTACGATAATCTTGTAATTTAACTAAGAATTAATGAAAACAATCAAATTTGAATATTTATAACAAATATTTATTTATTATTTAAATAATGATGAAGTTTTTAACTTAAATTAGTTTTTAAATTTTTATTATTTTATTAGCAGTTGAAAATAGACATTTAAATTACTTATTTAATATGTATATTATATATATAAATATTGAATTTAAAATAAATATATAAGTTAGAAAATGGTTTTCTTACAAGAATTTTTCTAATACCGTACATATATTTAAGTATTTAATGTTTGACAGCTAGGGATGGCATTTGTGCAGAGAAGCTTTTTGCAAGCTTGTGGCGTACATGTCGCAAGTATTTGTTGGATGTGTCAGTGGGGGTGTGATAAGGTGCGCTGGGGGGGTTCTTCTTTGAGTTTAGGGGGGAGGGGTGGGGTTTCTTGCAAGCTTCGTCCTTCTCTTGATTTTTTCTATTTGTTGTTGAGGTTAATTGGAGGTTATTTAGTCGCTATCTTCCTTTCTTCTTATTGGTTTGGGCGCCTGATTCTCTTGCTGCCTCCTTGGTGGCTTTGGCGACGCTTGGGGCTTTGCATGTTGTTTGGGAGGCTATATTTGGAATTTGTATGTGGGGTTTTGGTGCGGTTGGTGATTGTGATCTAGTGGAGGGGAGTTATTTTTCCCTATTACTGTTGTTTTTTCCTTGTATTGCTTCTATCGTCTTTCTTTTTGATTGCCTCCTCTGAGGAATTGGCTGTGATAGGAGGGGAAGGTTGTTTAGTTTTAGTCTTGCATGGCACTGCATGCGACCTTGGGAAAGCCTATTTGTGCCTTCTCTTCATCTAGATGAGGTTTGAATTGTTCAAACATGGCTTTTCCTGGTGTGGGCTCATCAAGGAATGGGGCTTTGGGATTGCAAAAGGTGAATGGGTGTTTGGAGAGATCCCAAGATCGGTCGACCTTAGTCATTCAACCTAAATCTGTGGCTAAGGATGTGGAATATTATAGCAACCATGTGTTGATTTGCGAGTTTATGGGGATGAGGGTGTCACTTCCTTTTCTTGAATCTTGGGCCCACAAGACATGGAGTATAGATATTATGTTGGCGGCCAACAACTTTTTCTTGGTGGATTTTTTGTGTGTGGTTGATAGGAATGGGACTTTTGAAGGTGGGACTTACTTTTACAATCAGGTGGGCCTCTTTATAAAACTGTGGCATGCTGGATTTAATTCTATTGAGGAGCTCCCTTCTAGGGTCCTAGTTTGGGTCCATCTCCCTCGTTTGCCTTTGGAATGCTGGAGAAATGCAGATGATTGCCGTTTTGCTTGGAAAGCCGAGTGGTTCTTCTCAACAAATAGTGAACAAGAGGGTTTTCTCTTTTGCTCATGTGTGTTGAAATTGACTTGAATAATCCATTGCCAAATTTGTAGATATTAGTATTAGATCATCTTCTTAGATCCAACAGTTGGACTATGATGCGTTACCTTTTAGGTGTCGATTGTGTCATGAATATGGTCACCCTTTGCTCCTATTCAGGGGGATTAGTTTGTTGCCAGAGGATAATGGGGGTTTTGTTGTCATTGATTCTAAAAATTTTGTTGAGAAGGGTGTTGCTGATCTAGGTAAAAATAAGTCATCTTTACCTGCTTAGGGTCTGCAACAAAAGCCCCTTAAAAAAGGGGGATTTGGAGAAGCTTCTTAAGGCTGGTAGAAAGGACCAAGAAAAGGTAAAGTTAATCTGTGAGATGTTGGTAGAGTCTAAATCGATGAGGACCATTGGTTCCCATTTCTCCCAACCTCAATGATGATTGTGTTATCTTGGAATGTAAGGGGCATGAATAACATCCCTAGACAAAAGGCTATTTGTGAGTTGATTTGTGTTCACTCTTCGGATTTGGTTTTCCTTTAGGAGACTAAGTTATTGGTTGAAACCATGTTGAGTGTTGCTTCAAAGATCTGGGGTAGAGGGTAGTGCCAGTGTGTGGGAGCACATGGTAGCTTCGGTGGGGTCGCTTGTGTATGGGACCCACATAGAGTTTTCCCGATCTGGTGGCTCGCCTACAGGTTTTCTATTTCTCTTGTTGCTTCTAATCTGGAATCAAGTGAGAAAATTCTTCTTTCTAACATTTATTCTCCTATTGATCTCCTTGGGAAGATTTAGTTGTGATCTCATGTTAGATATGTGTGCTCTTTAGATGCTTTCCTTCCTTGGATTTTGGTGGGGGACTTTAATTCTATCTCCTCATTTGAGGAGAAGAGGCGTGGTAATGCCCATATTGACCCCTCCTTGGATCTCCTAAGGGATAATGTTGCTCTTTTGTACTTGGTTGACATCAAGCCCTCTAATGGAATGTTTACTTGGAACAACAAGAGAAGCAAGGATGTTGCTATCTCTAAAAGGTTATACAAGTTCTTGGTGTCTAGCTTTTGGGTTGGAGATAGGTGGAAGACTAGCTCTGAGATTTTGGATTGGCGAGGATTAGATTGGCCAATCAAATTCTCGGTAGGCCTCTCTCGATATTCTAAAAAGAAATTTTTTAGATTTAAGCTCATGTGGCTTAGAGACACATCTCTTCATGATCCTATTCCTGATTGGTGATGTCTTGGAAAGCCACCTCATGGAACTGCTATGTACTCCTTCTCCAAGAGGCTTCAATATGTGAAGTATATGTTGAAGTGGTGGAACAAACAACATTTTGGTAATCTCTTCCAAGAGAAAAGGGTAGCTCAAGCTCACTTGGATGCCATTACTTGGTAGATTTGGGACCATGACCTTATTGAGGATAATGGTATGCTTGAACTTGCATCGGTGAAGGAGGTTGAGGAGTGGGAGCTGAGGGAGGAAAATTTTTGGGAGTAAAAGTTCTGCATTGACTGGCTTCAAGAGGGTGATAGGAACACTTCCTTCTTTCACAATTTCGTTAAGGATAAAATACAAGGTAATATTATCTCTTCCCTCAAGTGTTCAGATTGAGCTCTTCTCTCCTCTTTTGTTGAGATTTTGAAAGAGTTTGTTTGATTCTTTTTTGCTTTGTTTTATGAGGATTCCCCTCCTGCTAATGAGGGTGAAGCCTCAATTTTGGCTTGTATCCCACCTTTGGTGAGCAATTAAATGAATGCATCTTTTCTCAAATGTATCTCCTTGAAGGAGTTGAAGGATATTGTGTTTCAGATGAAAGAATGGAAAGCTCTTGGGCCTAATGGGTTTTCAGTTGAATTATTTTAGGTGTTCTAGGATATTATTAAGCTGGATCTTCTTAAGGTTGTCTAGGAATCTCAAAAGAATAAGCAAATCTTGAGGGCCATCAATGCAATTTTTCTTGCTCTTATCCCAAAAAGGGACGAAGCTAATTCTTTGGATCTTTTTAGACCAATTTACCTATGTAATGTGGTGTACAAGAGAATTACTAAGTTGATTGCAGAGCATCTAAAGCCTTGGTTAAGCAAGTTAATTTTTGAAGAGAAGGGTGGCTTTGTTGCTGGTAGGTAGATTCTTGATGGGGTTATTATTGCGACTAAAGTTGTTCACTCTATGGCATCTTCTAGAGAGAAGGCCATGTTCATCAAACTAGACATGGCCAAAGCCTATGATTGGGTTAAATGGGACTTCTTATTCATGATTCTGAGGGCTTTTGGGTTTGATAACACCTGGATTGAATGGGTTAAGAGTTGTGTCACCTCTCATTCCTTCTCCGTGTTGGTCAATGGTGAGCCTTCTAAGATTTTTGGAGCTTCCAGGGGCCTTAGACAAGGTGATCCTTTATACCTCTTCTTGTTTATTCTAGTGGCTGGGGGATTGGGGAGATTTATTAAATCTTGTGTGGAGTTGTGTCTCATCCAGGGTTGGCAGTGGGGAAATAATCTTCCTCCCCAATCCCATCTTCAGTTTGTGGACGATACTGTTCTAATGGGCATGGCTAGAGTTGAAGAAGTTGTCAACTTGAGGAAGGTCTTGGATGGTTATTTAGCTGCTTCGGGAAAAAGTATTAATGAAGGGAAGTCCATTTATTTATTTAATACTCCGAAGCTTATTCAAAGGAGAATCACCAAAATCCTTAGATTTCAGATGGGATTGCTTCCTTTTGTTTATCTTGGAATTCGTCTTGCTGTTCATTCACTCACCAAGTTGTTTTGGTAGGATGTTATTGATATGTTTCACAAAAGGGTTAGCCAATGAACTTGCAGGTGGCTCTCTATTGTAGGGAGAGTGAGTCTTTTGAAGTCAATGGTTCAAGCTCTTCCTTTGTATAGGTGCTTTGTGTTGTTTTCCCCTTCTTTATTTATCAAAGAATTTGAGAGTCTATCCCGTCGGTTTATTTGGTCTACAAATATTCTCTATAGGAAGTGGAGCTTGGTTAAGTGGGATACTGCTTGCAGGCTGAAGTAGGAAGGGGGCTTGGATTGTAACATATTGATTTGAATGGACATGCTTTGGCTACTAAGATGTACTAGAGATGGTGCTCTCAATAGCATCACTTATGGGTTAAAATCCTTACCTCAAAATATCTTGGGGGTGTGGAGAGTGTTGACATGACTAAATTTATCATTGTGGGGAAGGGTTCTATGATTTGGGGCACCCTTAAAAGAGGTGCAAAGCTAGTCAAACAAGGACTGTTTTGGATCTACAACAGTGGTTTAGATGCTCTTTTTTGGTTTTATACTTGGGATGGTCATCCTCCTATCATGTCAATTCACCCTCATCTGCAGACTTTGTGTGGTCATTTTCTTGATGCTTGTTGGAGTAGAGTGGTTGACTTCAAATCTCCTCTAGTTCTTAATTAGGATATTGTGTACAGGTGGAAGGACCCGTTGGAGGATCATTAGGAGTTGTTCACTATTCTTGTTGGTCAGTTTTGCAACTCTCTTCTAAGGAGGGACATTTTGGCCAGAGGCCATGACCTAAAAGGAAAATTTTCAGTTGCCTCTGGTTATCTGGTGCTAGATAAGAAAGTTTTTGGGTGTTTGGGGGTCCCTTGGTGGAAACAGGTTTGGAATAAATTCTTTTGGCCTAAGTGCAATTTCTTTTCTTGGCTCATGGTGCAGAAAAGATGCCTTGCTTGGGAGAATCTTTGGAAGTGTAGTTTTCAGGGTCCTAGGTTTGTCATGTGCACAATAATGAAGAGTGTAATTCTCATCTCTTTTTTCAGTGTCTTGTTGCTAGAATGATTTGGCACTTTTGGTGGGGAGTTTGGAACTTGCCGTGCAAACATGATTCTTCTTTGGATGACTTCTAGAATGGTTTGGAGAATTCTCTAGCTAAAACTTCATTCCTTCAAATTTCCTGGAAAATTGGCCCCAGTTTGATTATTTGGCATATCTGGTTGGAACATAACCGAAGGATCTTCTTGGATAAAAATCTTCTGGTAGGACAACTGTGGTTGAGAATCTTAGGGGTTATATAAGAGACTCTAGTAGCTAAGTGTGATATGTCTGTTCTTGTGGATCCTAGAGACTTGGGAGTGGCCTGAACTTTGGGGCTTCCTATTGGGGATGGAGTGGCCTCTTACTTGGGTAGTGATGGTGTGGTAGAGGGAAGATACAAAAAAATTGGTCATTGGAAGCCCCCTCTTGTTGGTGTATTTAAAATTAACACTGACGGTCTTCCAAAGGTAATCTTGGGAATGCTAGTGTTGGTGGTATTGGCATGGAAAGCTCAGGGGTGGTGGATTTTTTATTTTTGATGTATAGAGGTCAACAAACCAACAAATTTATGGAGGACCTATATATTATTTTGACATTGAAACAAGCTTGTGCTGTTGGCTGGAGAAGGATTATTTGTGAATTAAATTCCCAACTGGTGATTGACACACTGAATACGTGTCATTTAGAGGATGTGAATTGGTAGCTAGCTGTTGTGATCAAGCAAACCATTTCTTTGGGAGGGACATTAGATTCTATCACCTTTTGTCATATCCCACAAGAATGGAATAAGGTGGCTGATGGTTTGGCTAGATGGGAATTTGAACGAATGGGGACTTGGAACGCGGATGACTGGGGAAGCCTTCCCGAGGATCTTTCCTAGATTCTTGAAGATCTTATTATGGAGGATATGAGATGTTTCTTGGGTGCATCTTGAGTTCTATGGTTAAGGTTCTTGATCCCTAATGGGTCTTTTGCACTCTCTGGCTATGTATTGATTTTCTAGCTCAATAAAGTTTTTACTCCTTTTAATTAAAAAAGTATTTAATGTTTGAATGTAAATTTATGAAAAATTAATTATAAAAATTATACAATTAAAAAATAATTATATTTAAGTAAATAATGTAAAATAATATAATTTTGCATACACATCATAATTAGTTTCTATTATTTTTAGTAATAATATTAATACAAAACATTTAAAATTGATTCAATAGTTAATTATTACATTAAAATCATTTGGATATACTAATAATTCATTAAAATTATTCAGTCAATAGTTTTCACACAAGATCTATATTATATATCCTCAGAAATAGGGTTTCCATAATGGCCTTTTTCCAAAAAAATTCAAAAACAAGTGAGGTTTCTACCAAACCAAATAGCCATCTAATAAGAATTTTGTAACCCTTTTGTTTCCAAGATGAGGGTTTAATAACCCATGCACAGTCTTTATCAACATAGGTTGTCAAGTTTTATATTTTCACAAATCTATAGACTTAATATCGATGATCGAAAGAAGTTTGTTCAAATCCTAAATTTAGGGATTGCTAACAAGTCACCCTTGAGCTAGGAAGCCCTCATAAAAACTAGATTTCACAGCATAACAAAAATAATATGCAGAAAAAATACAACAATACTTGTAGGTTTGAAAATCACATATGAATCTTATCAAGATTCATAGAAAAGGGGAATTCAAGGGAAAATTCTAATTTATTGGAAAAAATATATATTGATGTAAGAGATGGGAACCAACCACGTCAAGGCTCTAAGTCATAGAGAGCTGAGAACGAAGGGCTATTATAACTTACCTCACTCTAAAGGGGTGTTTCAGATAGAGGTCGAGAATGATGAGGACTATAAAGTACTTCTATTTCTCTTCAGACCCGAAATCCAAGTTTAGGCTAGGCGAGCTAGTTTTCAGTCGATATTGCACCTCAGACAACTCTCTATCCAAGGATGGCAACTTAGTTCTGGAATGACAATGCGACATGCTGGCATCTCTCGGATGCACTGGCATCTGTACAGACAAAAAATAGGAAGTATAATATAAGCTACCTTAAAACAAACTAACAACCTAGCTGGTTATTCTTTAAATGAACAAAATAAAATGATAAGATATGAAAAGTAGAAACAAAGATGATCAAGTAGATAGATAAAAGCTAGGGTGACGAAGATGATCTCACTAATGCGCCAATTTTCTAGCTAGCTCCAAACACATGTTAACCTACACATAAGCAAGAGGGAAAATTGTTGGGGTTTTATAGGGGTCCACCTTAGTCAAACCCTCGTTTTGGTGTTTCAACTTCCACGAACAACAAAATAGAAACAAAGTAGAAATATGCGATAAAGAAGTAAAGAAAGTAGAAGTTGCAATACACTACAAAACAGTATAATGCTACTCAACCAAATCAGAAAGGAGTGGAGTGAAACATTACCACCTCCACCCAAAATCTCATTGGCCAATGGAGGAGAACGCAGACTTGGCAAGGTCACCACAACCTCGACTGTGATGAAGGGAGGTCTCAGAAGACTCCAAGCCCACACTGCTATGGCTTGCTTCACACTTGCTATGTGGAGTTGGAGTGTTGTTGCTGCAAAGGAGTGTTGAAGAGCTACAAATGCTAAGAGATGGCTTGAGAATGTGTGTAGAGATCAAAATGAATTGCCAAGAGAGGTTGAAGAGATGAAATGGAGTGATAATTGATCAATTTTAAGGAAGAATGAGGAAGAATAAGGCATTTTTAGGTCGATTGGTTGAAGAGGGACATTACAATCCATCCCCAATCAGGAGTGTAATGTCTCTCCCAACTTTAGACACAGGAATTTGTCAGGGATGACAGCGTGCCATGTGGATGTTTGCATGTCACGCGTGCATCCTCGACAAATATTCTCCCACCAACAGAACAAATAGATGCCAAGTGGAAGGAAGGCAGTTGGGTGATGTGGAATTTTTCCTTCGGATTTGATTTTCTAAGGTGAGGGTGTGCGAAAGGGGAATTTGCATAAGGGGTGCAAATTTGCTCCTATAAATTTTTCCCCCAATTTAGCGAGCACGAGTACTAGTGAGTGCTTCGGTAAAGTAGATCAAATAATTAGTAGGGTTAGAAATTTATACCTGAACTATCGAGGAAGTAGACCATGATTTGGCGAAATTGAAAGCGCAGGGCGAGAAAAGGACTCCATAGGAATGTTACTCGAGGAGTTTCGAACAAAAGACTCCATAACCCCATCAAACTACGAAGCTGTAGAAGGTACATCGAAGGCCCTCAGACCAATGATGGAAAAATCCCTTAGGATGAAAGTGTCGTACAAGCCCACAAACCTGCAAGGAGGTAGCCCCCAAGATATCTCACATGAAGGAAGCCCCATGAAGTATGCACCTTATAGGCCCACAGATCTGCAAGAAGGAATTCCCCAAGATCTCTTAGATGAAGGAAACCCAAAGAAAAAAGTGCCTTACAGGCCCGCAAACCTACAAGGAGGCATCCTCCAAGATCTCTTACATGGAGGAAACCCAAAGAAGGGGACTCTGCAGAGTCGAATTGGAAAGCAACTTTATAGGTGCACCTGCAAAGCGACATGTTTACTTGTAGATAAAGCATGTTAGAAAATAAAGAGACATCGTAGGTAGTCAAGCAGACGGTCACGCATACCGACAAAAAAATGGAAAGCTTTCAAAGGAAAAGAGATTGATTCATCATCAAGGAATCCT
This sequence comes from Sequoiadendron giganteum, assembly GCA_007115665.2. Lineage (NCBI taxonomy): Eukaryota > Viridiplantae > Streptophyta > Pinopsida > Cupressales > Cupressaceae > Sequoiadendron > Sequoiadendron giganteum. Next base: position 342,685,271 of record CM021105.1, on the reverse strand, counting down.
TTCGAAAGATGTTCACTTCATTAAGGAATTCGAAAGGAAGAAAAAGTCCCCTCGCGAGGAGAAGGCCAAAGTTGCTTCCACCTTGGAGGAAATTTCTCAAGTTCTTTCTTTGCGAACCCATGATGAAGGAAACATGTTCCATTAGGGGTCCTAGTTGTGAATGCAATTTTTGAAAAAGAAATGTTTGTAAGGATCTTGAAGAAAAGATTCGTTGGCAACGAATGCATTTTATGGAAATCGAATTATCATAGAAATGGCATTGTCACACGAGAGAGGGACAACTCAAGCAAAGAAGAGAAAAGAGAGCGAAAATAGAGGGCACAAGGGGATATGGTTTCACGGGGTCAGATTTTCTCATGGTTATATAAATAATAGGTAACCATAGTGCAAGGAAAAATATTATCAATCCCCAACTAGATTAGGAAGAATGCACGAAAAACAAAGTAAAAATAAAAAAATGGGTCAACATGGAAGGGAAGCCTAAATGCCCCAACGCTTTGCATCATCCCCAATTTTTTGAAAATCAAACACAAACATGGAAGAATGATGATACAGATAGAATATGGTTTACAACACAAAATCACTCGTGTATCCAAGCACCGATAAAGGTGACAAGGCTCATTCAGGAACACGTAGCACAAGTATGGGGGAAAATATCACAACACACTCACATATAATCTAAAGATAAAGAAGAGGCTTCCCCCTAACAATCATCGACCAAGAGGTCATTTGCTTTGCACTCTAGATCATCATAAGGGGAAGGAGGACGATCCTGCAGTGATGGAACATTAAGGGGAGGTGCTTTTGACCCTCCTGCAACAAGGGCCAAGGAAGAAGCCCTCGCAAGGTCTTCTCCACTGGGCTCTTGTGGAGCTATGGTCAGTGAATTTGCGAAGATCATTGACAAGGATGAAACCTCATCCAGATAATTAAACATGCAATTTACAGGAGTGTGATTTCGTACCTCAATGGACAGAGAGGACCATGCGCTATATTCACCGCTTGGCTCACCAAGTGATTTAGGAGCGGTGACGAACTCGGTGGAAGTCGGGACTTGTTCTGTTACCAAGACAAAACAAGCTAGCATAGGACCACCCTTTGGAGAATGTGGGCTCCTCTTACACCCTCCATTGATGGAAGGACCCACTTCTACCTTCGGCTTCATTAGGGGATGGGAAATCCCCACAGATGAGGCAAGAGGCACAGAGGAAGAGGAGGAGAAAACAACGACAAACACCACCAAAGTATTCGAAATGTCCACGGATTTTGGGAAAGGCAGGATGTCTGAAAGAGACATCAACAAGGCCAGATTAACCAAAGGAGCAATGAACACCTGCAAATTTTTGGGGTCAAGCACATTCGTACTCACAATAGAAGTTGTAAGTGAGACTGAGCTAGGTTGAACGAAAGTAGAGGGGAGGAGAGAGGAGGACACAATAGGAAGCCCTAATATGAGGGTGGTTGACTCCTCATCCTTTCTCTGCAAAGCGGCCTTCTTAGCCGTCAGAGCCTGTCGTCGGTGTTTTCGCTCACGTGCAAGGAGGTTTTCGTGACTCTTCGAGCTAGAGGCTAGGAGATGCGAAGGGACATAAGACTCCTGCTCAACCATAGGAGTGTCCACTACAACCGTTTTTGATGGAGGGATGAGCTCCTGAGTGGTAGTAGGAGGAGCAAGTTGATAAACAACGGGGGGAGTCAACTTTAGTGCCTTGACAATGGGCCTCTTCTTGTTTATTGATTTGGGAGCAGAAGTGGTGGGAGGCCACAAAGGTCGAGACATAGAGGATTCCCCACGAGGATACTTCCTTCTTCCATATCGAACGGGCCTAGGCTCTATGGGAAGAATAAGAAGCTCAAAAGCAAGATGCTTAGGCTTTTGCCAAGCAAGCATCAATATGATTCTCTTGCAAGCGCGAAACATAATCTAATGGAACCACAACAGGGTGAGAGGAAGCGTCAGGCTGAACAACGGAAGAAGAAAAAGAGGGACCTTGAGAGGGATTTTCTTCTTCTCTCCTATGGGCCTTGGCAACATCACTGTCAACTTTTAGGCATGCCCTATGCGAGACAACATAAGGTGATGGGGGGTACCTTATTTTAGGTGTTAAGCTCCCTTTCTTGTACTTTTTATATGTCCAGTACAAGAGGTCCTTCCTAGGTGGAAGGGGACCACCAATTGCAGGTCAAAAGTGATCTAAGGAGTAGCTATCATGCGCGATTGGTGGTTTATAACCAGTGTCATGAATCACATGCACTAAACCCCCATGAAGAAACTTAAGACATTTATGCACAACAAAGGGAACCAAGTTCATAGCTACTAGCCAAGGAATACCCAACTTGACTTTAAAGAGTTCAGACCTCAGGATTATCTCAAAGAACAGGTTTACGAAATTAGGTCTGATAAGGACTGAGAAAACGATACTACCTAGGGGAGGTACGAAAAGTCTATTATGTGTACATATGGTGCTCACAGGTGCATTGTACCCATGTTTGTGTAGGAAGTTAATTAACATAATCTCCCCAGTTATGATATTCACTTGAGATGTCGGGTCAATAAGAACACCCGCTATAATGTTCCTTGATCCGCACAGGGATATATCGGGGAGATGGTTCTCTATTAAAGCCCATCAACAGGTCCTATGAGGTGAAGGTTCTACTTGGTCCAACACTCATAGGTTGCTCAAAGGGGATAGGAAAATGTAGAAAAGAGGCCATCACACACACTAAACAATATTCTCATAAATCCCCTAAAGGTTGTAAAACAAGACAATGACCCAATTAAGGTTTCGTTGTGCAACACTTACAAAACCTTTCAACTACACCTACTAGGGGTTGCAGGTTGGGTTGCAAGGTGAGAATTCCTACAACGCTCACACCTACAATGCTCCTAGAACACAAGGAAAAGAGATTTCAATACTGCTAAATGGAACCAAAATGGTTCATGTCAGGTTGACCAAAAATGTAAGAGAGGGAGACCAACCACGTCAAGGCTCCAGGTCAGGGAGAGTCGAGAGCGGAGGGCTGACCAGACTTACCTCACTCTAAAGGGGTGTTTCAGATAGAGGTCGAGAATGATGAGGACTACAAAGTACTTATATCACTCTTCAGACCCAAAATTCAAGCATAGGCTAGGCGAGCTAGTTTTTGGAGTCGATACTGCACCTTACAACTCTTTGTATGAGGAGAATAGTGCAATTCTGGGATGGCAATGCAACACACTAGCATTCATATGACCAACAAACATGAAGTACAATATAAAATACCTAAAAACAAACTAACAACCTAGCTGGTTATTCTTTAAATGAACAAAACAAAATGATAAGAAATGAAAAGTACAAATGAAGATGATAAAGTAGATAGATAAAAGATAGGGTGACAAAGATGATCTCACCAATGCGCCAGCTCACTAGCTATCTCCAAAATCATGTTAACCTAGACACAAGGAAGAGGGCAAATTGTTGGGGCTGTATAGGGGTCTGCCTCAGTCAGACTCTTATTTTGGTGTTTCCACCTCCATGGACAACTAGATAGAAACAAAGTAGAAATATGCGATAAATAAGTGAAGAAAGTAGAAGTTGCAATAAACACTACAAAAAAATATAATGCTACTCAACCAAATCACAAAGGAGAGGAGTGAAACATTACCACCTCCAACCAAAAGCTCACTATCCAATGGAAGAGAATGCAGACTTGGAAAGCTCACCACAACCTCGATTATGATGAAGGGAGGTCTCACAAGACTCCAAGCCCACACTGCTATGGCTTGTTTCACACTTGCTATGTTGAGTGGATGGAGTGCTGTTGCTGCAATGAAGTGTTGAAATCTATAAATTCTATGAGATGGCTTGAGAATGTGTGTAGAGCTTAAAATGAATTTCCAAGAGAGCTTGAAGAGATGAAATGGCGTGAGAATAGATCAATTTTAAGGAAGAATGAGGAAGAATAAGGAATTTTCGAGTTGGTTGGTTGAAGAGGGACATTACAATCCAACCCCAATCAGGAGTGTAATGCCTCTACCATCTTCAGATGTAGGAATCCGTCAAGGATTTTAGCGTGCCACATGGATGTCTGTGCTCTGCGTGCACGTCCCCAACAAATATTCTTCTACTGACACAATAGACAAATGCCAAGTGGAAGGAAGACAGTTGGGTGAAGTGGAATTTTGCCTCCGGATTTGATTTTCTAAGGTGAGGGTGTGCAAAAGGGGAATTTGCATAAGGGGTGCAAATTAGCTCCTATACAATTAATATTTCAATTTCATCATATATCAATATGCTCATCTATAAAAAAATTATCCTTCTAAAATCAACACCATAAAAAAATTCCTCCATCAACACCAACATCCTCCACAACACCACACAATATCCTCTCATATATCCAATCACAATAAAATCCCACACAACATCTCCAACATATTATCACATAACAATTCAGTGGGCACTCAAAACTAAAGCTTCTTCACAAACAATCTGTAATATTCTATCTACAAGAAAAACATTAAGCAACCAATACCAAAGTTCCTTCACAAGGAATACATATTTTTCCCATGGGAGGGTCCGCACCTCTCTCAACCCAAAAACATATGGGTCTCTTAGTCCCAAAAGGGGAAGATTCATTGCCAAAATAACTACACAATACAACCAAAAACCCAAAAGACAAGGAAAAATACATTCAAAAACCACTCAACACTTACACACATAACAATAATAACATTTTTCATTTGCATAATCTACAAGAGGCTATGGAGTCTACCTCTAATAGATTAAAAAAGGACGATGAGAACTCTTTTTTGAAGAATCCTCCAAGATCTCTCGTCTAGGTCTCTCTCTCAAGCTCCAAAACCCCCTAGAAATATTCTCTCCAATATAAGAAGAAAAATGAAACAATAAACCACACCCACTATGTCGCCAAAAAGTGTAGCCTTTGACACTTTTCACTTATTTGGACCCTTGCCTATGGATTTTGGACCTTTTTCATCCTCTTTTTACCCCATTCCAAGCCTTGTGCCGAAGTGTTGTAAAACATTTTCACACTCTCCTGGGATTGTCATCACTTAATCAACCCTTTCTTATGCTATAATGACCCCTTAATACACATATAAGTCCCATCTTAGTGTGTTTTCATGAGACAATCTTGACAAACATTAATAATCACACTTAAATCCCCGAAAACCAATGAAATTTTCCCAAGTGGACTAGGTCGCCATCTTGGGTGACCTAGTCCCATGTGGCATAAAATTCAAATTTAATTTAAATTTCTTTTGAGATTTTGTCTCTAAAACCCTAAGGTTGGCCTGTATGGTGTCATTTTGAGAAAATTAGGAAACAACTTGTACATATAAGACTCAAAACCCTAATTCATCATTATGCATCATTCAACTCACATGCCTCTCATCTCTCATCACTCCTCAAGCAAGCTAGGGTTTGAGCATTCCAAGTCAACAAGACATCTTTTCTGAAGTATTCAAGGGCTGATTGTTGTAACAACACACAATCTCTTATCATGGAAAGGAAAATCACTCCATTACTTCATGTTTCATGCTTTATTACATTATTTCTATTCATTTTGGTTTAGTTACCTAAAAGGGGTTTGACAAAGGCAAACCCCTATTCCCTAATAATCAACATTTCTCTCTCTCTCTCTCTCTCTCTCTCCTAACCCCTATTCCCTAATAATCAACATTTCTCTCTCTCTCTCTCTCTCTCTCTCTCTCTCCTAGTGTGTTTGCAAATTTAGGCACTTTGAAGATAATTGAAGGCATTGAATACTTGTTGAAGACCTCTCCTTGCTTGCAAAGTCCAAACATCCACTAAAAGTCACTTTCAGGTTCAAATATTAGAGTTTCAAAACCAAACAACTGTGAAGAACCAAGGTGCAAATCGGGGGCTTCCATTTTCCCTTAAAAAAATCTAGAAATCTTGAAGAGGACTAAGTTTCCAATAATGACGACCTAGTCCCACTAGATAGGAATTTTTGTGATTTTCACATTTTTTAGACACCCATTTGGCAAAAATGAGCTTCAGACCAGTTTTCTCAAATCTGGGACTAGGTCACCCAGATTGGCACAAGTGTCCCTTTCGAATTTTGCAGCATTTTCATCAAAATTCCAGACCTCCAAAAAACCCTTCTTCAAATTCGAGGTGCACACATTCTGTATCATAGATTTTTATTTAGTTTAGTTTACATTCTTAGGTCATTTTGTACATATTTGCATATCATTATGTGTTTTCCAACATCTTTTACATTCAAATAGTTTGCATTCAATAGTTAGTATATTTCATTAGTTTCTAGAATTTAGGGCACTCCACACACATCACTTTAAGCCCCTAACTCATTTTAATTAACTCACCAAAAAGGCATATCATTAAGTGGAAAGAGCGCCATTCTTCCAACCAAGTGCTCATTAGGTGAAAAACCCTAAGGGCCTAGTAAGGGGAATCCTCTTTCCCTTTTAGAATAATATCATTTTGGTGAACCTAAATTTCCTACACCCTCTTGTTTGTTTTAGAGTCCTTCATTGTCCTAGCATTAACTTGCATTGCATATTGCATTAGTGAAGTTGCATCCTAGGGTTTGAAAATTTGCATTAGTGAAAAGTGCATTTAGGTTGCATTTTTGCATTTTAGAACACTAAATCTTTATGAAATTTTGCATTTTCATGTTAGGTCTGCATCACCCCGTACAAAAACCACATGTATCAATCTAAAACATTTTAAAAATCTCAAAAAAATTACGAAGAGGACTAGGTCGCCACCTTGGGCGACCTAGTCCCTTCAGTCTTCTAAAACCACCTTTTACAGAGCTAAAAACCCTATTTTAAAGCTTTTGTTTTGTGCCAATATCTATCTGTATCAATTGGTTGTGTTTATGTTACATGCATTTCATTAAAACTAGCTTAATTTAGCTCATTTCATGCATGGCGCATTTTCAAAATTTGCATTCACAACATTTTATTTTTAGATCATTGATAGTGTAATCAGCAAATTACCTTCTTTGCAATCTGAAAATTGTATTTTTATTTATTTTTACATTTCATTGTACATTATTCAAACATGTTAGTTTCAATTCTTTCTAAAATTGCAAAGACAAAGTTAGTAAATTAACATGCTAATCATTCATTTAATGCCTTCCCTAGTTATGAGAGTCTAGCGAATGAAAACATTTATAATTTTCTTGTTTATACACTACCTTCTATCTCTCCTATTTGTGAGGATGATGTGTTAGAAGCCAATGCAAACATAGACAATCATGATGATCATAATTGTTCCTCTCTTGATACCTCTCCTTGTAGTGATGAAGGTATCTTGCTAAAATAAGGTACAATCGTTGGGCATCATGAAGGTCTTACTTGTTCTTCTCCTCATCCCCTTTGGGAAGATATTTTAGCACAATAAAATGAAATTATAAATACATTTCTAAACATTACCTTACCTAGTATTTCTAACCATGATGATCAAACTTACCCTTCTTCTTATATCCCTCCTCGATGCCAAGAGGGTAGGATGGTGTTCAAAGATATACCTCTTACAAGTCATAAGACTCTTGACCCTCCCTACCTATTTGAAAATCATATTGGTCCTCTTGATGCCTCCTCCCCTTGTAGTGAAGCATGTAATACATCCTTTCCAAGCTCTCATACTAGGGTCGATAGTTTGGAACAAGATAATGAGATCTTTGACAATCAAATATAACCCTATCATAATCCTTCCTCTCCTCATAATACCATCATTGATCATTTCCCTAATAATATTATGCCCTTACAAGATGTAGAGCCTATATTAGACTCTCCTTCCCTAGGGGAGGTTAATATTATTCAACCTCAACTCATCCTTTACCCTCCTTTAACCAAACCTAAACCCGAATTCACCCTCTACCCGCCTACCCCTAATGTGTCTCAGCAATAGAGTCATAACACCGTTGCTCATACACATTACACTCGCAACAACCCGCGTTCCCAACCATCAACCTCAACACCCTTACCTTCATCTCCTCCCATCTTACCTACTGCCCCTCACTTAAATTCATTTCTTAGGGAGTATGACCTTGTTGATCAACTAAGGAATACTCTTGCTAAGATCTCCTTATGGTACCTCATTCAAGCCTCCCCTCACTATCACAACATGATGCAAAATGCTCTACAATAAGTTCCTATCCCTTCTAATGATCCATCAAATGAAATAGCAACTATTATTCACAAAATTAATACTGATATTGTTTTTCACCAAAGTGAGCTGCCTCCTTTGGATGTACAAAAACACAATGAAGCCTTTGTAATAATATCTCAATACAAAAGAAAAGGGATCAAGAAAACTCTTGTAGATACTGGCTCTTCCCTTAATGTGTGTAGTGTGCGCCTTTTGGATAGGCTTGGCATTGATAGATCCCACATCAAACCCGATTCTCTATCTATCAGAGGATTTGACAATGTCACTAAGAAACCACTCGGTGTGATCACTATACCTCTCAGTTGGAATGGTCACATTGGACACTGAAATCCATGTTATGCCTCATGAAATTTCATATAGTCTCCTCTTAGGCAGGCCATGGATTCATGCTATGAATGGAGTGCCTTCCACTCTTCATCATAAGATGAAGTACATCTACAACAAAAAAGTGTACCCACTTGATGCCAATTCCGAACCCAATAGTTTCTTACACATTGAAAAATCCAAAGAGAATCACTTCAACACCTTAACATCAACCACCCAAGTGGAGCCCGCCCAACAAATAAACAATGAACAACATCCTGAGAAAATCACAAAGCTCTTAGATGATGATTGGGGTTCCCTAGGATTCACCCCTCCCTTAATGGGAGAATCCAAGATCATCCAAAAAAATCTAAATAGGGAAGCGTAGTCTTGTCCACACAAGACTCGACCGATCCTTCGCCTGCATCCACCTTGACCACTTTAGATAACAAAATCCAACAACGAACCCTCGTCCAATCCAAATAAGCTGAAAAAGCTCTATGGAAAAGGTTACGAGCTCATGAAACAACTTGGCTATAATGGAAAAGGTTCTGGTACTAATGCACAAGGTATTCACAACCCTATCGAGCCTCATGCAAAAACAACACCTCATGGTGTTGGTTATTGTCCTCTAATCAAAATCACCAAGCCTTCCTCTAACACCAACCCTATCTCAAATAACCCTTCTAACCCCACCTTCACAAGTGATCCTTTGACACCAACAAAGGACTCTTTTCTTAATGCCAATGTCATCTCACAAAACACTACTGATTTAGATTTTACACACTCCTCCACAAGAGTATACAAAATCTCACAATCTTGAGTGCCTTGTGTAGGTATGACATGCTATACTAAGCAAGACCCTTCTTTGCTGCACACCAAAGGAACACCTTCTCCTCTCGATCAAGAGGGTATCTTGTTGAGACTCCTCCAAGATCACTTGATCTCCCTTCCTCCCCGAACTCAAAAGAAATGTTCTAACAAACATTCCTTTTGTGCCTACCATCGAGTTCATGGTCACTCCACTAACGAATGTAAGGCCTTGAGTAGTAAAATTCAACATCTTAAGGAATTTGGTACTCACCCTTATGTGGGGATGCCTCATTCCTCTAATCGATACTAATTTTCACTCAACCTTGCATCTCATCCCTCCCTTCGACTCACTCTTGTCCTGCACTAAGTGGGGGCAAGGGGTTAGTCCTCTTCCCTTGTATGTCACTTTTCGTTGTCTCTTTCCACTAGCTATTAACCTTTCATGACCATATAATAGCAAGCTTGGGATGTGGACGACATGTCTTAAGTTGAATCGCATGTGACATACACCCCTTCTTCATGATGAAGCTTCTCGGAAACATATGACTCGACATAGGGATTTTTGAACAAGCTCTCATGTCTTCCTCCTCTTCTTCTACTTTAAAGAAATTTTTCATAGTTCGATGTGCAGAAATTCCTTTAAAGTGGGGGCATACATCACCACTCACATGTCATTGTGCAATTTTCTTTTTCTCGCAATTCATTCTCTTGGAAACATTAGGTACAATGTTGCTCAGGATGAGACATTTGCATTTTTCGTCTTTTGCATACAAGATGAGTTCTTCCTCTCTTGGATATAAGATGATTCCATTTACACCTTTCCTCTCTTGGAGACATTATGCATAATGTTCCTTAAGATGAGACATCGTAGAAACAAAGCAAAATACCTTTGAACACCATCATTCCAAAAATCATTTTCTCTTTTGTGGCACCTTATCAAAGTTATCAAGAGGTATAACTTTGATATGGATTGAGCAGGAAGCCCAACAAGCGACATGACTTTCCCCATAGCCACCTTTGTAAGTACATACCAAATGTGTGTATTTTTCTCACCCTTTTGGGACAACTCACCACACAGATGACCTGATGTTCTGTGGCCCCAGAGTGAGTGCATCTCTTCACCTTTCCCTCTTCTCTTCACTTTAGTTCTTGTCATTGCATGATCATGCATATCGTTTTGCTGTAATACATTCACCCTTGAATGTGTCTTTTGCATTGATGTATTCTTGACTTAGAATCTTGAATTCTTGGGGGATTGACCATCTCCTTCTTCATCTTTGTCATTCTTCAACATATCCATTGGGCTACTTTAGTGCGAGTTTGAATCAAGTTCATCATCTCACTAAAGTGGGGGCTAAATGTGTCACCAAAAAGTGTAGCCTTTGACACTTTTCACTCATTTTGACCCTTGCCTATGAATTTTGGACCTTTTTCAGCTTCTTTTTACCCCATTCCAAGCCTTGTGCCGAAGTGTTGTAAGGTTTTGTAAAACATTTTCACACTCTCCTAGGCTTGTCATCACTTAATCAACCCTTTCTCATGCTATAATGACCCCTTAATACACATATAAGTCCTATCTTAGTGTGTTTTCATGAGACAATCCTGACAAACATTAAATAATCACACTTAAATCCCCAAAAACCAATGAAAATTTCCCAGGTGGACTAGGTCGCTACCTTGGGCGACCTAGTCCCATGTGGCATAAAATTCAAATTTAACTTAAATTTCTTTCAAGATTTTGTCTCTAAAACCCTAAGGTCAGCTTGTATGGTGTCATTTTGAGAAAATTAGTGAACAACTTGTATAAATAAGCCTCAAAACCCTAATTAATCATTATATATCATTCAACTCACACTCCTCTCATCTCTCATCACTCCTTCTCAAGCAAGATAGGGTTTGAGCATTCCAAGTCAACAAGACATCTTTTTTGAAGCATTCAAGGATTGATTGTTGCAACGACACAAGATCTCTCATCATGGAAAGGTAAGTCACTCCATTACTTCATGTTTAATGCTTTATTACATTATTTCTATTAATTTTGGTTTAGTTACCTAAAAGGGGTTTGACCAAGGCAAACCCCTAATCCCTAACAATCAACATCTCTCTCTCTCTCTCTCTCTCTCTCTCTCTCTCTCTCTCTCTCTCTCCTTGTGTATTTTCAGATTTAGGCACTTTGAAGATCATTGAAGGCATTGAAGAATTGTTGAAGACCTCTCCTTGTTTGCAAAGTCCAAAAATCCGCCAAAAGTCACTTTCAGGCTCGAATATCAGTGTTTTAGAAGTAGACAATTGTGAAGAACCAAGGTGCAAACCAGGGGCTTCCGTTTTCCCTTTGAAAATTCTAGAAATCCTGAAGAGGACTAAGTTGCCAATAATGACAACCTAGTCCCACTGGATAGGCCTTTTTGTGATTTTCACATTTTCAGACAGCCATTTGGTAGAAACGGGCTCCGAACCAATTTTCTCAAATCTGGGACTAGGTCGCCAAGATTGGCACAAGTGTTCCTTTCGGCTTCTGCAACATTTTCATTAGCATTCTAGGCCTCCAACAAACCCTTCAAATTCTAGGTGCACACATGCTGTATCATAGCTTTTTATTTAGTTTAGTTTACATTCTTAGGTCATTTTGTACATATTTGCATATCATTATGTGTTTTCCAACATCTTTTACATTCCAATAGTTTGCATTCAATAGTTAGTCTATTTCATTAGTTTCTAGCATTTAGGGAACTCTATACACATCAATTTAAGCCCCTAACTCCTTTGAATGAACTCACTAAAAAGACATATCATTAAGTGGAAAGAATGCCATTCTTCCAACCAAGTGCTCATTAGGTGAAAAACCCTAAGGGCCTAGTAAAGGGAATCCTCTTTCCCTTTTAGCATAGTATCATTTTTGGTGGTTCACCGACAAACACTTCAAAAGAGGTATAAATAAAAGTTACCAAGATAGATGCATGAGCCTAGTTAAAAGAATTTATATGACATAAAGTCAATATTGCTTCATATCCAAACTAAATCTCTTCACATTTCTTCATAGGGGCTTTGGGAGGCTCAAATCTTATCAAAATCTTAAAAAGAGATCCCAAAACAAACCCATACCATAACAATTCACCTTCAAGACATTTTTCATTTAATAGATAAATAAAAGACACTAAATAGCCCTTTTGAAAAAAAATCTATGTTCAAGTTTGATATTTGACACATAAGAAGGTTCACACCTTAAGATACCAACTTAACAACCTTTTATAGTTATTAATAAATTAAAAATCAACAATAATTTTTTACATTGAAACATATTTTCCACAAATGAAGATCTTTGTACCTTCAAGGGCCTAGGTCAAGGTGTCACTAAGAATTCACAAGGATTTATTGAGGACCACATTTTTCCATTGGTCATGAAAATAAATTGTGCACTTACAATAAGGGCCATTATGACCCAAACAAATTTGAAGCAATAACCAACATAGATATATAAATTTAATAAATAATCATTATAATAATTTAAATCTAACTATTGTAGTCACCTAGATATAGAACTCTCATAAAATTGACATATCATACAATTTATTTCTAATTTTTATCATACTTAACTAATATCCATTCATATTGATGTTGAAAAATACACACCTCTATCTAATACACACAATCAAATAATTTGAGTAAACTAAAACCATCAACTACTAGATCATCATAATAATAATATAGAAACTAGCTAATTTAACTATAATAAAATTACCAAGAAACATAATATAATCTAGTCATAGAAATAAAATCCATGAATATCAATGAGCATAATGTGCAATCTCATGAGTAACAATACCCAAAACAAGTCTATTAGGTACAAAATAATTTTTTTAGGAAAGTGTGGCCTCACATCCTCTCCCCTTATATTATAATTCCTCTTGGAAGTCCTCAAAGAGGCAAGGATAGAGTAACCATTTATACAAGGGAAATAATATATAATATATCACTTCATGCATATCAATCATAAGACAAGGGTATCAATCACCAACATGGTTCAAAACTTATTAAAAGTGTGAGACTTAAAGTAAAATTACATCAATGTATTCTAGAACCACAATAATCATTTTTTATTACCTACCTTATTAACAAGTTTTTTTGATTGGTAAGCACTTTTGACTGGATCTATGAATTAGTGAGGCCACAAATGGGGGAACTCATCCCCGACATGAACACACAACAATCAACTAGACCCACAAGTATAGTAACCTAGCGAGGGCACAAAGCTTGCGATCACACCAGCCTAGCAAGGGTCTGGCACATGCTTGAACGCCTATGAAATCAATGACATGAATTACACAGTGGTTCACAATCCACAAGTACACTAGATCAATGAAGGCACGCACCTTCTTTCACAGTAGCTCAACGGGGATTCAAATCTTGGTGGCAATATCAACAATGCCGCAACTTAACCAACACACTACAAGATCAACCCCTACTTTATTATCAAGTTATTCAACCTTCTAAAATCATTTTTTTTAATTATTCTAAATTATTCGTACTCACTAACACTCTATTCTGAAATTTTAAATGATGTCATCCCACTTGATTTTTGAACCCTAGAGGCCTTTCCTTGCCACTCCCAATGAACATTTTTGTTGGATTTGGGGTTGTTGGTTCTCTCTCTCTCTCCAATGAGGGGAAATTTATATTATTTGTGTCCCTGTTCATTGTGCGGCATTTGTGGTAGTTATTAGTGCTTGATGATGTTTTGGTGCTTGTGTCTAAGCTCAATGTAGGTTCAATAACATCCATTCCCTTGGTCTAATTATTGTTGGAATGGTTGGGGCAAGTTGGGATAGATCTTATGTGGGCATGGATGAATCATAGACCCATCTAATCAATATAGAAATGCTCAAACCCTTTCACGTTCTCACTCTCCTTTGGTCATGCTTTGTGGGTAGGAGATAGTTGAAAATCACAGTTTTTACACTTGTCAAATTTTATTTTGTAGATTTAACAAGATTTTTCTTTCTCTCTTAGAATTGCATAAGAAACTTTTGGAGTCTTGGAGGCCTCTCATTAATGGCACTATTGAGACTTTTCCTTGTTCCAGAGGTTTCTTTATCTCAAGTTTTCATTCTCTAGGGAACATGAAGATGATGTTGAATGGTTGGTTGTAGATGTGGGGTAAGCACTCCTTTTGTCTCAAATTGTGCTTTCCTTTTTTCAACCCTATGGTCAAATGTCTTAGTGTTATTATATTTTAGGTAAGGATACCTTACCTCCCTTTCAAATTTTTGGAATATACTTTCTTTCAAGTTATTGACAATGCTATTGATCATTTTTTGAAGATGGATTCAACCACATCTAACATTGGCCACTCTATCTTTGCCTATATTTTGGTGCACATTGGAATCTCCAAGGATCTTCATGGAATGTAATTTTGATGGTTGAGGTAGGAAGTGAATTCAACCACTTGATTATGAGAGTCTACTATTTCAATGATAATGATTTTAATTGTTCACATCCTCATTATAAGACTATAATATTTGCTACTTAGTGGCGTAATGCCCTCCCTAATTATTTGACTATAGATGCCCTTGTTGTTCCTACCTCTTTGGTAGATGATATTACTTGTCCTTCCTCCCAACTAGTGGATCATAGTGTGATTATCCAAAGGCTCTTCCTAAGGTAGGTTCCCTTAGGGATGATGTAGCTTTGGCTATTTCATTGACCATTGTAAGGAATTTTTTAAAATTGGTTTAGTCTTCTCTAATGTTTGGCCTCATTGCTTGATTGATCATGCAAGGTAGTTATCCAGATGAGGTGGTGGTACTTACATGTTAGGTGGGGTTAGAAAAATGTATCTTGGATGATTGTTTAAAAAAGGAAGATAGGTCTTCCTAAATCTATTTCTGAATCTCATCCTTGGGTAAATGGTGTGAGGATTGCAAGGAAAGTGTCAAGTGTTGTGTAGGTTGGTTAGTGTGGTTTCCTATGACATCTTGGATATTTATTGTGTATATTTTTTGGTTTCCTATATTATGTTTGTTGGGGTTGTTGGGGTTGTTCCAACAAAAACTTTGTTGTAGATGTGGGGTTCAAATTTTTAGCTAGTGTTCAACTAACATTTGGTTGTAAAAGGATTTGAGGTCCCTCCAAAACCTATTTACCATTAATCAAAAACAAATTATTCAACCTTATCCATCCATCTTGAATATACCAATGAATTCTATAAATTAAATAAGAAAATTTCTAATCCATCAAGACAACATATACAATTATAGCCATTGTAAGTATTTAAATTCTCTTTTATTATAATTTTTTAACATAGTTTACAATGAACACACAATACACATATATCTCAACACACACAAACACACACACACACACAAATATGATTCCATATGACACACACAAGGCTCTTAAAATTGGGTTTACAAGGATGACTAGTGCCAAATACATTTGAGTAGTTCCATATGAGCGTGAAATCATAAATATGGTAGCTAAATATCCATGAAACTATAAAATACATTGAATCAACATTTAAGTATTTGACTTATCATACAATCATGGATTTAACATATCAAATTTCATAAGTATTATTGAAGAACCATATAACAATAGAAAAGATACTCTCATGGAATTTTTTTGAGGACCCTTCCATACATAGAGAATTAACCACAAAAGGAAGCACACACGAAATAAACAAATAGATCTAGAGGAACACTATTTTTGATCATTCCATACTAGTCCCATTAGTGGCCCTTAGTCTCATAATAGAATTCCCCAAGCCATCTTCTCCCCTAGACGATCTTTAAAAATGATAGTTTAGAATAAGATACATTACTCCACATGATTTAGGAGTAGTAAACACTGAGAATACCCCAAAGTGAAAAAAAAATTCAATAAAATAATATCTTAATTTAGTTCCACTAATAAAATAATAAAATAATTTTTTAATAGTGACAACCAAAGTAACATATCAAACTGAAAAAAAAAATACAATAAAACAAATCCTCGAAGCAAGGAGGATCATTTTAAATTTAATTGACTAAATAACCAAATAAATTAAATTTAATACTACTAACTTAATTTAAATAAGAAAAAAACATAATTAAATAAATAATAATTCATCAATCTCATAAAATCTTGTACATCACGAACAATATATGGATTACCTAAGGGGAATATGAGAATGGTAGTCTGAAACCACATGAACATCATTGATTATGATACCAAAAAATCAAACATGATTTGTAATAAATGTCAAATACCAAGTATCTAAAATGCCATGTGTAAGAGTACTTGTATTCTTCGTAAGGTAAGAATAATACATCCCCAAGATTTTATATGAGAAATATCCCCTTCTATAACATTAATTCACCACTATATTGAAGTACTAATACCACTACCACTTCACCATAATTATTTTTTCCGCTCTATCAATGCTATCAAAATTGTCATCATGCCACACTAACTAAAGTTTTCACTATTAATGAAATTAATTACTTTGACAAAATACTATGTAATTTTTTTTTTTGAAACTTTCCAATCTCAACCATGTACATCTATTTTCAGATTTTTGTATTCAAGGTCATAACAAGTGTCTAGATCTAGAAGTGAGAATAATTCTAATTCATATGACACATTAGGGTCTATCCTCAACCCTCACAACATACATAAAGAGGAGTATATTTACAGTACAAATCAAATAGTGTGGTTCTAAAAGTGGGGAAGTTAATTAGGAATTAAAAATCCATTCTGGATCCTTCCCATAGATTTCCCATCTCTCTTGACCCCTAGTTTTGCTAGAAAGCTCTCAAACATGAGGAAAAAATGATGTCAGGGGAGACAAAAACATTGCAAAATGTGAGAGCATGGAGGGTGACTCACACATTTCATTTTATAAGGCACACACCAATGCATAATTTTATTAATAAAAATAAACATGGTTAGAAAAAAATAGTGTATATACGTGGATTGTACATGACATTCACAATACCCTTGAGACACAATCAGATAATTTACTATGCACACAACATATTTTTAACTTCACAAGCTTTATTACATTATATCGTATGGATATTGCACACATAAATTCTACTTATTTTTACCTACTTCATACATGAACCTAGTGGTTTGTATTCGATTATTACACTTTAAATTAAACCCAAATATAATTACTTACTCATACACAACTAACAAAAGAGGGCAATATATATCTTATTCATTCCTATCAGGTTCGTACTTCTATTTGATCTTTTTGGAATGTAATTATTTTCACAATATTTTTTATATTATAATTTCAACTCATTTTATTCATAAAGAAGCATAAACAAACAGCCATTTATTTGATATATTAATACAATCATAATTTACTTCTATCTCTTTTGAAAACCATGCAATGAAGTAATTTTTTCCTTTATCATATCTAAGTTTCCTTGCTTCCATAACATACCTAAGTTTACTACATTATTAAGTTAAAGTTGCATTCACACACAACTCTTAATCTTCAAGACATTGTGCAAGAAGAACCATTTTTCCAAGTGATTTTAGACATTCAATATTAGATAATAAAAAAATTGTAGTTGTTAATATGCAAAAGTGCAAACACAAAATAAATTATCTAGTACTTTCTTTCAAGTCCTATTATTTCAAAAAGTGTTACATTTGTACAACCTACAAATTATTGTCTAACACAATATTATCAATCTCTTCACATCTATTTTTCATTTTTCATCTTAGAACACAAGAACACACACAAAATACATTTCTAAGAAAATTGGCTCCTAAACAATGACCATATGTATACTATCAAATGAAATAATCCAGTACACAATATTAGTTGATTCGTAGCAACATATCTTTATATACATATTTCTACTTATTTTTAATACATTTAAATTTAACCTCTAAACATATGTTTAAAGCAATAAAATATAAGAATAATGAATACTTTTGATGACACAATTTAATATAGTATCAATTATTTATTTGTAAGGGATACAAAAATAATAATTTCTAATTGATTTCTCAAATATTAATCCAAGTCTCTTACCTTCATAATTTAATTTTTGTTTGAAACTAGTCAATTTATCCTGTAAGAACTATGATAACAAATATTAAAGGAGTTATATAAATGAAACATACATTTAGAAGATCATAAAGAGAATTATGTTTAAGCAACATTTTAAGATTTAGGGAAGGTATAGAAAAACTCAATTTCTAAGGTGACCATGATTGAAACATATGCATGATTAAAGTCTAGCTATCTAAAATGAAGTGAAATTTCTATAGGAAGGTCAATTAAGTCAATTCTTTAAGAGGTTGGCTCTATTTCAAAATAACCTATATATAAGGTGTATGAAGATAATTACATCATAATTTATCCAATCAAAGTAAGAAGAATCAACTAATAATTTCCACATTTATTTTAAAGTTTTTTGATTATCACAATAAAGATTAAAAAAAAAATATACATACAATCAACTTTAAATATTTCCTAAGAAATCACGATTCAATAATGGTAACAAAATTCATACTTATAAATGAAATATATTTACCATAGTACATTTTACCAATCAAAATACATTTATTTCATCTTTACATTTCTCTTGATTTACTATCAACTTAACATAAATAAAAGAATCAAGATAGACTTATTTTAACATTAATACAAGATTCGATTAGAACACTTTTTACATATGTAATCACATTCTCTTATTCTACTTAAAGGTTTTTTTATGTGAAATATAAAAAATATACAATTAAAATATTTTTTTAAATATTTTTTTAATAATTTACAAAATATTTATTTACGACAACACTCATACAATACTGGGTTCCTCGACTAAGGCTTGGCTTGCTGACCTGGTGATCCTAGCGGATCTGCCTACGAATATGGTCTCGGTTGATTATGCTTCAGAGCTTAATGGGTCCTCTCCCAACAATGTGCCGGTGTGTAAGTCCTCGTTACTTGGCTCTGGTGTGCTGTCGAAGCCTGTGGTTGGAATGGAGAAGATTATTTCCCCTAAGCTTAAGGAATTTGAGGAGGGTGAGATTTGGGAAGGAGTGAAAAAGGAAACTCCTAGTCTTGGACAAACTGAGATGGCCATTGTGCCTCAGGCTCAAACCATGGAAGAAGAGTTCTGTTCAACTCCTAAGAAGGGAAAACAAAAGAAATCAGATGTGGGATGTGAGTCCAAACCTACTAGACCCAATCAACGACAGACCAGGAACAAAGAGATAGCAAAAGAAATTGTGATTGACAAACATAGGACATTAGAAGTATCTTAAAAAAATCTTCTAAATGAAATTCCTTTCATGGAATGTGAGAGGGTTAAATAGCCCCCACATGCAGTTGGCCCTGGAGAATTATATGCTAGAATACAAGATTGACGTTTTTCTATTACAAGAAATCAAGATGAAAAAAACTAATTTTGAACCCATAGCTAGGTATATTTGGCCAAATTCCCTTTTTTCCTATAGTGATGTGGATGGGGCTTCGGGTGGGCTTTTGGTGATGTGGAACCCCAATAGGACAACCCTCACAACCTTAGTCTTCTAATACATTAACTCTACTTATTTCTAGGCCCCAAATGGGGATCAAATTTATATCCTAGAGAAGAAGTCTTTTGATTAGCTCTCGATGGTTCTCCCTTCTCATGCTAACATCATTGCCTTCCTGCACATTACCAACACGATCATAAGTAAAAATTGTATATCACATTAATCTGCTAGCTAAATATTCCAAAATTTAACAATATAATGATCCATTTAAAATTTCAATTTGTATTTCATGGTATACGAGTGCATTCCACCTTTATGGTAGTGACAATAAAACATATTGTCAAAATGAAATGCAAGAATTTTGCCAAAAGATCACCTTATTTATCATCCACAATATATCTAATCATTAATTCAAGAAAAACATATAACAAACTAGGGAATTTGTATTGAGTACATATGAGGTGGGGCCTTACAATTGTTGAGGATGATTTCTTTTGGACTAAGGAAACTAATGACAATATCTTTGTCAGGATGGCTTACAGTTTTCTGTCGGACAAGGGTATGCAAAGAAGAATATGGAAACTGGTTTGGAACAACAACTTGAATAAATTTCTTCTGATGGATGACTTATCACAATAGAATTTTAACCCAAGATAATTTATGGAAAATGGGATTCCAGATCCCGAGTAGGTGCATGTTATGCAAAAATAATGAAGAGTTAGTGGATTACCTGTTATTGTACTATCCGTTTGCCTCTGAAATTTGGGACCTAGCTTTCCAAAAGTTAAAAACTCATTGGACCCTGAATAGAGATTTAAAATCCTTTATTGAAGGAAGGAATGGACCCTTCCAACACCCTCTCTGCATGGAGATTTGGAGACAAGTTCCCTCGATCATTTGTTGGTGCCTTTGGAAAGAGAGGAACAATTGAATCTTCAAAGATATTGAGAGGAGCCACAAGGAATTTTTTTGGCATAGGATCCATATTTATCACTGAAAGTGTCTCTCTATACACTTGGAAACCCCTTGAAAACACCCCTACTAAACGAGAGATAAAAATGGAAAAAGCATGGAGCATGAAATTGAAGACCAAATCCTTTGATAAATCCAAGTCTCTGGCTAGAAGAAACAAAGTTTGGAACCCCAAGGAATTGGCTTGTTCAAATTGAATTTTGACGAAGTGGCTAAAGGGAACCCCGGTATGGAAAGTATTGGTGGCATTATCAGGGATTGCAAGGGCATATTTTTTGTTGGGTTTTCTGAAGGAATATGCATACAGTATTCTATGACGACTGAATCATGAGCACTGCTCAAGGGTGTCAAGATAGCTGTCACTCTGGGCATAAAAAATCTACTCGTAGAAGGGGACTCTATGACTATGATTGACTCTATTAATCATGGCTATTTTCATAGTTGGAACATCAGGGATATCTTGTTGGTGTTTATTCCTGCTAGACCCCAGACTTCTCTAAAGGGATACCATGCCTTATATTCAAGAAATTCTTAGGCTAGAAGGCCAACATAACGAGTAAAGATTCCAAGGCCTATACTCCTACTCTTTAGGCTTTGTGAGACCAAGGGGGGTGTCCCTTATTATGTTCATATGATATTCAAAACCTCAAGAACGCTTCCATACAAAGATTTGTCCCTACTGAGTGCAAATAGACATTATTCATCAAAGGTTTGGATGACCTTAAAACAAACAACCACTAAGTTGCTAGGAACATTGGTATTCACGCGACTTACATCTCAACATGGGTATGATTTGAATTATGCAGTGTTCCAATCTTGAATCCATAGATGGGTATTTTCTGATTTTATTAAACTACAAGAATTTCAAATGAATAAGCTAGTGCCTCATCAAATTGGGTAGGATTCAAGCATGAAATATTCAATCCTACACAATATTCAACCCTGATATGAGTGAACGATTCTCATAATGCATTACATCATAAAACTTCACAGTACTTAAAGTATCACTTCTTATCAAATCCTTAGTACATTATCATAGACCTACGATTGTTTCTCAAGCATTTGATTAAATCATTGAGTTGAGGCAAGAAGTACAATCATACATTCAAATGAAACATTGAAGATAAACAAAACTACACTTGATACTTTCATTTACAGTCCATCACAACAATACATAGGAGAGCATATACTTTAATTTTATCAGATTTGTTTCGATATCAGTAATTGCATAGACAATTTAAGACTATTTCATATATAAATCCTACTCGAAACAATTTGTGGCAGATTCACCAAGAATTCTACATTTTGTGTGTTCACTATACCCTACCTAGACCTTACTAGATTCAAAAATCTGACCCCTATAATGAACCTTGAAATCTATTTTATAACACAAGAGAGAAACAAGCTTCTAGCTCATTATAGTCACATTTCAACATAATTTCATTTCAATACAAAATTTTTATTTGCATTTCAAAATCCGAGATGGTTACACGCAATCATGTACCGCACAGGGGAATCAAAACTTGTAACAACCAGCCGATGTTACCCCACCTATTACAAAATGTCATTAAGGCTCGTCATCTATATCCACGTTGAACCAAAAAGAGACCCAACACACACCGTGAAAAAAAACTAGAAAACCATCACCATCAGACTAAACAAGCACCAAGGCCACGATACTTGCGCCCGCTTTGTGTCTTTACCACAGTAGGAGGCGAAACCACCACTCCTTCCTCATCACCAACACGCTTCTCAACACCAAAAATAGTAACATCACATGGTGCCACCACGGAAATTGGAAAAACCGCGAGGAACTCTTCATTCACACCAACCATCTCGGTCAGTGCCACTAAGAGTTTTCCATAGTTAGAGTTAGTCTCTATGTCGCTATCACCAGAGCTATCAAAAATATCAATGGGAAAATTCTTCCTGCCCAGAGAACTATGACCATACCTTACTCTGGCCTTCGATCTTCGCTCTAACTTCGCAGGCCCCTCGTCCTGGGCACACACCACCTCTTATGTAATTGCAGCCAGGATTTTCAACCAAGAGATGCACCTAGTAACTCCTGGGATGGGATTCTTGCTGTATGAGCGTGAATTTTCACCCCTAACACAAATTCCCTTTTACCCCTAACGCAAATTCCCTTTTACCCCCTTGCACTTTAGAAAACCTAAGGAAGAGGATTAATTCCACTTAAGCCCACTGTCCACATCACACTTGCTTCTTGTTTTGTGTGTCGGTGGAGGTGTTTCTGTCATAGACGCACACATGGAACACATACGTATGTGTGGTGTGCTTACATCCTTGGCAGATTCCTACGGCTGGAGACTACAAAGATGTTACACTTTCAATTGGAAATCAAAGTGTAATGCTCCTCTTCGATTGCTTGACCCAAATATGGCTGTTTTTCATCCCTTTATTCATAATCTTCACTCTCTCATCTATTCTCAAGTTTGCATGAAGTTTGGCGAGATCTTGAGTTCATCACTTCACATTTTCTCCACTCTTTCAAGCATCCACAAGCTTTGTAGCAGCATTTCACACTCCATTGCTGAAATCTAACACTCCATCACTTCGATAGTGCAAGCGTAGGACAAACGCCATTGTAACAGAGGCTTGAGTTCCTCTCATTTTCTCTTCCACAAGCCTTGAGCACTTTGGACGGAGGTGGTAAGCTCCTCTCATCTCCTTTATCATCTTTGGTTGAGTAAGCACGTACTATTTTGTAGTGTATTTTGTTTACGTAGATTGTATTCCTTTCTTTATCTTTATTCCTATCGTTGCAAACTTGGTTGTCCACAGAGGTGGAAAAACCAAAATGGGGGTTTGATGGAGGTAGGCCCCTAAACAACCCCAACATTTCCCCCTTTTTTTGTGTGTAGGTGGAGAGATATTGAAGCAAGCTAGCAGGAGGATTGTTCTATGAAATTGTCTTCGTCAACCTTGCGGTAATATATTTATTTTGTTATGTTGATATTCATGTTTCTCTCTTCTTATTCTCATTCTTCTATTCAAGAAACCTCTAGACTAGGCTAGCAGTCCTTTCTTAAGGAATTCAATCTCATCTCTTTGGTTTTCTGGCCGTACAGATGCCAACGTGCCTGTGAGATGCCAGTGTGCCGCATTGTCGTCCCGAAACCACGGTTCTATTCTTTGAAAGAGAGATACCTGAGATGTAGAGTTTACCTTAAAAAGTGACTCACCCAATCTCCCTTCAGTTCTTGGGATTGCCAAGTGATCGAAGGACATATAGTCTTCATCATTATCATCCCTTCTATCCTAACCTTCCTTTAAATTGAGGTAAGTTAGGGTAGCCTTTCCGCTCTTGGCCTTTCATGACCTGGGGCCTTGCAGTGGTTGGTCCCCCTATCTTACATTTTTGGTGAACCTAACGTGAACCATTTTGGTTCCATTTTGTGATACTAAGAGTTCCTTTCCTCATATCCTAGGAGTGTTGTAGGTGTGAGTGTTGTGAAGCTTTCGCCTCACAACCCAATCTGTGACCCTTAGTAGGCATAGTTGGAAGGTTCCAAAGTATTGCATAACGAAACCTTAATTGGGTCACTACCTTATCTCATAAACCTTAGGAGGCTCTATAGAAGTATTTTTTGGTGTGCGCAATGGCCTGTTTCTTAAATCAACTCAGTGGTACTAGCATAACCCTCACCTCACAGGACCTACCGATGGGCTTCAAATAGAACCATCTCCTCTTTACATTCCTGTGAGGATAAATGGGAATAATGTAGAAGGTGTTCTCGTTGATCCGACATCCCAAGTGAATATCATAACTGAGGAGATCATGTTGATTAACTTCCTACATAAGGATGGGTATGGCACAACTGAGAGTACTATCCACACACATGATATACTTTTCATACCTCCTATAGGAAGTATTGTCCTATCGGTCCTCGTTGGGCCTAAGTTTGTGAGCCTTAAGTTTGACATCATCTCGGGGTTCGAACTCTTTAGAGTGAAGCTAGGTATCGCTTGGCTGGTGGCTATGAATGCAGTCCCCTCGGTTGTGCACAAGTGTCTGAATTTTGTTCATGGAGGTTCGGTACACATTGTCCATGACACCAGTTATAGTCCACCAGTTGCACGTGGAAGCTATAGCTTAGATTACTTTTGGCTTGCATCCCTTGGTCCTCTCCCACCTAGGAAGGACCTCCTACACCGCACGTATCAAAACTATAAGAAGGGGTGTGCTAGGCCAAAAGTGAGATACCCTTCGTCGCCTTATGTTGTTTCACATAGAGCTTGTCTGAAAGCTGATAGTGATGCTGCCAAGGCACGTAGAAGAGAAGAAGAGAAGCGGTCTCGAGATCCTCCTTCTTCCTCTTCTTCTGTTTAGCTTGATGCTTCCTCTCGCCCTGTCGTGGTACCATTTACTTCTGTCTCATGTTTGCAAGAGAATCCCATGGTGTTCACTTGGTGAAAGGCCAAGCGTCCTTCATTTGAGCTTCCTATCTTACCCACAGAGCCTAGGCCCATTCGGTATGGAAGAAAAAAAGCCCCTCGTGGAGAGTCCTCTTTGTCTCGGCCTTTGTGACCTCCTACTGTCCCTATTCCTAAAACAATGAATGAGAAGAGGCCTACCGCCAAAGCGTTAGAGTCGACTATTCCCACTATTTATGAACCTCCTCATTTTGCTCCCATTCAAGAGTCTATCCTTTGACCGAAAACAGATGTGGATGACACTCCCATGGATGAACAGGCTCCTTCCGTCCCTTCGCAGATCTTGACTTTTGGTTCGAAGAGCTGTAGAAATTGCTTGCATGCAAGCGTAAGCACCAAAGAAAGGCTCTCCTAGCTAAGAAAGCCTCCTTACAGAAGGAGGAGGAGATGAACACACCTCCTGGTGTGTCCTCCTCTTTCCCTTCTTCCATCTTTGAATCTCTTTTGGCTCCCACTATGAGCACACATTCACCTGGAAAGGTGCAGGTGTTCATCGCTCCTTCTGTGGAGCCGCCCCTGCTGACTTCCATTCTGGATGTCTCACCTTTCCCAAAGACCTTGGATATGGTTAATACTTTGGTCGTATATGATGCGTTTCTTTCCTCTTCTCCCTCGACCGTCCTTGCTTCGTCTGTGGGGAGTTCACCTCCTCTGATGAAGATGAAGGTAGAGCATGGTCCCTCCAGCAATGGAGTATGTACGAAGAACTCGCATTCTCTGAAAGGTGGCCCCACATTGACTTGTTCTGTCCTAGTGACAAAACCAGCCTCGACCTCCCCTGAGTTTGTCACCACTCTCGAGTCTCTCGATGAGCCCAACAGTGCACCTCAGGTACAAATTCCAACGTCTGTCAAGGTGAAATATGGCACTCCTATTAAATATATGTTTAACTTGGTGGATTAAGTTCTAACCCTATCAATGATCTTCATGAAGTCGTTGAACTTTGACCAACAAGAGCTGAGTGATGGAGACCTTACAAGTCACTCTTCCTTGGCCATTGTTGCAGGAGGATCAAAAGCTCCTCCCCTTTAAATTACACCATTTCAGGCTCGTTATCCTTCCTACGTTGATCTAGAGTGGGAAGCTGATGACCTCTTGGTTGACCAGCGTTAGGGGGAGACCCTCTTCTTGATCTTTAGATTAGGTGTGTGTGTGTTGTGATGTGCTCCCCCGTAATCATGCTATATGTGCCTAGATGATCCTCCTCACCCTTGTCAGTGCTTGGATATAGGCATGGTGTTTGTGTTGTAAACCTTCTTCTATATGTATCTCTATTCTTCCATGTTTGTGATTGAATTTTGGTAAATTGGGGATGATGAAAAGCATCTGGAGCATTTAGGCCTCCTTCCATGTTGACCCAATTTTTTATTTTTGCTTTGTTTATCGTTCATTCTTCTTGATCTAGTTGGGGATTGATGATCTTTTTCCTCTTGCCGCGGTAACCTACTACTTATAAATAAAGGCAGATCTAACCCCGCGAAACCAGATCCCCCTGTGCCCTTTGTTTGTGATCTATTTTCTTTTACCTTTCCCTTTATCTTTCTCTCTTCTTTGCTTGAGTTGTCCCTTTCATGTGTGACAACGCCTTTTTTACATTAATTGGTCTTTAGAAAATGCATTCGTTTCCAAACGAATATTTTCCTGAAGATCCTTCATACACTTTATTAGAATTGCATTCTCAACTTGAAACCCTAGCAAAACATATTTCCTTCATCATGGGTTTGTAAAGAAAGGACTTGGAAACCCTCCTCTGAAGCAAGAACAATATTAGTCTTCCCCTCGCATGGGCGCATCTCCTTCCTTTCAAATTCCTTGATGAAGTGAACATCTTTCAAAAGGATTCCTTGGTGACGAATCGACTCGAGAAGGAAGATGATAGATTTTGAATAGTGTGTCCCTTGAATGAACCCCTCCTATTCACCTCGGGTTCCCAAGGAACCCCTTCAAAAGTTTTCAACAGGTTCTATAGCATCTAGCTTGGGGGCAGCTCGACTAGACCAACTTCACACCTTGACATCTAGTCTGGGGGTAGCCCAACTAGACCATCCTCACATCCTTACGTCTAGCTTGGGGGTAGCCTGACTAGACTTCACTTTTCAAGCAACGCGTCTCTTGAGTGGACCCTCCTTCCTTTTGAAGGGTTCCCGAGGGAGCCCTTTAAAAGTATTACAACTTAGCGATGGTCTGCATGATTGTCCGTTCACTGGTCTATGCAGCCACTTCCTGATGTGTTCTATCTACGGGTAAACATGTCGCCCGCTTTGACTCTGTAGAGTCCCCTTTACTTGGTCTCCCTCATGTGAGAGTTCTTGGGGGATACCTTCCTTGCAGATCTGCGGGTTTGTAATGTGCTCTTCTCAATCTCCCTCATGTGAGAGTTCTTGGGGGATACCTTCCTTGCAGCTCCATGGATCTGTAAGGTTCTTTTCTTGGTTTACTTCATGTGAGAGTTCTTGAAGGAGACGTCCCTTGCAGGACCGTGAACCTATGAGGCGCTTTCATACTTCAACTTTGTAGTTCTGCAGAATTATGATGTCCTTTCCTACACTTTTGGGTTCGCCAGACTGTGCTTTGCTTCCTCATCGGTTTAGGTATACATCTCTTACTCTATTACTTCCTTACTACTCTACTTTACCGAAGCACTCATCAATACTCATGCTCGCTAAAGTGGGGGAAAAATGTATGAGGGTGAATTTACACTCCTAACAAAAATTCCCTTTTACCCCTTGCATTTTAGAAAACCTAAGGCAAAGGCTTAATTCCACTTAAGCCCACTGTCCACATCACACTTGACACCTATTTTGTGTGTCGGTGGAGGCATTTTTGTTGGAGACACCCACACGGTGTGCAGACATCCTCACGGTGCACTTACATCCCTAGCAGATTCTTGTGGCTAGAGACTGCAGAGATGTTACACTTTCGATTGGAAATTGAAGTGTAACACTCCTCTTTGGCTGGTTGACTCGAATATGGCCATTTTTCATCCCTTTCTTCATAATCTTCACTCTCTCATCCATTCTCAAGTTTGGACAATGTTTGGTGAGATCTTGGGTTCATCACTTCACATTTTCTCCACTCTTTCAAGCATCCACAAGCTTTGTAGCAACAATTCACACTCCATTGCAACAATCTACCACTCCATCACTCCGATAGTGCGAGCACAAGACAAACACCATTGCAGTAGAGGCTTCAGTTCCTCTTATTTTCTCCTCCACAAGCCTTGAAGGCTTTGGAAGGGAGGTGGTAAGATCCTCTCATCTCCTATATTGTCTTTGGTTGAGTAAGCAAATATTGTTTTGTAGTGTCTTTTGTTTAGGTAGCTTGTATTCCTTTCTTTATCTTAATTCCTATTGTTGTAAACTTGGCTATCCGTGGAGGTGGAAACACCAAAATGGGGGTCTAACTGAGGCAGGCCTATAAATAGCCCCAACATTTCCCCCTTTTTCTGTGTGCAGGTGGAGAGATATCAAAGCAAGCTGGCGGGAGGATTGTTCTACAAAATTGTCTTCGTCACCCTTGCAGTAATATATTTCTTTGATTACGTTCATATTCATGTTTTGTCTCTTCTTAATCTCATTCTTCTATTCAAGAAACCTCTAGACTAGGCTAGTATTCCTTTTTTAAGGAATTCAACCTCGTCTCTTTGGTTTTTTGGCCCTACGGATGCCAGCGCGCTTGTGAGACATCGACGTTCCTGTGAGACACCAGCACGCCGCACTGTCATCCCTGAACCACGCTTTTGTTCTTCGAAAAAGAGCTACCTAAGACGTAGAGTTGACCTTAAAAAGTGACTCACCCGGTCTCCCTTCAGTTCTCGAGATTGCAGAGTGATCAAAGGACACATAGTCTTCATCATTCTAATCCCTTCTATCCTAACCTTCCTTTAAATTGAGGTAAGTTAGGGCAGCCTTTCCGCTCTTGGCCTTTCATGACCTAGGGCCTTGCAATGGTTGGTCCCCCTCTCTTACACTTGCATTCCATCTTCAGGCTGAGAGAACCTTTAAGACTACTCTGTTCATGTGATGGCATGTCATCACCAGAATTTCAAACACTAACTCTGGCTGACCTACACACAAATGATAGAGAAGTGCTCGATTGACACATCTTGCACTGATAAGAAACTTCACAAAAGCAATTGTTAATCACAAAAAGTTAGACTCCCAATTGCTATGAAAGAAATAATGAGCCTTCATCCATATTTATGAGCCAATTGATGATTTCGATCATCGATGCTCCAAAAGAGCACGAGTGAGCGAGTGATTATTCGTTGGAATTTGTTTCATCATTGTTAATTCCTAGGTACATTGAAATCGGCGTACCATTCATCTTAATTTTTAGGAAGTGGTTCTTCGCACACATGGAGCTCAGGCTGATATCCTTTGAAGAGCATATGCCATTAATGCTCACTATTTTTTAGTGTCCAAAAGGCCGTCACATGGACAATTCTGTACTTTGAATATGAGCCATCGATATCATCGAGATGGCACCTCAGATGACTCAGATCGAGTCAAAGATATTTGAAAATTCCATTCTGTTGCACGTCCGGTCCACCAACTAATGGTGTCTTTCCAAGTTAGAAAACACGTCCATCACCCACGGGCCCCATCCAGCTTTCAAAAACTACTAGTAGAATCCACATGGTGCCATTGCACAGACCATGCACGACATTAGGTGACATTATTCAATAATCTATGCGGCACACACTCTATGACTTAGATTTGATTAGAAGGTACGTTAGAGTCATCAATTTACCACCAACTAAGACCATGTTGATAGTGGGGATTGGTACCCACTTGAACTAGAGGACGCGTGGCGCAATCACGCACACCTCACAACCCAACCAAAATACATTTTTTAAATACTGCATGACGTGTGTACAAGGGCTCAGGTGAAATATGAGGGCTCATAATTTATGCATGTGCACACATTTTATTGTTTATAAGGAAGGGGCCATGAGCTAGGTGACGGGCAATGACCCCTTGATAAAAATTAAAGAATTAAGACATAAGTCGTTAAAAGCAAATTTTTTTAGGCTAACTATGAAATATTTGATAAAAATCCGATGATCGACAAGCTTAGGCAAAAGGGGCCGATAATGACAACGAGCAAAATGACATAAGTCATTACTAAAACAACCAACAAATTGGTTAAGGGGTCAACAAACAGACATAACACGAGGGTTTAAGGTCCAATAAATTTGAACAGTGTGAAACAAGGGCATTAGACCTTAAAACCTTAAGCCAAACCATAACGCAATAGGTGAAAGATCATGAAAAATGTCAAGGAACCAACCTAAAAAATGTGAAAATTTTGAAGTTCTATCAGTGGCTCCAGCTTGGGGATGTATACCCTTGGTGGGTATGGCAAGAATCCAGATCTCAGGTAGAAGTAGACCAATAAAATAAAAAACCAAGAACCTGTCCGGACAAGACAAGTAGACAAAACAGGAAAGAAACACACCACACCTATATACAAATATTTACATAGCTGTACAAGGTTTCCTTTGTTAGGAGAATTCATCCAATTTCACTAGCTTCAATTTGTGAACCTGGTGCATCAAGGGTTTCCAAGATTTGGAGCCAAAACTATCGTTTATCAAAGGCCTTCTTTTTACATACCTATACTAGATGAGCACTCATAGTAGACAAGTCCCAACACTCTGCATTATTATGATGGATGCCAATGATTCCCCATGTCTTAGCATTGCCTTGTTTACCAATCTTAGGCTTGTCAAGTCGAAGTGGAAAGAAGAAACATCCATAGTCCACTTGATCACAATCACCTTGCATATTAAATTTACAACCTTCAAGGACACAATGCATCAAAACAAGACCACAGTCTTCTGAAGCACTAGATAAGAGAGATACAGATTCAAGAACTTCTTCACCCTATCCTACATAAATTCCATTCGTGTTGAAAGGAAACAAATTCATAATGATGCCCAAAAGGTGAGGAGGATCAACAAAAAACTCAACCATAAATTCATGTTGACGGACATCATACCCAACATTATTTAGTTGCCCAATAGATGAGCCAAATTATCATTCATCAGTGATGAGCCCCAAAGCTAATGCAAAATCTTTGTGTGCATCAAAGTATATAGTTCTAGCACTAATTTCTACGACTCTTTCTTTATTAGTGGACACATTATTTATGAAACATTTACCTTTAGATTCAACATTTACACCCTGAAAAATGACACCAATGTTCTCACATCGTTTATCACCTCTAACTTCACAATGCTTCTCCCCTTGTAACTAGAATACTTGCAAGTCATTGTCACAAAACAAATTGTACTTATGGGATAGACATTCAGAGACCCCAGTTTCCTCTTGGTCTTCAAATTCATTCTTCACAGTAGTGCCAAATGTGAAAGCTTCACAAACATTCTCATTAATAAACATGCTAGTGCACTGCTCATATCCATTCCCTGACCATATATCCAAAGCATTATTAGAATCCTCAAAAAGAGGATTGTTCCTTCGCCAACCAATGAACTCATTTTTATCAACTGGCACAGATGAATTTTCATCAAAAAGAGGGTTTTCTATTACATTAATTTCTGTTTGGGAAACCTCTACCCCTTTTATATGAAAGTGTAGCCTTTTTTAGCTTATCATCACCCATAAGATTCTTGCAAACTTTTGAAAGAAGGTCTCCCTTCATTTGGTAGGGATATTCATAGTCATTAAAAGAGAAACATGACTTTGTATCATCATAACCACCACAACATAAGAATTCATCAATAGTGAGGCTGCATTCAGATCTCTCTGACTGGATATCATAATATCCACAGTCAATATCTTGATCATTAGCAAGAGATTGATCATTATCAACATTAAAATCATATCTATTGATCAGATCATTTGATGGTGCAACCATTCAGACCTCATCCAACCCTTCATCCTTTATTACCTCCCAAGATCTTGATATAGACACATCACACACTTCATCACAACAGGGTCATCATCCCCATCACTGTAATGATAATATGTCCATATAAAATTAGTGAATTGGTTGCAATCATCCTATTCTAACTCACTTTATTCATCAGTTTGTACTAATTCTTTCTTCTCCCTAGTAGGATTAGGATCACTAACTCCAGAAGCATCTGATGTTGTGCTTGGTTGCTCTCGATTCCTTCTGCCAATTGTATCTAGTCAACTATTTGGCCTAAAATTTTAGGCTTTAATTCCTTTGGCAACATACTTGTTCCTTACTGGTATATTTCACAAAACAAGTCAATACACATTGACTCTTTATGTCTGAAACTCTATGGTATTTCCAAAAATATATCCATAAATCTATGGAATAGGTCATGGGGAAACTCACCTTGACCTCTCCTTATATCACATAATATTCTAGCATGAGAAACATGATCAACCCTTCTGAAAACTTGAGGGCCCCTCTCTTGGGGCTCACTATGATCAACACAATGTGGTGATGGAGCAAGTGGGACAACATGATGTATATCTTCTTGGCATGATTCTTCAATGGTTGATTCATCAACTGTAGTTGCACAAGATGCACCAAAATGACCAGATTAGTAGTTAGACATCCCTTCATTATTGAATACTTGAGGTTGTTTTCAATGTCCATAGAACTCTGATATGCCTGGCACAATGTTGTAGGCTCTTTATCTCTCAATAGATAGCCCATCTTTTTGTCAAAAACACCTAGATATACAATCAACCACTCTGCATCATTTGGTCTTATGCTTTTTGGAATATCCCTTATTGCCTTAGTAAATCTAAGATTGAAAGCAGGGACCAATTCATCTTCATTTCTATAGATTTCCATAAAGATTTTCCTTACCATACCTGGATTTATCCTTTCACCAAACTGTTCTGCAACAACTACCTTAAATTGATTCCATGAAACTATAGAACATGCTGGTAAATATGAGAACCAATAATCTCTAGCATCATCCTTCAAATATTGAACAAAAAGTTACATGACAACATCCTCATGATTTACCTCATAATCTCCCATCAAATCCATAAATGTAAGCATATGCTTAGAAGCTGATTCCGAATTTTTCCCTATGAACTTGGGCAAATATTTCCAAATAGTTTTAGGAGTTAGGTTCGAAAAACCCTTAATACCACTAAAATTGAATGGCATGTACCTTTCAATAACAAAATCCCTTTGAGGACATGATAAAAACCGTTTTCCCTTCATACTTCTACTTGATATTTCACAGGGAAAAACATTCAAGAGTAAAATTCAAATACCTCTCATACTATTACTGATATTACACATTACACCATTAGAAGTATAAAAATACCTAATACCATTCCATTTCTTGATGCAATTTCATCCAATAGGGAATCATTTATCATCTCAAGTCTTGAAGATTTCACAAATTATTCTCAAACATAATAACGCTTTCTTTCGATTTATAAGAATACCTGGAAATTTGCAGCAACTGTCAACCTTTCATCCCAACAACAAGTTTCACAGCTCTGGGAATTTTCTTCACTTCTTTAATAGGTTTTTTAGATAGAGTCACCACCTCCTTTATGGAGAACTGAACTTCAAAGAAACATGAAGCCCTTTCATAAGTAAATTTCATTCTGGGTTGTCTCCACAAGCAGAGTCATTCATAAATTTTTAAAGTCTTACTGCAACCAAAACCTTTCCAGGTTCTCAAACCTTCAATTTCTGAACAAAATATTTAGATCCACCAAATGCTTGACTCTATGGTACTACCATATGTGCCTGTGATTCTTTCTTTTATAAACTTCTCAGAGTTCTCCCTAGTAGAGTCACCATTTTTGTTGGTGTTTTTTCTTACTAGACCCCAGACTTCTCTAAAGGGATGCCATGCCTTATATTCAAGAAATTCTTATGCTAGAAGGCCAATATAATGAGTAAATATTCCAAGGCCTTTACTCCTAATCTTTAGGCTCTGTGAGACCAAGGGGGGTGTCCCTTATTGTGTTCATATGATATTCAAAACCTCAAGAACACTTCCATACACATATTTTTCCCTACTGAGTGCAAATAGACATTATTCATCAAAGGTTTGGCTCACCTTCAAACAAATAACCACTAAGTTTCTAGGAACTTTGGTATTTACGAGACTTACATCTCAACATGTGTACGATTTGAATTATGTAGTGTTCCAATCTTGAATCCATAGACGGGTATTTGCTGATTTTATTAAACTACAAGAATTCCAAATGAATAAGCCAATGCCTCATCAAATTGGGCAAGATTCAAGCATGAAATATTCAGTCCTACACAATATTCAACCCTGATATGAGTGAACGATTCTCACAATGCATTACATCATAAAACTTCATAGTACTTAAAGCATCACTTCTTATCAAATCCTTAGTACATTATCATAGAACTATGACTCTTTCTCAAGCATTTGATTAAATCATTGAGTTGAGGGAAGAAATAGAATCATACATTCAAATGAAACATTGAAGATAAATGAAACTACACTTGATACTTTCATTTATAATCTATCACAAGAATACATAGGAGAGCATATACTTTAATTTTCTCAGATTTGTTTCGATATCAATAATTGCATAGACAATTTAAGACTATTTCATATATAAACCCTACTCAAGACAATTTGTGGTAGATTCACCAAGAATTCTACATTATGTGCATTCACTATACCCTACCTAGATCTTACTGGATTCAAAAGTTTGACCCCTGTAATGAGCCTTGAAATCTCTTTTATAACACAAGAGAGAAACAAGCTTCAGGCTCATTACAGTCACATTTCAACATAATTTCATTTCAATACAAAAAAATCATTTGCATTTCAAAGTCCCAGACGGTTAGATGCAATCATGTACCGCATAGGGGAATCAAAACTCATAACAAATAGCCGATGTTACCCCACCTATTATAAAATGCCATTATGGCCTGTCATCCATATCCACGTTGAACCAAAAAGAGACCCAATGCACACCATGACCAAAAACCAAAAAACCATCACCATCAGATCGAACCAGCACTAGGGCCACAGTACTTGCACCCGCTTTGTGTCTTTTCCATAGTAGGAGGAAAAAAAAACTACTTCCTCATCATTGAAATGATTCTCAACACCAGAACTAGTAACATCATTCGGTTCCACCACAAAAAATGGAGAAACTACGAGGACCTCTTCATTCACACTAGCCATCTCGGTCAACGCCACAAAAGTTTTTCCATAGTCAGAGTCAGTCTCTGTGTCTCTATCACCAGAGCTATCAGAAATATCAATGGGCGAATTCTGCTTGCCTAGATAACCGCAACCATACCTTACTCTAGCCTTCGATCTTCGCTCTAACTTCACAGACCCCTCCTCTTGGGAACACACTGCCTCTTTTGTAATTGCAACCAAGATTTTCAGCCGAGAGATGCACCTAGTAACTCCTGAGATGGGATTCTTGCATTCCATCTTCAGGCTGAGAGAGCCTTGAAGACTACTTTGTTCATGTGATGGAATGCCATCACTAGACTTTCAAACACTAACTCTGGCTAACCTACGCACAGATGATGGAGAAGTGCTCGACCGACTCATCTTGCACTGATCAAAAACTTCACAAAAGAAATCGTTAACCACAAAAAATTCAGACTCCTAATTGATATGACGGAAATGATGAGCCTTCATCCATATTTATGAGCCAATTGATGATGTCGATCATCGATGCTTGAAAAGAGCATGAGTGTAACGCCTCGCCACACAACCCTAGAGGAAGTTGCAACAACTACTTAAACATGCTAATTTTTTGTTTTGTTTAAGTACAAACAATAAGTAAGTTCGATAACTAATGCCAACAACCTCTAAGGTTACGAGACAGAGGTTATATAGAACCTCAACAAAAAACATGAATAAAACCATGTCAATTATTTAATTAATAAAATAACACATACATTCCAAGTAAGATAATTTTACAACAAGCATAATATATAACTTTCAAATGCATTAATCCATTCATTAAACAATAAGATTACAACACTCATTCCCCGAATGAGGCAAGTCCAACAAATAGGATTACAATTACAAAATTCCACCTCGATAACACAAAGGGATAATAATTAAAATAATAACTAAAATGGAAACAAGTAAGAACTGCAACAGAAACCACGAGCTCTCCAACTGGAAGTATCATCCACATGAACATTAAAGAAAGAACCCAATGGATTTAGGTGCACGCCACCCAACCAAGTGGAACCCAAAGGCCCACCCCCCTGTGCTAGGAGATAGTAACAAGAATTCTATCCAAGGACGTCTATGTCTAGACATAGGCTAACATAACCATACTGAAATAAATATAGTGACATCATCGACACAAGGTTACAATGCTTCCATAATTACATAATCAACTGCATCACTGATGCGAACATACTGCCGACCTAGGAGAAGTGTCATCACAATGTTACATGGGTTATCCTGGTGAGTCTTCCTAGGTCCCGACCCCCATCTCGGGTTATCCTGGTAATCTCTAATGACTTTCGGCACCTCATGTAAACCAATGCGGAATCAGTTATCTTTCATAGAGACAAGATAACGATCTTGCCATTCTAGGCCTTCTCGTCTCGACCCAAGTCTATACAACCCCTTGTGTTCCTGAGCGAGGCATAATTATCTTATTAAGTGTTTGATACTACATGATGCTCTAATCAGTTAATTTAGTTATCACTGGATTAACTAACTTACAACGAGTTATCCTGGCACCACTTCGTGTGCCGATCCTCGTTACAAGCCACTCCTCTAAGACGACACGTGGAACAACTCCACAACCCAAGGGTACACAAGTGTGACATAAGGATACCACTTCTCTAACCATGACATACAACCAACACACTCCCGTTCATGATAACCGATAAATAAACTGGTTAAACGCACTACCCAAGGTGATCTATGGTTGACTACACAGTAAGACAACCCACAACTTGAAATCCCGACTGGAAGACTTGATTAAATATTAAAAACCCACATTTCCCAAATGATAATGCACGTAGATCAATACCAAGACAAGAATCAGATCTACTTTGGGTTCACTAAACCGATTTCCTCACTAACATTGAGTAATGGTGCGTTAAATGAGCGGAATTAAACAAAACGTCATTTCAAATAAGGGAAAATAATACTAACCATAAATTTCCACATTGACATTCGAATACAAGAAATAATTACCAATCCATGAACAAATCGAATCCCATGATTAAATAAAATATTGATCCTACAATTAATTAAACTCATTTTCTAATACAAAACAATATTCCCCATTTAAATAATGTAATAATACAATGAAATACCCATATTCAAATTGCTAATATTAAAACATTACAAAGATTATTATTATTTAAATCTCACAATTATGTTATAAAACATAATATTAGACCTATTGAAAGCATTTAATATTATATTAAAACATAATATTAACATCATTTAATATTATATTAAATTCTAATATTAAAATCATTTAATAAAGTCCTAAATTATAACTTTAACATATATTATTATACCATGATAATAAAATATTATAATAATATACTATTTAAAATATTATAATAATATACTATTTAAAATATTATAATAATATAATATTTAAAATATTATAATAATATAATATTTAAAATATTATAAAATTTATAATATTAAATTATAATAAAATATAATATTATATATGAATCTCTTTTTTTAATAAATTTTAAAAGACTTAAAGCCCGCCTTGGTTCGCGCGCCAACCCTAGAGTTGGGTCACGTGACCTCGGACTCCGTGCGCAATGAGGGCTGATCAAAAAACCTGATCGTGACTTCCATGGCCGACGACAACGGAAGAAACTGTGGCGGCCGCAGGAGGCGGCGCCACCAGATAGAGGAAGAGGCAGTGGGAGAGGCCCACGTAGGGCGCAGGGAATAGGGGAGGCGGCGTGGACGGCGGAGCCGGCCACCACTGGTGGTCGAGTGCGCTGCACAGTCCGCTAAGGCCGCGAACGGGGAGGTCGCGCTGGGCGCGTTTCCCTAGCGCCCCCCCTTTTTAAAACTCCTTTATTTTTATTTTTATTTTTTTATATTTTATTTTTAATTTGCTCAACAAATGACTGTCATTTATATATATATATATATATATATATATATATATATATATATATATATATATATTTTTTTTTTGAACAACAAAAAAATCAGAACCTTAAAAGGCACAACCGGGCTTAGGAAAAAGATAAAATTCTAGCAAATTTTATTTTTTTATAAAAAAATTTCCCAGCATAACCTTATAATATGAAATTATAAAAAAATTAATCACAACCTATTATATATATATGAATCTATATATATAATTAGCTATTCAACCATGCTAGAACTTCAAATAAATTGAAGAACAAATGAAAACAAAATAAAATTGAATTAACAATTTGCAACAATAGATTTGTTTCCCAACCTTAAACAAACTTATTCAATTTGAAAACAAAGTTATCAACCAGATTTATTTTGCACACCAATTCACACAACAATATTGAATCAGCCAAAATTTCAATTAAACAAGATGAGAACCTGTTTCTCTTGAAGTATGCTGAAGGTCCTGCTGGTGCTTCGAAACCCTTTTGAGCTCCACAGATTCCTTGAGCTTTTTGTCCAAACCCACAAAATTGAGCAACCTTCCTCTTCTCTTTTCAATTTTTCCCCAAAAACTCCATTCCCAAGATTTGTGAAGAAATTCAAAGATAACCAAAAATCCTTCCAAAAATCCTACAACAACCCTCATAAATTCTAGAAAACAAAATAGGAAATATCTATTTTTGAATTTTTTTTGAATTTTCAAACTTCAAAATTGACTTTTAATTCATTTTCCTAATTTCCAATCCCAACTTAAATATGCATGTTTTTCCAAAATAGATAATGTAAATCATTTTCACATAAATAACTTAATCACTTAATAAAATAAATCTACCATAAGATTAAAATATTTATTAATTAAATTAAATTACTCAATAATTTAATTACATTTCTAACATTATTCTAACCTCCAAAATAAATTGAAATCAGACAATTAGAACAAAATAGCACAAATGGACCATACTAGGACGACAACACACTACGACTAGGGTGATGACTCAGCACGGAAATACTAGCTACTATCTCCCAATCGAATACTGTTGGGCCTTGGACACGCTCGAACCTGTGAAACTAGGTGGAGTCGATGTCCTGTACCTGTCAACCTGTGAACAAAGAATATATCAACATGCAATAATATGTCATAAATAAGGCACACCGTGAAGAGGAAATCACGAGATCGCACGACACTCGCAAGCGAGTGATGCGATACCGTCCTCTTCACTAATACAATAGTTCTAACTGACACATCTAACATAGCAACATAATCAAAAGCATGAAACATCATAAATTAAATATCCACTTATGCTAATTCCAAACATGCCATAATAATCACATCAAAATATAGTATCATCACATCAAGATACATCACGATAAAACAGTGATCCACTGTAACCAAGTACATAGTCCAACTACAACACAAAACTAAATCATAAAGAGGAGACAACATAGTTCGCACAATAGAGCAAAACGAAGGGGTGTTACAATGAGTGAGCGAGTGATTATTTGCTGGTGTCTTTTTCATCACTATTAATTCCTAGGTACATGGAAATCGGTGTACCATTCATCATAATCGCCAGGAAGTCGTTCTTCACACGCATGGAGCTGAGGCTAATATCCTCTGAAGAGAATATGCCATTAATGCTCGCTATTTGCAGTGTCCAAAAGACCATCACATGGCGAATTATGTACTTTGAATATGAGCCATCGATCAATCGCCGAGATGGCACCTTGGATGACTCAGATTGAGTCAAAGATATTTGAAAATTCCATGTTGTTGCATGGCTAGTCTACTGACCAATGGTGTATTTCTAAGTCAGAAAACATGTCCGTCACTCGCAGGCTCCATCCACCTTTCAAACGCCGCCAGTAGAATCCACGTGGCACCATCACGCAAACCGCACATGACATTAGGTGACATTATTGAATAACCTACGTGGCACACACTCTATGGCTTAGATTTGATCAGATGGTACGTTGGAGCCGTCAATTTACCGCCAGCTAAGACCATGCCGATAGTGGAGATTGGGTCCCACTTGAAGTGGAGGACACGTGGCGCAATCGTGCACATCACATGACCCAACCAAAATACAATTTTATAATACTGTGCGGCATGCGCGCAAGGGCTCGAGTGAAATTCGACGGCTCGAACTTTATGCACATGCACATATTTTCTTGTTTATAAGGAAGGGGCCATGAGCTAGGCGATGGGAAATGACCCCTTGATAAAAATTAAAGACTTAAGACATAACTCTTTAGAAGCAAAATTTTTAGGCTGACCATAAAATATTTGATAAAAACCCGATGAGTGGCGGGCTTAGGCAAAAGGGGCCGGTAATGACAATGAGCCAAATGACATAAGTCATTACTACAACAACCGACAACCTGGTGAAGGGGTCAATGAAGAGACACAACATGAGGGTTTAAGGCTCAATAAATTTGAACAGTGTGAAACAAGGGCATTAGACCTTAAAATACTAGGTCGAACCATCAACACAATAGGTGAAAGATCATGAAAAATGTCAAGGAACCAACCTAAAAAATGTCAAAATTTTGAAGTTCTATCATATCCTACTGGACATAAATTTATTGAACTCAAAATTGGAAAGGAAGTATTTGAATCACACCTTTCAGGAAGGTAACCAAGTGGTGGATGGCCTGGCCAACTTGGCTTCCTCTTGGAGTCTATGCAAATTTTGAAAAGAATCAAGGTTCTACCCACAAATATACAATGATTAATCCTTGTGGAACAAAGAAATATAACCGTTTAATGGTGGCCAACAATGCTAATTTTTGTGGGTACAGGTGGCACTACACTTTAGGGCCTTTGATGACAGGGACTAAGTTGGATGATGTGGTGTGTTTAAAGTGGGTTGCTGAGTGGTTCTTTGGTTTCATGACTATGTACGGTCGGGTCCTTCCCCTTTATGGGATGTCTTATCATAATTACTGCATATCCCACCAAATCTTTGGGAATGTGTGTATTGCGATGTTTATCTCCAACTTGCTTGATAATTCTATTCTGATCAAGCTAATGATGACCATAAGATTTTATGAGGTGTACTCAATGAATTCAAATTTTGGCCCCATGGCTAAAAGGTATGGAAAAATGTGTAAGATCAATGTGGCTTTTGGCACATCAGGTATTAATTATCTAATATTTTTTTTATCATGGCTTATTACCTAAGCTTATTGTACTTGAGGAAAGATTATGGCCCTGTGGTTTTGGCTTCATTGGGAATGACCACTGGAGCATGTAAAATTCTGAAAGCTTTAATTACGCCTTATTATCCTTGGTGGCTTGGTAATGATGTTATAAGGGCAGACAATCTCACTAGTAGCTAGTCCATTTTTTGGAAAACTTTGTTTTCTTGGGCTAGCTTCTATGTGTTGTGGGTTGAGATTGGTGGTGATAGGGTCAGGATCGAGCCAGACAACTACGAATTTTTTTGTAGAGACCCCATTGTGTGGCATATCTGTATTGAGAGGGGTTTGGCACCACTGTTAGAAAGTTTGGTGGATCATGATGAAAAGTGTCAGCTCAATTTGATGGTTCATGGAGGGATAGAAGAGTCACCATGGGAAGAATTTCATTTGAGGTTAATGAGAAAGTGATATCCAAGGCGATGAGCCTTTCCTGCAATAGAAAGAAGTACAAGAAGCACACCAAAACTCGAGACCTTGAAAGTCTCAATGCCTTCTTCAGAGACAATGAGAAGCCAATTAAGAAACAATTAGGATTTGACAGAGAGACACTTCCAAAACCCTAGGACAAGGTGTGTCTTTCTCATGAATATGTTACTTTAGAAGGTATATTTAAGGTTTTTTACTTTTATCATCTTCACTACTAAACCACCTAAGGCACAAAATGATTCTCAACTTTCCCTTCCTTTTGTTGACCTCCCTTAAAAATTTGATCAAGGAATCCCATGAAGCTTCCACTCTTAACCCTGACTTGCGACCTCCCCTACCTCTGCACTAGGGCCTCATTCTTAGGCTCTATCACTTCCATTTGGCCCTGTGCCAGCCAAAAGCCTTCTCAGCTGTTCGAGTGGAAGAATTGGAACCACTTGACCTTGCCTTTGAAAAACTGTCTCCTACTGCTTTAGTGGGTCCTAAGAGAAAACTCCCCCCTCTTGAAATTGAACCCAGTGTTGCACCTAAATCTAAACCCCCATCAAAAAAGAAGAAGGGGGAGGTCTGGTTGGCCAAGTCCAATGTTGTGGTTGGATTGTGCAAGCTAAAGAACAAACCCACCATGTTGGATAATAAACCTATGACTAAGAAGAAGGAAAAAAATCTGTGTGCCAGGTGGAGTTGCAAGCCACTGACAACAAGGGAAAAAGTGTTGCGGAAAAATATTCCAAAGGTGACACTATTTTGGCTGCGAGCATTGACATGGGGACGAAAAAAACTAGCATCTAGAGGTCCCATAGATTGGCAAAGAACAAGAAATGGATTTCAGTGGATGATATTTCAGGCGATTCAGAGCGAACTGGTGACAAAGTGGAAGGTAAGAAAGACACTGTTGGGGAGAAAGAGGAATTTGTGGAGGGTCCTAGCCACTTCTAGGACTTGAACATAATGCTCAAAGAGGATTCCACCCACTCTTCGGATCCCAGGGCTATTGAGGAAGAGATGACCCAATGGAAGAATGACAAGGACAAGGACATCAACAAGCTATGGGAGTGGGTGGTGAAACTTGAATGAAAATTCAACAGGCT
The DNA here is from genome assembly GCA_007115665.2 of Sequoiadendron giganteum. Taxonomy (NCBI): domain Eukaryota; kingdom Viridiplantae; phylum Streptophyta; class Pinopsida; order Cupressales; family Cupressaceae; genus Sequoiadendron; species Sequoiadendron giganteum. The sequence goes on along the minus strand of CM021105.1, from coordinate 342,642,282 downwards.
GACTCGTTTCACTATTAAGATAATTCACAAGTCTTTAGTCACACTTTCTGATGTCATCAAGGAGGAGGCATACAAGAATATCGAAGGTGAAGGTCCCAACTAGATTGGGGATGATGTTTTAAATCTCCTCATTTAGAAATGGGAAGGTGCTACCAATTAGTGGATTGGTCTACTTGTTTTTGTTGGGTCTCTACTGTCAGTGTGCAATGTTTGTGTCCTTTTTCTGTTGTTTTTAGTTTGGTTTCTATGATGTTCTATTGAACTTGGCTCCTTTTTGGCCTCGCGGGCTCTTCGTGTAACACTCATACAATACACAAGCTCAACAATCAAGACCCAAACAAATCCCAAAAATCATGATAGTGCAATGTTACTTTGATATCAAATGTCATGCCCAAACTTTTACTTAGCCATAACACACTTAGGTTAAAACACAACCGATTTTTAAAATTAAATCATTAATTAGTACTATAACAATATTAAGTTTATTGCTATTCACATATAATTATAACAAGAGATTAAAATTATATGCATACATTTAAATAATTATAATCTTGTTTAAATTGTAAGATTATTAACTTCTTTGATAATTTTATAATTAATTAGAGATTTATTAAATTTAAATATTTAAATATTTAACAAATATTTAGTGTCTTATAATTTATTTACGTCATGACAAAATTTCTAACCTTAATTTAATTTCAAAATTAAACTAATTTGTAAATTCTAGAATATAGTATATTTATTATCAAGTGATTATAATACAATTGAATAAGTTAAACTAATTATCTAGTTATTAAAAAATAAATAAATTATATAAAACTAAATATCTATGTTAAAGTAATTCAAATAATTGTTGTTAAATAAATCTAGAATAAATCAAGATAAAAAATTAGGTACACAATTATTCTTTTTCTATATATATTTATTTATATGCAATTAATTTTGAATAATAAAGTATCAACTTAACAAATAGTTTAATTTAATTGATTATTTAAAATATTTGACAAAATTAAATAAGCTAAACACTTTTCATGAGTTTCATTTAAATATAATCAAATTCATGAAGCATAATTTATTTTAATTATTTAAATACAAATATTAATATTAATTCAAATATTTATTTAAAAATTAAAGCAATATCAAATTTAGAAATTAAGAAATATGAAAAGAAAAGAAAAAAATTAAATTCTTAATTTTACTTATTGTTTTTCATTTGCAAACTCCTTTTATTATTTTTTTATTTTTATTGTAAGGAAAGAAACTAGAAGTACAAATTTCTATGAAGTCAAGAAATTTCATTTTTTCATAATATTTCTTTCTCTTTGTTTTGTCGATAAGTACATCGATAATTTAGAAGGGAGGCTTGGCAGATGGCAATGTGAAGTACTTCAAAATAAAGCCAGTGAATGGTGAAGCAGATACAAGCATGAAGAACATGAACAACAGGGCGTAGGAATGTGAGACGTACTTGGCAACCTTCAGAAGTGGAGATATGGTAGATTGGAATGCTTTACCTTACACATTTTAAAAGGTTTCAAGGAATTCTCTATGTATAGCGATGCAAAAAATGTTAAGTATTTTCTTTATATTGCTACTGTTGCCAACACAACCTGTAGATGTGTATGGAATTTTAAATTAGAGGAGAATAAGGAGTAGTCTATGTGATTTGGTTGTCCTTACTTGTAATTTTTATTAGTTGAATGAATTAAATGAACTAGTTGTAAATGCTCGATTTTACTAACTGTCATTTGGATTTCCATCAATTCAAGTGTTTCCTTTTGAGTGTTGTTGAAATTACTTCCATCTAAGAATTGACTGTCATCAATTATTACTTCCATCTGTGAATTGGCTACCATCATTTGGTATTAGAACCTAAAAGGTTTGGGAAGTGGAAGTCAATATGCTCGTGGGATTTTGACAAGTATGTGTGTTAGAGTTTCACAGATTAACAAGAAGAACCTGGGTACCAAAAGACTAGGCAAAGGAAAAGGAAATAAGCCTTAGGTGAGGTATCAAGAAGACAAGAAAATAAAAAGATGAATAAAAAGACACAAGATTCAGTATGGGACAAAGAAATGAAAGAGTTGAGAAGAGATTTGGAGAGATGTAAGTTATTGGTGAAGTAAAGGCTTGAGGAAAGAAGCCTCAAATGTGATTGGTATTGGCCCATAAAAAAGAAGTTGAAGTGGTCAGTAAAGTTGATTGTAAAGAAAATAAGAAGACAAGGTGTGTCAACCTTGAAAAGAGAGGATAAAAGAAATTGGGACAACGAGAAGTTGCTAAGTGAGCAACGTGCACCGAAAGAGGTGAAGGAAGTTCTCACTGGAGAGAACCTAAGGACAAGAAATGGACAACAAGAGTGGAAAGCAAGGTATGATGAAGGATTGAAGAATGAAGAGAAAGAGGAAGAAGTTGATGTGGAAGGAAAAGAGATGAATGGTGAAGAAATTACAAAGTTAGAATTTGAAGAAGGTGCAACAAGTGTAGAAGATTTGTGGGCATGATTTTCAGTGATAGGACAAGAGTGGAAGGAGAAGCTTGCAAGTGAATGTTTGAAGACAAATGGGACAGTGAAGGATACAAAGATGAAGTTGGAAGCTGATGATAAAGAGGATATTGCTGTGGAAAAGGAAAAGAAGATTGACCTACCTTCAGGAACATCTTGGAAGAAGCTTGAGGAGAACACATGCAAGGTGAAAGATAAGAAAGTTGATGTGGATGATTTAAATTATGATGTTTTTGAGTCTTTGAATGAGATTGCTAAAGATAAGAGTTTCAAACAAGAAGATGCAATAAATGTGTAACCAAATGGTGACAATGAGATATATGAATGTGAGATTGAGCTTTGGAAGCTTGTGGATGAAAAGAAATACGAAGGAGAAGATACAAAAAGAAAACGGAAAACAAATGAAAACAACTTGAAAACATGGCCGTTGTTTTAGTACGATGTTAGAAGACACAAAAGAAAAGAATAGAGAAATAATTTCTATGTGATTCCCTCATGTGTGGGAGCGCATGTTTTGTCTCCTGGGGAGCTTCATGTAGGGGCATCTTCAATTTTTCCTTTAATTTTTGGTTTTCTTTATTTTTGCCTTGTGGTGCTATTTGGGGTAAATTCTTGTGAGGTGTCAATAAGCTATTGGGAAACAAGTTTGGAGCCATACATTCTTGATTCAAGTAAATCCATTCGATCATGATGCAAGGAAGTTAGAGAAAGATTTGCCACCTTCGTGTGAGTACTTCCAGTTAGTAAAAAGAAATGGTTCTTGTAGGGGATAGAACCAAGAAAAACTTGTCTTCTCTTGGTTGTAGAGCTCGATGGTCTTAAGGGAACAAAGAACATTCCATGACCAGTTGTCAGTTTGGGAGGTGACTATTTTGAAAAAGAGAAGCAGTGGCCTATGGCAGGTTTTTCTTTTGATGGTATTTGTGAGAGGCCGATTCTATAGTGGAAAAGGGATGGTTATGAAAATAAACAAAAGAGGCATCAACTCATTTGGATGGGGCAGCCTGTGAGAGAAGTACAACAATAGTTTAGAAGGGAGGCGTGGCAAATGACAATGTGAAGCACTTAAAAATGAAGCCAGTGAATGGTGAAGTAGATACAAGCATGAAGAACATGAACATCAGGGCATAGGAATGTGAGACGTACCTGGCAACCTTCAGAAGTGGAGTGATGGTAGATTGGAATGCTTTACCTTACACATTTTAAAAGGTTTCAAGGAATTCTCTATGTATAGTGATGCAAAAAATGTTCAGTCTTTTCTTTATATTGCTACTGTTGCTAGCACAACCTATAGATGTGCTTTGGTTGTCCTTGTAATTTTTATTAGTTGAATGAATTAAGTGAACTAGATGCAAATGCTTGATTTTATTGATTGTCATTTGGATTTCCATCAATTCAAGTGTTTCCTTTTGGGTGCTGTTGAAATTACTTCCATCTAAGAATTGACTATCGTCAATTATTACTTCCATCTATGAACTAGCTACAATCACTTTCATTTAAATTATTTTCTATATTCAAACAATTCAAAATTCAAAATTCCAAAATCAAGTGAGGTTTCCACCAACCCAAAATAAGAATTTTGTCACACTGTTATTTCCAAGATGAGGGTTATATAACCCATGGAATTTATTTATCAACATATATTTTCAGGTTTTAGATTGGTACATACACACTTCACATATATGATCAAATAATTTCCTCCCAACTTTAGGGCTTGCTCACAAGCCCACCCCAAACTAGAAAGTCCTCATAGAAACTAGGCTTCATAACATAAAAAAATTAATGCATATAAAAAATACAACATACCCACATGTTTGAACATCACATATGAATCTTAACATAATTCATAGAAAAGGGGGAGAAAAGGGGACACTCTAATCCATTGGACAAGAAAATTTCAATATTTTAACTACACCATCTATCAATACACTCTATCAAAAATAAAATCCATTTTCCTTTCAAAATCAAAACCATAACAAAATTTCTCCATCAACACCAACATACGCCACAACCCCACACAATATCCTCCCATATCCTCAATCAAAACAAAACCTCACACAACACCTCCAAAATATTATCCCATAACAATTCATTGAGCACTAAAAGCTATTTTTTTTCACAATGAATGAATATTTTACCCAATGGAGGGTCCACACCTCTCCTAACCCCAACACATAGGAGGCTATTAATCTCAAATGGGGGATATATAATCCTAAAATAACAACCCTTCCCAAAACAAACCAAAAATACAAAATAAAATAAAAAACACATACAAAAACTAGCCAACACTTAAACACTTATAACATAAATAAAAATTGTATTTACATAATCTACGAGAGGCCATGAAGCCTACTTCTAATATATTAAAAAATGATGATGACAAATCCTCGTTGAAGAATACTCCAAGAACTCCTCTCTAGGTTTCTCTCTAAGAATATCCAAAACTATCCCAAAAGACATTCTTATCTCCAATGTAATAAAAATAAATGAAACAACAATCCACACCCACAAACACTTCAAGAGGTGTATAAATAGAAGTTACCAAGATAGATAGATGAATCTAGGTTAAAGATATTAGATGGCATAAATTCAAGAATTCTTTATATCCAATATAAATCTTGCCAAGTTTTTTATAAAGACTTTAGGAGGGTCAAATCTTATCCGAATCCCAAAAAATAGGTCCTGAAATAAACCCATCTCATATCTATTCACCTCAAAGATTTATTTTCAATTAATTAATAAAGAAAAACACTATATCCTTTTTGAAATTTCATCTAATATTTGACACATAAGAAGGTTCACACCCCAAGATCCTAACAATAATTTTTTTACATTAGAACACATTTTCTACAAATGAATACCTTAGTCCCCTCAAGGGCCTAGATCAAGGTGTTATGAGGAATTCAAAACAATGATTTCTAAAGGACCTCCACATTTTACCATTGCTTACAAAAGTCACCTACACACTTGCAACAAGCGTCAAAATGACCCACAAAATAGCCAAAGAAATAATCAACATAATTAACTCAATTTAAGCAATAATTATTATAGTCATTTAAATATAACTATCACATTCACTCACATATAAAAATCTCATTAAATTTAAATTTCATACAATTTATTTATAATAGCCATCAAAATATTAATAAGATCTATTCATAATGATAAATTGAAAAATACACCTCTATATCTAAAAAACCATAATCAAACAATGTGAGTAAACTAAAATTATCAACTACCAGAGTTGTTGGGTCCCAAAACCTCTACTCCAAAATATTAAAACTCAACTCAACTATCTAGGCTAGGGGTGTCTTCAAGATAGACAAAATAGGGTCCATCATAGATTATGGAGAGTTAAAGGCCAATTAGTGGAAGTGGGTAATATTCACTTCAATTTAGGCTCAACTTAAACCCAATAGGGTGCCCTTACAAGTATGCCTTTATAGGAATTAAAATAAAACATAATGAATAACTAATGCACTTCACAAAATCTATACCCAAATGTGAGTTTAACCTTAATAATCGTCACTAAACTAAGCTCAACTAGGTGTAGTAAAACTTCTTTATAGTTGATAAATACTTTGCACATGTATATGTAGATAAAAAAAATTACAATCCTTGAAATTATTTTAGTTATGTTTCCTTAACCATTGGAAAATTATAAATACATTAAACATGACTCGTTGAATGGTTTAACAATTAGGATTTGTTTGATATTTTCCCTAGTTTATGATATTGAATCATGGTCAATATATATGGATCCTAAACATTCCTATATTAATTGGTAATTGAATTTTATTATTTTAGTGTGAGTGGGGAGTCAAAGCCTTCAAGATTTGTGCCTTATTAAGTTGCATAGTAGCATTCAACCGTCATAAGAACAATATAGTAAATAACAACAAAGATACAATACATACAAACAAAATCTATTTAGAGATCCTTATTTGAACTCATTGGAATTCATTCATAGAAGACAAAATACTATCACATCTAACATAATCCAAGAAATTGGAGTGCTGCAATACTCTTCAAATGATTGATATAAACACACCAATAATTATGGTGAAAGAAAGTTTACAAAGAAGAGGGGCTGCCACATATCTATACCTTGTAACTCTCTAAAATGAGAAAACAATAGACAAAGTGACATGTAGTCACATACATTAACTACAATATCCATCTCTTTGTAACATAGATAAAATCAAATGGTGAATACACTTACAAAAGTTGAAACCCTAGATATTCCTACTTTATAGCAGATTGAAAAATTCAAAGACCAACCCTCAAAATGAATGAAAACTATAATTTTAAATAAATACCATGAGAAATAGAAAAATCATGAGAAAATATGCTAGCAAAGTCAACTATTGCATGATTGGTACTTAGCAATGAAATCTAGGCAAAAATAGGGATAAATTTCCCCAAAAAATATGGCCCAAATCATGCTCAATAGAAATTAGGGAGGTCCACAAATACCAAAAGTATTTACCTTAAATGAAAACACATCATGTAACTTATCCTTTGATATAAAAAACAAAAAAATAGGTGATTCGATTTAAGGATGTAGGTGTAATAGTGTTGATGCTATTAAATGTAATTGATGCCTTAATTGTTTCACCAGACACACTAATGCTAAAAAATTCCATCATTTGCACAAATTAGTCAGTCCATGAATTTAAAGTGCACATGTGTAGGAAAATAGAGCCGAATTGCACCTAGTATGTGCAAATGGGTAATAAAATATTTTAAAAGGAGAAAACACCAAAAATAAACCAAAAACCACCATAATTAAGATTTTAGATATCTCAACAACATTTAACATGTCATGCCCATAATTTAATGTGGATCTAACACAACCATCACATTTTTTTTATACAACATAGGTTCACAACCTAACACACACACATCATGCCACCTGTGCACAACACTTCTAAGTCTAACATCATTTGACACTATTACTTTGAACACATAGTTTAATTAACTATGGTTTCTTATGGACAGTCTACTATAATCAAGTTTTATAGATATGTGACATTAATTTCTTACCAATATCTTGTTGAGATAGTGTTATCAATAATGTCACTTCAATAAACTTATTATTTCACTTGAATATTAGCCTTCACATTTTTCCTAAGGTACCATGGTTATTTCAATTGGTTCAAATTGATTTAATTATAGGGTAGATAACCCTAATATAGTTATTTCGATACTTATGCGTATTAAGATTGGAAATATTGATGACAATATTACTAACATATAACTTTTTAATTATCTTGGTGAAATATCTTGTCGAAATTGATCCACCTCAATATTTGGCGTTAAGAGCTATTACTTTACTAATTAAATTGGGCAAGGTTATTTAAAATTGATAAACTCATCCTTTCATCTATAATAGTTTCACAAAATTTAATTAACTATTTATTCAATATTTGATTTAAACATCGATTATTTTCATATTAATATTCCTGCAATACTTATGATCTAATTAATTTGTTTCTTATAAAAGTCAATAGATAAATTAATTGTTTAATTCATTAACACCATGTCTAAGTAGGGGGACTATTAGTACATTAAATGGACAATTTTATAATATCCACTATTTCAAGATTTTAACTAATCAAATAATGGTTTTAAATTAAATTTCACTAAAATGAATAAATTTGTAAAATAACTTCCTTTCCACTTTAGTTCTTATGACCCATTTGCATTAGTCTTGCTTCAGGAGTTATTACTTTAATAACTTAGTGAGTATTAAAGTATTAAGGCATTAAGGGTTTACTTAGCCTTAAAAAGACTTTGGGTTTTAATCTCAATATTTAAATTTATAAAGCTTCACTTAAATTAAATTTTATCAAGTCAAAATTTCTTATTTAAATATTCCATAAGATGACTTTAAGTCATAATTTAAAGTTAAGGGTCTTAACTACATTGTCCCCCATCATGGAATAATTCATTGTTAAGGTGAGATTAAATAAAATAACCAATAATTAAAAAGTTAATGGATTGTGTACTCATTCTAGTCATTGGATTAGATTGAATGTAGCCATTAGATCCTAGGATAAAAAAACAAACCTTAATCCTTAAGGATTCCTTTAGAATTTCTCTTCCTCCTTTTAGTTGTACATTTGAATTGTAGGTTTGAAGGGATGAGATGAAGAGGCTTTCAAAAAAATTAGAAGCCATTTTCATTCTCTTTTCATTAACCTTATATTTTTCTCTTTCTTCCTCCAAGCTTTAAAGAGAATGCCTATCTTATTAAGTGATAATCTATTTTATTTTATTTATTTTTATCTTTAAAAAAAAAAATTGCTATCTATTGTGTATACACGAGTACACACACAAAACCACTTGAGTTTTATTTAAAATTTATATGTATATATATAAAAAATACTACCATTGATTGCAGAGGGGTTTAAACCTCTTACGGGTCATAGGCTCCTACTGAGGCCACACCCTCAACAAGGTTGCACCCCCTTTAGGGGACATAGGCCTTTGTTGGGGCCACACCCTTAGCAGAGCCACACCCTTAGGGGATGTAGGCCCCTGCTGAGGCCATTCCCCTTTAAGGCCTATGCCCTTCTTAATGACACTCCCTTTTTAAAAAAAATTTCTTTCTATTTTTTAAGTTCTTTTAAAATTTGCTTCTCTTTTATTTATTTATTTCTCTAACATTTAATATTTATAATATTTAATATATATAATATATATACACATTAAATATGATATATATATATAATATTATATTATTTACGAAATATAAAATATAATATATTTTATGTTAGTTGTACAAAATGAATATATATATTAAAGATATATATATTTAATTATTATATAAATACAAATACCTCATATTTGTATATATATATATATATGTATTATAAAATAGATTTATAAATATTTAAAAGAATCTATTTTATTCCTTAAATAGTTACATCTCACAAAAATTGGTTTATTGAACTTAAGGTGATTTTGAAAGTGCATAAGTAGACCCATGCTTATCTTAACTTAGGAATATATACTCATCTAAATAATGAATATAAATTTATGGTTTATTTTGTGATTAGAATAATTTAACCTTAAGTTTAGGTTGTAACATATCTTAGTCTTTTCAAGTGAATGAAGCCACATGTTACTAAGTTCAAACATTTACCTTCTTATTTTGATTTAGCGTATCAAGTCTTGGAGATATATAGGACCACTATTACTTCTCATGTCATCATATAAGTTATTAATGTGCAGAAAGGTTAAAATACTAAAGGGATTGAATAGAATTTAAGGGACTTAGGCTATCTAATATTTAGTTAGTTGAAATGCATTATTTGTAATTTTTCATCACAAGATTTAATCATACATTCTTTTATTTATATATACATTCTTACCCTCAATGCTAAAACTTATTATTCATTGTCATTTAAATGAATAAATTTCTTTCATGAGATACAATTTAAATAACACATTACTATCTTCAAATATCAAATAAAACAAAAATCTCATTTTTTAATCTCAAATATTTCTTTTGGTACAAGCTCATAGTTTTTATTTACAATAAAATGAAATGGAGAAAGAAAATGATGAGATTAAATATTGTTCCTTACATATATGTTTTCTTCTTTCACTAATGATCTATTCAACACATTCTTATTCCTTATACATAACTAATTTACAATACTTCAACCTTCCTCCTTGCAAATCAAATGAACATACTAGTGGTTTATTCAATGTAAATGAGGTTACAAATATGCATTTAACCTTCAAGGAAAAAACAAGAGAAGAACTCCAACTAAGTTATCTAAAAACTCATAGAGGAACATGCCAATAAGAGAATTGAATCTCTCCACCCTACCAAACATGTCGTCATTAAGCAATTTCAAGACCCTAGCCATCCCTTGAGCTGAGAGAATCATATCAAACCTGCACAAGGTTGTAACCCAACACTAAATCCCTTACAACAACTTAAATGTAGTGGAATAAACATTATATAAACTCTACCATTTTTCAAAGCTCATTAACACAAATGTCAAACACAAGCTTCTTGAACATTTTAAAAGCACAATTATTTTACAAAACACTCCCAACTAAAGAAACCTACACAAATTTCTCATAGCATCAGCTAGAAGAAAAATAGAGTAATGATGAATTATCGAGAGGATTTATCTTTCTACATCATTGTGGAGATGTAGCATCCTTCTCCAAGATGCCCTCTTCTTTCTCCATCACTCTTTCTCTCCCCCAAGCTCTCAATAGTTTCTCTCAAACAAACATATCAAAAGAAACAAAAGAATGACTCCAAAAGAATGAACTACTCCCCAAGCTCTCTCCCAAAATAATCAAGTTCAAAAAATAAAAAAATAACCCTTTCTCATTATTCCAATGGGATATTAATAGGGATCCCCAAGTTGAATCTCTTGAATGAGAGGGTGACAAGTGTCACTCTCTCATTCATCCCTTAAGGCTCCAATCCCTACAAGTGCTCACACTTGAATGTGAGATTTTGAGGAGATGAGAGGGCTTATAATTTTCTTCACTCCAACAAGAAAGTCCTCTCACCATTAAGAGGAGGTGGGTGAAATTTGAACACTCCACCGCTTTAGTCCTTTCTCATAAATGAGATCAGAAGACTCTACACTCTTCCCTCTCCCCAAGATTCAAAATCCGCTACTCTTCCTCAAAGGAAATTTTATTATCCAAGATATGGCCTTAAATGAGACCCCAAACCCCGGCTACTTACCTTAGGGTCTTAAAAATCATGATTATACCCTAAAATAAGCTTTTTAAGCCCCCCTTTAAATCTCTATAAAGAGTGAATTTGAATTTCAAACTTAATTGGGATTCTCATCCCTAAATTCCATTTACAACACATAATAACATGGCTTCAGGTGGCCTACAAATGGTGGAATTCAAAATTAAAGGCTAGTCACGTGGTTAAAGAAGGTGGCTCTACGAAGGGATTAGGAAAGTACAAGACATTGATGAATTTAAGAGGTTGTATCATGCGATATCTTCTCTATGGGATTGTTTTAATCCATCATGCCCTTCGTATGTCTGTGGTCATGATTGTTGATAGGACCTTTCATAATGAAGGAATGATACCTTCTAGCACCTTCGATCTTGCTAGTTTAGCGTGGACTTCCAATTATGCTTACATTGTCATTTCTAAATTTGGCCAAGCGACCACTATGCCTTGTTTTTTGCGTAATCGCACCATGACCAAGGAACCTTGCATGCCCACCAAATTTTTCTTAGCTTGCAGCAATCATCTTAAGATCCACATTAATGCCACTATTATCTATTCTTGTGGTGATTTTCCCTTTCGCGCGCGTGATCTGCACACTGATGTCATTATCCAACGCTGCTTTCTTTGCCTTAATACCCACAATGCAAAGAAAGCATATTGCTCTGTTGGTGTTTCTAACTTTAGTTTTTTGCAAACTCTCTGGTTTCCTGTGCAGGTTAACATCATGGGTGGCGACCGCATTCAGACTGAGCCTAATAATTGCGAAGAGTTTTGTAAGAATCCTTTGGTCTGGCATATCTACACGGAGGGTGGCCTTGCTCCTCTCATGGAGATTCTGGTTGGCCATGACCCCATCTTGTCTGGTCAATTTTCCAATTCTTGGAAGGACGATAGGGTTACGATGGGTGGCATTTCCTTCAAAGTCAGCGAAGAGGTTATAGCACAAGCTACCAGAATGTAGTGCACTGGGAAGAAATATCCTAAGCGTACCCGAACTCTGAACAATGACAGTTTGAAAGCTTTCTTCATGGGCAACGAGGAACCGGTCTGAAACCAGTCGGGCTTTGAACGTGAAGCCCTTCCAAAGCCTTGGGACCACGTGTGTTTAGCCCTTATGAAGTACGTCACGCTTGAAGGTAGGTTTAAAACCTATTTTTTCTATCACTTTCCCCTTCTGAATCATCTAAGGCATAAAATCCTGCTTAGTTTTCCTTTCTTTTTGCTCATGGACCTAGAGAATTCGGTTGAAAAATGTAAGGAAATAGCTAGTCTTAACCTGAATGACATTCCGCCTCTTTTGCTCCATCAGGGGCTTATCTTGAGACTCTACCATTTTCATTTGGCCCTTTGTCCCCCAAGAGCCATTTTTGTTGTTCGTGTTGACGAAATTGAACCCCTGGTTGTTGCTAATATCTCCCTTGTTGAATCTAAAAGCCCTTCGCGATTAACCCACCTAGGTACTGCTGAAAACCCCAAAACTAAATAGGCTGCCAAAAAACTTAAGGGCGGGGTGGGTAATGTGCATACTAGTGCTGCTACAAGCCTTTGTGAACTCAAGGCCACCCTGGCTAAGTCTGCTTACAGAGCCACTGCTATAAAAAGGAAAGGATGGTAAAAAAAGGTGCGCCGGAGCTGATGGTGAAGGAGGGTAAAGGGAAGAATGTAATAGCGAAATATTCTAAAGGTGATACGGTCATGGGGAACATGGTAATGACTGGAGGGGAGACTACAATAAGAAGATCTGGGAGATTGGTGAAAAAAAACAAAAAAAGATAGATTATCGAGGACTCGGAGGAGGAGCAGACTGACATCAAGGATTATAAGGAAGAGGAGACCGAGGAGGAAGAGGATGATAATGTGGAAGGGCCCCATTTAACCCTAGACAACAACAAGATACCATAAGAGACTTCGGCTTCTCACTCTTCGCACCCCCTGGTTGCTGAGCCTAGAAAGATATGTAGAGAGAGAGAGAGATGTAGAGAGGGAGAGGGAGAGGGAGAGGGAGAGGGAGTGATATAAATAGAGAGTGATATAGAGAGGGGTCAGGTCCCGAGAACCATAGATGATGGGGAGGAGATATGTGCTTTGGAAAATAAGATGGACACGCTCAATAAAAGATTTAGAGGGTTGACCTGCTTTACAATGAATTTGGGTCATTTCATTACTAGTGCCCTATCCACTGCAATCAAGTAGGAGCTGGAGGGCAACAATGCCCAAGAGAATCAAGATTGGGTCTGTGATGACACTGTGGACCTTCTGTTCAAAAATTGGGACAATGCCAGTTAGTTGCTGCTTGTGCTGGTGTTTTGTGCCTCTATTGCTTGACTGTGGTTTCTGTGCTGTTAATGAGCTGTCTCTATTCTTTTTGACTTACTGTTAGTTTTTTTGGACTTGTTCCTTTTTGGCCCTTGTGGCTCGTTGTGAAGGGAACAACACCCTGTAAATGTTGCTTACTTTTTCAAAAACATGGCTTCACAATAATTAAGCACAAAACACAAACCACACATAATTACAAATATTATCCCCATAACCAAAATTACACATGATCCATAGTCTTTAGCCCTCACAACATTTTTTAGGTTCTAAGGTTACCTTTAGAAATCCAAACTAAATAAACCACAATACAATATTCACTAGACTCTTAAGACTAACCAATATATTAACAAGGGTTTGAATGATTCTCCCTTGTTCTTATTGACACTTATCTCATATGAAATTTTCTCAATACATGATCGATCAAGAATCATAGAAGTCACCTGCTCATAATTTCAATAAGATTCAATTTGATAGTCAGTGAATAAAACTATATCTCTATGAATAATTTTTACCTTCTTCAATGTAGGATAAGAATTTGACTATATCTTAAACAATAAAAAAATATTAACCTCAACTTAATTATTCAACTAAACTATTTAATGGATCCTTTAACAATCTTTCATTACTAAGTATCATTATGTGAATAGTAACCTATAAGGTCCGTAAATCTCACATACTAAAAATAACCTTCGATAAGCAAATCAATTCTTGAAATAATTAACTAGTATAATATAAGTATTAAATGGTGCTAAAAGGAAATAATTAAATAACTTCATTATTTTCAAATGGAATTACGTAAATTAATGAGTCAATATGTATATCAACACAAGGTCGTGCCTTTACAAAATTTAGCCCTGTAGGCTTACACAAAGATAACTCAATAGCAATACATAATATCTTTCCACATGTGCACCATGGAACCCAAGAGAAAGTATCATTGTGGCGATATCCACCCTACCACAAAGCATTAAGCTTCCCTGTGCTACCCAACTGGGAAGCCCGATCTATGAAACGAAGATCTTAGCCCTTTCTTGAAATTCTTTCCACCAGTCTTCCTTAATTCCTTCCTTTTTCACTGTTCTTTCCACTTTACCCAATCCCCAACTCTTTGTCTCTATTTTTTCCAGATTGAAAATTGTGAATGAATCTTGTGTGTGAGAATGAGTCTTGTGTGTGAGAATGAGAGGGTTTTCTCCTTTTAATAACTTTCTATCTTTTTTTCTATTTTTATTTTTGCTTTGTTTTTGTGTTTTTGTGTTTTTTTAATTTTATTTTTAAGTCGTTTCTATTGTTTTATTTATTTTCTATATTTCTCTTTATTTCTCCTCTTTTTGTTTTATTTCTAAGTTTTTGTCTTTCTTTTTCTATTATTTATCTCTATTGTTATCAAAAAGAATAAATATTCTAAATTTCATTTCATGCATAAATTTTTATAACTAAACATAATTTTAACAATTTATTTTACCACACACACAATTATCTAAATAATAAATAAATATAATTTCTTTCCTTCATATACAATTTTAATAAAAACCAATATATAAATAAATTAAATCTACTTTTATTTCAATAAGAGCATATTAATATTTAACTAACAACTTAATTAAATGGCAACTATAAAACATAAAGGTGATTTAGTTTTCTACCAAAGACGAGAAGTAATTTATTGACATAACTTATTTATGCAAAGACAAATGCAACTATAATGCCAACTAGGTGCTTGTGTGTGCAGATTCCTTTCACCACAAGTCGCCATCAATCGGCTAGACACCCCCTCCTCGATGATACTCTCTCTCTGCCGAGAGTATATTCCTATTACACACATGAGTCAAAGTCTAGTCAACAATCATTAAAACAATAATATTAAATTAAAAATTAATTATTGAAAATAGGGGTCGTGACATAACCAACACATATAACTTACCTTGTTAACTCACCTTAGGTACACTTGTTGGTTGGAATTGTCCCAGTTTACCATCGATGATGTTCAACCAATAATCATTTAGAACTTTCTATGATCTTCAAAGGTCCTAGTTCATTCCGAATTATTATCCTTTTCCAATCAACATAAAACACATTAGCAAATCATTTGGACCCAGTTAGGTAAACATCATTCATTTGCTCCTATCACTTTAAATTTTTTCATCTCCCACTGCTTGCATACATTCCTAACAAGTTTTCCAATTCACATTTAGTAAGACACATTTACTTCAATAATCGTTTAAACTAAGTCATTGAACAATTAAAACATTAAACATGTAGTTGAGTACATTCTTGTAACAATCTTACTCATGTAACACAGTAATTACTTTGATTTTTAGCATAAAAGTAAATAAAAGCATTTCCTTGAAAATAGGAAAGTAATTTTTTTCAAACATTATTTATTGGACATTTCAAATATGAAGTATAAAAATCTTTTGAAACCAAAATAATATTACATTTCAACTTGAAAATTAAATTGAACTTTCTAACTATAATTCATACATGATAAACTATCAAGTATTCAAATTTACAGTTTACAATATAGTTTCAAGGTCAAGTATTCCATATCTGGACAAATATTTGGCTTCACAAGCCTCCGTGTTGTCGTCTACAAGAGGGAGAGCATCACCCGAGCGCTTTACCTCCAACCATAGATCGACAGTCCCCCACACACCTTCCAATTGGAAGTGGCCCTACCCTTCATGAAGAGTATAGAATAAGGAACCCCTAGTATGCCATCTGAGTCTCTAATGTTGTGTCCTACATAACCAATTCAATCATACAACTATAGACTTCTCTAACTAAGTGTGACCCAATTGATTGGCTATGCAATCTAGATCACAGTGAACTGACTAATGCAAGAAGAGACTTTTACATTACTTTGACCAAATTTTTAAAAACATTTCAACCACTTCCTTAAAAAGTGGAGTTGTATGTTCATCCACCTCTAACTCGACTCGGAAACCTTTATGACTTGAGGTTTAACTCAAACTGACTGTTTGACCAACTAGTTTGACTTTTTAAAGGCATTAAAATTCTAATTTTCCCTTAGTATTTGGTGCCTAAACTTTCATTAACTTCTCATGCTTAATACATAAGTAATCACCTCATATATAGGCTTGACTTACAAGTATAAATTCATTTAAATAATTAATACAACTACCACTTAGTGGCTTCAAAAGATGTCATATTAGTTGCGTCACCCTTTGGCTTTTATTGTGGCTTAAATGCCTATCAAAGAGCCTTCTTTTTTAGCCTTCGATGGAGGCTCTCATGCCCACGAAATGCAAGTTCAAATGCAGATTTGAGTTACCATTTAAAAGCATGGTAACTATTTAAAATATAATCTACACTATATACACATAATTTTATCAATACTATATACGTATATATATATATATGTATATATATGTTGATATGAATATCGTATATACATACCTATATACATATATACATATGTATATATATATTTATATATACATATATACCTATATATATTATATATAATTATCTTATCATTATTTCATTATGATCGACTTATCTTGTCATAAATTCAAGACTAGCTAATTGATTAACATCAAAATCATGTAACATTAAACACTTTATATTTCTTTTTGAAAAGAGAAAACAAGACTCAAATAGGTTAGAATTAACCTAATGACTCAATCCAACATGACTCAATATTATCATAACAAAAATTGACTCAATGATAGATTTAGGGTAAACCTATGTGAGTGTGTGCAATGACTCAAATGACATAACCTATTTTTCTGAAGTCTATATTCCTCCCTCTGATGATACTCTCCCTCTCTCTCTAGAGGGCAATAAATAGTCTTGTATTTCACTTAGAAATCATTCAAATAGTAAGCCATTATAAATCATGACATAATCATTTATCTCAATTCAATAACATATAATCATCAAAATTCAAATACATTTCATTGCATATAATTTCACCTTAATTTTAAATAGCATAATGTCACCATCAGCTATCAAAATGTATTTTAACATACCAATAAAAAGTAACTTGGTAAGAAAAAAGGGGGTGTAACAATTCCCTGTTGGTCTCGTATACTTTGGAATATGAATATATGTAACTTTCTCAATTGCACTCACTCATTTTAACATAATGTTCAAGGAGAATAAACAATAGAGATTTACTCATTTTATTTGTCAATGTTTCCAATAGTATATCATATTTAAACCATATTGGTCAAATCATCAAATTATTCACTAATCTAGCATAATTGTATTTATTAAAAGGTCACAAAAGTTATAGGCAGGGTTGGGCCTCACATAAAATTTGAATAGGAACATAAAGGGTGATGAAAAATAACATTTTAGATACAATAACTCATGGAAAACCATAAGAAATATCTCAAATCAGTTATATAAAGTAGGAAAAAATGAAACCTAAGTGCATAGTGAGAAGATGACTCATGCAAGAAAAAGAGAAAAGCATGGTTGAGTTGCAATAGGATTTTTCTCGGGTTGTGTCACACTTATTGGAATAGAAAGAATCCATATCATTGGGTAGACCAAAAAAGGGGATCAAAACATAAACATAGGATTAGGACAACATACTATCATGACTAATAGAGATCATGAATACTTGCTAATAGAACAAAAATAAAAATGAAAGATATAACATTAGAATCACTAAGTAAAAAAAAATCATTACTTATTGAAAAGTAATTATTCAAATGTCAACCATACATGGGAAGATCTATGAGTTCTCCATCCAAATTCATGGGATAATATACATTCATTTCATATGTCCCAAGCCACAAAGGATCATATTTTCCATGTTTTCCCTCATATTTTAACTTGGTCTTCCATAAAAGAACTAGATCATCCTCTTGAAAGTCTATTGTTGATATTATCTTATAATACACACGCTTCATTGTTTTCTTATGCAGTAGCATTGTAGCATGGGAAAACCTTATGTATTCATCTTATTTAGTTAAATCCATTATCCTTTGAGAGGAAAAGCTAACCTACTCGTACTCCACATCATTTAATGATCAATACATAGGTAATTCCATGTTGAGTGGCATCCTATCCTCTATCTCGTACACTAGCTCAAATGGATTCTCCCTATTGTGTGCTTGAAGGTTATTCGATTAGCCCATATCTCATACTTTAACTTACCATCCCATCACTTTTTATTTAAGTCTAATGATTACAATTTTCATCAATATTTTATTTTTTGGTTCAACCTATCCACTACTTTGAGGATGATAGGGAGATGAGTGTATCATATCTATACCAAATTTATAACACATATTAAGAATATCTTTAGATCTAAAACACATAACATTGTCAGCTGAAATCTTTTTAGGGACACCAAACATAGTTATTATTTTGTTGATTAAGAAATACTCTACCACCTTAGATGTTGCATTACAAGTTGGAATTGCCTCAACCCACGTGTTGAAGCAGTCAGTAGCTACAAGAATCCACTTGTATTTATTACTAGATATTTCTTGTATCTCTCTAATGAAGTCAATTCCCCATTGATGGAAAGGACCCTCTACTATGAGAGGTAAAAGGGAAGTGCACCAATTTTTTAACTCACTAGAAAACATTTGGAAATAATCACCTTTTCTTATCGTTTAAAACACATATTTGAATAATATATACCACCAATACCATATCTTGAGAGATTTATGAGCAATATTTTTAGCCTTGAAATGTCCTCCACAAACACCATGGTAGTCATTCATCATTGCATTAGCTTGTTCACAATCTAGGAAATTTAACAATATCCCATCATGGATCCTCTACAACTTTGTTTGGATCAACATATGCCTTAAAAACTATAGATTGAGGGTTCTTCTTTGGGCTTCACTCATGTTTGGTGGACAATTCATATTCTCAAGGTAGAATATTACATCTTTATAATACACATACTTCAACTAAATAGAGGTAGAATAATATTCTAGATTTTTTTTATTCACTTCTTTTGCTTCGAAGTTTGCATTAGCCCTCAATTTGGCTAAGCCTTAACCTCTAACCAATTTTATAACTTGTATCTCCATATCATAGTTTTGAATATTATTGATCCATCTACATATCTTATCAAAAGCCTTGTGTTGTGTGAAGATATATTTTACTATTGTGTGTAGTACATATGATATGGTTTTAGTACCCACAAGGTATAACCTAATTTTTTTTACAACCTTCACAAATGCATAACCATGATTTTCCATGGTGGAGTACTTCAGTTCAATAGATTCTAAGTACTTTCTAAATAAATACGCATGTTTATCATACCCTTCCTGAATCTTTCGAAGTAAAATAGTAGCAATAACATAGAAAGAAGCAAAAGAGAACAAATAGAAAGGCTTGGAATAATTTAGAACTACTAAAATTTGCACCTCCTTGATAAATTTATTGATGTCTTTGATTGCTTCAATTGGATCTATACTCAACACAAATTAATTTTACTTCTTGAGAATTTTTGAGATATATTTAGTCTTTTTCAAATAATTAGGGATGAATTGGCTAAGAAAATTTATTTGCCAAAAAAATGACTATATCCCTTTAAATGATTTGGGTTGAAGGATGATATTAATAGCCTTGAATCATTTTGGATCTCTCCTTACCTCATCTTTGAGATAATTTGTCCCAAAAATTTCCCTTCATCCACACCAAAAACTTATATCTTGGGATTGAGAGCAATCCCATATTCCAAACACCTCTTGAAGATTATATCTAGGTATTTACAATGCTCACCTCTTTCCTTAGAGAAAGTAACTATTTAATCTTGATATACCACCATGAGATGATAAATGAAACCAAAATAAGCCACATGCATTTCAATTTAGAAAATTGAACTTATATTTTTAACCCCAAAAACATTATTATATATAGGTGCCCCAAGGAGTAGTGAAAGTTATCTTATGTTGATCTGATTCTTTGACTACCACTTGGTTATATCCCAAGAAACCATCCATCATGGCCATGATCAATGACCTAGTCACATTTTTTAATAGACAATCCATGCTTGGGAAGGGGTATTTGTCCTTGAGAGACTTGATGTTGATATTTATGAAATTTACACAATCTGATTTCCTAAATTTTTATTACTCACTGGGACAAGGTTGGAAACCCATTCTAAATGCCCGATGGCCTTAATGACACCCACCTCTTTAAGTTTCATCAATAATTTTTTCATTTGTGGAGCAATGGTAGGATTATTAATTCTTAGTTTTTTTTATAAAAGGCTTTGTATTGGGTTGGAGAGAGATGGTATGCTGAAATAACGCTCTTGGTAAGCTTGAAGTTGTTTATATGATCAAGTGAAGCATTTTTGACCTTCCTCAATAAAGTGATTATCATTTTTCTTAGCTAGTTTTAGATTCTTACCCATGTAAACCATCTTTGAATTTTCATCATTCCTAAGTTGACATCTTCAATATCATTCTCATGAAGATTTTATTCTTATTCATGCAACAATCTCTACTATCAAATATTTTCTACTGCAACTAACCCTTTGGGAATAGTGTTTGTTTTCAATTATACTATTTCATTCCCAAAAATAGTTTATTTTCCTTATTCCATTTACACCATAGGATTTCAATCAATAAATTAATTTTTAAATTTATCTATACAATTCACAAAATTATATATATGTTGATTATCATAAAACACCTACCAATTGCATATATTATATGTTATTGTAGGCCTAGTAAGGATCTCCACACTATGATGACACAAAGTAAGAGTTGATTCAATATCACACCTTGATGTTGAAACTACTAGAATATCATCTTCCATGTTCTTAGACATGTCGATCCAATCAATACCTGTTGCATAAAACAAGTCCAAATTCTATCAAACAAAATTCATACATGCTCTTAATTTATACTCTTTGACAACATACAAATTCTTCACTTGTTGCACTATCAATTAAGAATCCCCATAGATCCTCAAGCATCTAATTCTATGTTTGTAAAAAATATTTAATCCTAGAAAGAGAGCTTCATATTCAACTATATTATTTGTGTATTGGAATATCATCTTGAAAGAGAACTTACAAAGTTCACCATTAGATGAAACTAGAACAACCTCCGTACATGCACCTTCTTTTGAGAAACCTCCTTAAAAACATGATCTAAAAACCATCAACAATGTTTTCACCAACATGGGGCACAAAAAGGTTCTTTTTTTCAATGTTTTTATAATAATTTTTTAAATGATCCATTTGTTGGTTCTCTAACCTCTAACCTATATTTCAATGAATTCTAAATTTTTCCATTTCTCATGTTTAAAAACATTGAAACATTGGCCAAGAAATAGGATATATATTTGAAAATTATTCTCCTTGATACTTTAGGCTTTGCAGGACCTAGGTGGGTTCCCCTTTATGGTATTGAATGCAAATAAATGAGAAAATTATATCACAATGCCTAGTAGATGCTGAACTTCATACAAATTGATAAGGATTTTCTCAAATGCATACAATAACTAGTTCGTTCGTTGTAATCTTTAAGGCTATGACATGAAGTTGGAAAATAATTATAAATAATTTACAGTTTGCACAATATTTATCATTTTAAGAGAAATTATGAGATTAAGGAAACACATATAGACAAATCAATGCCTAATTAGGGTTATAGAGTCACAAATCTATACATCTTCAATTCACAACATTCAAGCATATTATTATGGTCAGTTGAACATCATTACCTTATAATAATGTGACCTATGAAGGGCTACAATGTGATACTACTTAATAATCCCTTTGTGAACATAACATTGTCATTCTTTTTAGGAAATCATTTACATCATTCCTTGAACAAAAAGCAATCACAAAAAATAACTCAGTGCAATAAACTTGTATTAAGAACTCCATAATATTTTATTATATTATTCAAAGAAAGTGTTGCATCACAAATTAGAGATGATGACAAATTGAAGCATGTATTCATATAATTTTTAATCAAAATATGATCATATTATAGAAAATTTGCATAGACTTAAACACGTAACCTTTTTTATTTACAAACCAAACTGACTATTACATCTCACCCAAAACAATTTCTCAGAATCCAATACTTTAAAATGAACTACAATTCCCCTTTAATGATATAGTGAGCATGCAAGCTCCAAAAGTAATGACACTTGTCACCTTTTACATTTGACAAAATTCTACCCTGTTGAGACAAAATGAGTACAACTCAAGACTTTACTTTTTGGAATATTTTAAAAATTTGAACCAAAACTCTAATGATTTTGTTTTAGAGGGATACAACGTGAAATCAACCTCGTTATGCTGGAAACTTGTTGGAGAATCACGATGACTTGGAAAAATTAATTTTACCCATTTTTATTTTCGAACTGTCATACACATACTTCTTTTGTAGGCTAATTAAATATTAAAACCTTTTCAATCTTGTTTGTGTAAGCTACATATCTTGCATCCAATATTTATCTACTCTCCTTATTAAAACTACCAATCCCTTACTCTAACTTTAACAATTTATCTAGACTGGTCTTACACAAAATCGAGTCCATTTCTTCACTTGAAAATATTGATGCACTTAAGACATGAAAAATGTTATTGAAATATGATCTCCAATTGTCGAGTACTTTTACCTCACCATTACTATCCAATTTTTTTGGCATCAAAATATCTTTCATAGCTTCAAAAGAATTTAAATTTTCTTTCAACTAGATGTCCAACTTAATTTGGAATGTCGAGATATTAGTAATCAATCCCATCATCTCTTGTGTACGTGATAGCTTTGTAGAGGCACTTGGATCAAATTTTGCATTGTTGAATATACCTCCCATTAACGACACACGTTGAATACATGTACTTAATAGATCTTTCAAATTTACTTCAATGTTTATGTGGATAGTATATTATTTCTTCAAATTATTATAATTAGCCCATGTTTCATCTAACTTATGCAAAATACATGAAAACATATGTCTTAGAAGATTGTGGACCAAATTAACAAGGATTTTCTTTCCTTCCTCCTTTTTTGCCTTTTCTACCTCTTTTCTTTGTTTAAGTTGCTCCTTTAATTCTACAATTCTCAACATGAAAGTATCCCTATCCTATTGGGATATATATCTTGAGCTTGCTTGAGGAGTTGTAGGATCATATGTTATGATTTTTGGAGGGAGAATCAAAGATTATATTCTATTATATTCCTACATTAGCTTAATATGGTCCCTTTATAGCTTCTCAAAATTAGATTGCAACTTTTTATCTTTTCCCTTACTAAACAAGGTTGTGGTTACCACCAAATAGGTAACTTGTGGAGCTATGGTATCAACTAATCTATAATGCCCCACCAAGTAACCTTAAAGGAAGTTGCAATTAACATCATAAGCGAACCAATTTTTTTTTTAAAGTGCATTTAACATACACATTCACTTACTAATTAACAACAACCTCTAAGGCTACAAGGTTAGGATTACTTAAACCCACACATACATATTACATATAACCATAGCATTATGAACTTTATGAAATAACCATCATACATCATAAGAATACCACTTAGCAAAATAAGATAATGAACCAAAGTATAAACTCATAATCATTATCTTAATCCAATAGTTACATCACTCATTCCTAGAATGAGGCAATAGTACTCAAGGTTACAATTACAAACTTCCACCTCATAAACATAAGATGGATAAAATAACTTATACAAGTTAAAATATTACAATGCAAGTAATTACCACAAGAATCGCGAGCTGTCCATCTGGATGTCTTGCCACCAAGTACTGAAGATAGATGGGGACCCAACGGTTTTGGTGCATGTTCCACCCAACCAATGTGGTACTCGAAGGCCCAACCCCCATGCTAGGAGATAGTAACTAAGTAACATGGACAAAGATTCTACTACCTCTAACCAAAGGCAGACTCATACTGATATAACCAAATAAATGCCATCAATAAGTGCAATTTCAGTACAACTCAAATACAACATTCACATCACTGACATAGGTCACATTGCTTCCAGACATAATATTAACCAAGTATGTTCAAAGAACTATACACATAAAACAATTAACAACAGTTGTCCTAGATAGAGTGTCATCGCAAGGTTTGTCATGAGATCTCCTCTGGGCATTCTTCATAGGCTCTGACACAAGTAATCCTGGTGGCCTCAACTGAATCTCGGCACTCATACTCACTCATGCGGAATCAACTACCTCTCGTAAGAACAAGATAGTTGATCTTGCCATTCTAGGCCTTCTCACTCATCCCAAGTCTAAACGAGCCCTTGTGTCTATGAGTGAGGATTAAATTATCTTGATTAATGTGAATGCATCCTAATCATGTAAGTACATTATTTTAATTATCACTTATTTAACTCACTTCTGAAGGTTACCCGGTTTACCACTTTGGGCTCCGCCCCTAACAAAAGCCACTCTTCTATTCGACAACACACACCCAAACAATCCACCAAGGGAACCACAAGTGCATACCAACTAGGCATCATAATCCACTCCAACACAAGGAGGATACAAATAATAGAACTCACTCCAAACATTTTGGAGGCAACAACACATAGTCCACTCCTTTCACAGGAGGCAACAAGATGAAAACACATCACAAGGTCACTCCATACAAGGAGACACGGATCCCATAATCCGCTCCTAAACCAAGGAGGTGCAAACATCCCCGTTCATGAAAACCGAGTAAAACTGAAAAGACGCCATGCACTACCCAAGGGAAAACAATTGGATGGCATAAAGATTCAACAACCCTTATCGTCTAAGTTCTTCTGGAAGACTTATAATTTAGGACTAACACTAAATCCCAAAACCCACAATGCAACTTGACGACATAGCAACAAAAGCATTCAAGTCATCAATCAAATTTAATATTTGGATTTCCTAAATCCATACTCATTCAATAGGTAGTGTTGACAAAGTCAAAGACACGATAACTAGATCATCTAAAATAATCATAACCCCTATTTCCCCTTTCATTATTAGAAATCTAAAATAATTAAACTTTCTTCCCTTTACTGAATATAGAGAATTAAATCCTTTAAGATAGTCATGAGGAAGATACTACTTTTGGATATACTAAATCCATATCTCTTTCATAATCCAATCACAATGATTCAATTAATCTAAATAGAAATTAATAAATAACATAATTGATTGCCTCATCAATAAAACAACTTCTTAATTTACTTTTAAATCGACACAAATCTATGCAAGTAAACTCTTTCCATTTCCTAACTAAATCTTACATTTCATTCAATTTCCTATTTAGAACATGCAATTTCATCAATGTATAAAAATATCTTTTGGCTTATCTATTTGGCCACACATTCATATTGTTTCTAATTAAATCTTATTTAAAACGAACATTTAAATATAAATATTTCTATAATTCTTCAATATATTTAAATATCTTTTCCCTTATCAATTTTGACCATACCTTCAAAACTTATCATTTAAATTCTTCATGCAAAGCTAAATTACACGCACTTAAATAAAACAAGGTAAATACTGATTGAAAATACTCATGGATATATATATATATATATATTTCAATATATTTTCTTCAATCATATTAACAAAATAAATATTTTCTGTTAATTTAAGTAATTATTTCTATTAAAAAAATATGTTTCTCTATACATTTTCTACACATACTAATCATTTCTTTTAGAACACTAATAATACCCAATTTGCAAACAACAGAATAAAATAATATAAAATATTATTTATTCTCTCAAATAGATATATACCTTCAATATATATATACTAAATATAAATTAATATATTTAAATATATTCAATCATTAACATATCTTCTATTCTTTACAAAATATCAAATTGTTTAATTCAAAATAAAATATCCCTTATCATCAATTTTCCTAAATATAAATATATTTTTCCAATTAAATCAAATTAATAATTGGACCTTTTACACATGAATTTAAATTTCACAATTAAATTTTAAATTATGCATTATCTAAATCAAATATTTAACTCTTTCAATTAAACTTTAACATGCCATTTTAAAATAAACAATAATTTCCTCATACGTTTATAATTTTAATTCCACTAATCTAATATACAAATTTTATTTAAAATAATATAAATAAATATAATACTTTAGTATTATAAATTATAATATAATATTTTAATATTATAATAACAATACCTAAAATATTAATATTTATAAATATCAATTTATTATTATTTTATTTTCAAAACAGCCATGGGAAAATAACTTAACAACAGTCTCATGTTTCAAGCATAACTCAAAAACTACGATCTGGGTATTTACTATTTTTGGACAGGAATAAGAAAATTTCAAAATGCAAAAACCCTTTAAATTTCCTGACAACCCAGTTTGTGAAAGTGAAGTTATAGGCGACACAACCAAACCATTTTACCATGAAAAATATAACTATACTGCAGATTTAAAAATCCGTTTTTTAATAATAAACAGAAGGTTTCATTTTCTAAAAACATTCTAAATGCATTGTTCAATCTCTATGTTTGATTTCAATAACAACAAAATCAATTTCTCCAAATAATTTAAATTCAACTAAGGTTTTCACAATTTTCACTCAAGAATTTTCACAAGCAAAGGCTGTAAATTTATTTAATTTTTTTTTTCGAATATCAAATTTATTTTCTAAAACAGATTTAACAAATAAATCTTTAATCACTACTATTTAAAAAAAAAACAATCAAAAACAATAAAATACAAAGAGGAAAACCTAGTACAAGAAGCTACAGGAAGAGATGAATTTCTGATGCAAGTCTCCTCCAAGGATTTCCTAAATTTTCTTCAATCCTCCAATGAATCCAATCCAAAATCCAACAAATGCAAACAATCTTTCCTTCAATCAATTCTACAATCAAATTTTCTTCAAACCCTTGTGCAAATTTTCCAAAATTTCTTCCCTGCTGTAAAAATATATTTTTCCTAAAGACTTTTCTGCCCTAAAATTAAAACATGTATTCTTTATAAATCAAAAATACCTAATACAACCCTAATTCACATTACATGCAAATTAGATATTTCAATTTCAATTTTAGTTTCAGTTTCAATTTTTACAACCCTAATTCACATTGCATGCAAATTAGATATTTCAATTTCAATTTCAATTTCAAATTTTACTTTTTGAAAACCCACTTTCAATTTAAAATGCAATTTGAAATAATAAATTAATTTCCAAAGTTGCAACCAATTTCCCAAATAAACATTTAATTACAATTTCTAATTTAATTCCCATACGTTGGAATTAAATTCCAAAATTAATTCTAATTCTTTTATTTCTTTTCATTCTCTTGCATCACGTTTAATTAATTAATTTAATTATTTAATAACTAAACTCAACCCCCTTGGATTAAATTTAATTAATTAAATAATTAAATATAATTAATTAATTTAAATATAAACTTTTATCCACATTGCATTATTTAAATTAAATAACCATCAACATGATTTAAATGCAATTATTCTAAATATCTATTTCCAAATCAAGAATGCTTCAGAATTAAATAACATCAAAGCAAGATAGACAATGACTCGACACACACAACTGACGACACACTAAGGCTAGGGTGTAAACTTGACACATGTTACCTAGCTACTATCTCCCGTTCAACTTAACCGTTGGATCGACACGCTCAAACCTATGAAACCAGGTGGAGTCGATGTCATGTACCTGCAATCCTGCAACCAAGTAAACAACATCATACAATATATCCAACATATAATACACACCACGAAGAAGAAATCACGGATTCGCAGGGCGCTCGCAAGCGAGTGATGCGAAACCGTCCTCTTCACCAATACACTCATTTAAACTGACACTTCCATCATAATCTAGGAATCTCATAATAGCATCTCATGTTAACTCTTCAACATCATTAATCCATAATGCATGTGAAACAAAATCAGATAACTACATCCCACAATAATAGTTATCACTCAATAGTAACGATCAAAACATCATAACAAAATGTATCTAGTATCAAAGTAATTGCAACCAAACATAGCATAAAGCAACTTGAACAAGAAACAAAACAGAGGGGTATTACATAATCTCTTAAAAATTAGGTTTTCTATTAGCTCATTAATATCCCTAGCCACTTGAGGGTTCCCATTTTCTAGGGCTATGACCCAAATTCCAAAGCATCAAATTTTATACTAAACCATGGCCCAAAGTACAAATATTTAGCTTGGTCCTCTAAGGTCGGTATATCTTCATCAATGTATTTCCTTCTAATTATGTCTAAGAAAATTGCTAATGCTATATCACATCCAGGCACTAATAAGCATCCACTCTATTTTACTAGCCTTATTCCTTCTTTAGGGATGATTTTGTCGACATGAAAGTTAACTTCTTGCATAAATTTCTTAGTCACCTCTTTCATTTCATCTTCACTCACCTTTTACTTTTCCTTATTTATATTTTTCAAGAAGATCTCCATTTTCTTCTTGAGAAGGAGACCTTTGATTTCCTTTCATTTTACAAAATAATTACCATATAGGAATTCAGGGCAAGCTAGAGCCCTAACATCTCCTCCTTCTGCTTGGCCTAGAAAAATTTATTTGCATCATTTGAGGAGATGAAATAAATTATTATACCTATTAAATATCTATAATGTTCTCCCCTACTTCCTCTATTATAGTGTAATAAACCAATGGTTGAACCCTTTCTTGATGCTCTAATTTTTCTAATGAAGAAGAAACCTTTGCACCTATTACAATTAGTTGTTGTTGCATTGGTTGTTCAACCTCCTATTCTTGTTGATGCATGCTTTGTTTAACTACTCATACAACTATTGTGGGTTGCTTAAAACTGGGGGCATCAACCTCATCTAATTTTTTTTGCATTATGGTAATGGGGTATTTAATTTCCAAAAATGCCCCTTTATAATTAGGATCTCTTCTCTTTCTTTTAATTTCTCCTACCAAAATTTTGAGCCATTTATCTTTCTTGGCTTGGACCTTAGCTTCAAAAACACAAATTTTAATTAGGTCTTCCTACTCATTAAAATCATGGTAGAATGTGGAATTCCCAATACCTCTTCTAACTTGATCAATAAAATGTTTTGGGTTAAAATTTCTTCTCTCTAATATTAACCTTCATTTTGTAAACCTACAATCTAGGAGCCAATAATTCCAAACCCTCTTTGGAATTATGAAATTTGAATAAACAAATTCAAGTGAAAAATGAGCCCTTCTTGTGTGTTATGAGATGTAGCTTATTTGACACATTTGACTGTTATATGATTTCCATAAATGCTATCCTATTTGGAACATATTTTGGCAAAATGTAGGGTTCCACAACTACACCATAAACCCTAATCACAATTGTGTCAAAATGTAAAAACTAGTCACCCCAATTATAGCTCAAGCTTTTATCTAGGACCCTATCCCTTGTCCTTAAGAATCTCATCACATTTTTTACTAATCTACTACCTTGATATCACAAATACCTCAATACCACTAGGCCAAAATTTTCTTCAAACAAAACATAGTCTGAGAACTGGGAATGCATATCTTAGATGTAAGTTTGTTCTTTAATTGACATTGGCTCTATCATGACCCCTTTTTATTGAAATTATAAAACCTTATAATTAATAGTCTAAATAATTATAAAAATATTTATTACTTAATTAATTAAATAAAAACAATAACTAGCACTTGCACCTATAAGAGGTTCAAGGGAGACGCCGATAAGAAATTAAAGGAAAAACATAAATGAATTGTAACAATACATAATTGCTATATATAAATATATCTGTATAAATGTATGCATTGTATAATATAATTATGAAAACCATAAATGCATTGTAACAATTTGTATCGAGTTTGCATTAGTCAAAGTTATATAAGAGCATTTGTATGTCTTTTTTAAGCTCCTCTTTTAAAGTCATGGAATGTTTGTTGCAATGAAACATAATGTTGATTAGATTGCTTTGAACAATTAGTATCAAGTTTGCATCAATCAAAGTAAAACAAGAGCTTTGCTATGTCTTTTTTGAAGGTCCTCTTTTCAAGCCCTGAACACTATATACATTTGGAACAAGTGCCTTTGCTTTCTGTAGAAGGTGAAAACAAGTAATAGTGATATCACTCAAAAAATACTGAATGACACTTGTAGGAATTCAATCCCAATTGATTAAGGGAGACGAATCGATTGGAAGATCGGGGGAACTGTTGTTACTCGATATAATTTCAAAACCTTGAACACTATATACATTTGGAACAAGTGCCTTTGCTTTCTGTAGATGGTGAAAACAATTAATAGTGATATCACTCGAAAAATACTGAATGACACTTGTAGGAATTCAATCCCAATTGGTTGAGGGAGACAAATCGATTGAAAGATCGGGGGAACTGTTGTTACTCGATATCTTAATGATGTCTATATGTTTTGTTCCATTCCTAAAATAAATGTGAGATTGTACCTAATGTTAACTATTATCAATATTTTAAATACCATACTTAAAAGACATTCAATAAATCATCATTTTTTCCACAATATAACAAAGTAGTTTAACAAGACATCAACATAGATAATCTTTTCACAAAATGAAAATCAAATATACCCTATCTTTCATATTATTATTTTTTATTACACTAACATTCAACAATGAAAACAAAAACAAAAAAAATCATATTATAACTATAAATATTAAAACAAAAGAATAGCTAACACATGCAAACAAAAAAGAAGGTAAAATAATAATAAATAAATCTTAAATAAATGACAATGAAATAATTTGAAATACGATTAAATAACTAATATATTGTGGATTCTAGAAAAGTAAAATAATTAAATAAATCTTAAATAAATGATAATAAGCACATTAAATTAAAAAATATACTATTAGACAATTAGATTTACGTGGGTAAATATTTATTAAAAATGTGGAGTATAGATGAGTGAATCAAATTATGTACATAGAACAATAAGGTAAGTGTTAAGTTTGTACAAAATACAATATAAACCATTTATTAAGAAAATAAAATAAGTAATAATCAAGTTTTCAAACTATGTGAAGTACTTAAGTTTATATTTAGTTTACATATAAAATCTTATTATTTTCTAGCAAATTTAGACCTCACAAAAGCATATATAAAAACTTTTTATATCTTTTTATGGAATTACTTTTCATAACTAAAAATATCATATAAAAATAGAGAGTAAATGAAAGTAGCTATTAAAAATTAAGTTTTTGTGGCAAATAATGAAAATTCAAACTATGTGAAGTACTTAAGTTGTATTTATAGTAACGTAGACATGGTCATTGATTATATAGTCATTATTTGGTTTCTAAGTTAATTTTTCGGAAAAAAAACAATAATTAAAAAAAATGTTTCTACTTTCTAGGTTACAAAAGACACCTCCCAAAAAAATTTAAAAATAAAGGAAGAATGTGTATGTGCATATGAAATAGAACATAAAATTGAAGTAATAAGAAAAGCAATAATAATGACAAAGACTAAAAAATGATAGATTATTTTGTGATATTATCTACCCAAATGTATTGTTTTCGAAAACAAAAGGAACATAGCCATCATTCTTTGGACATAAAATTCAATGCAAGCTAAACCTTTAAATTGAAACCGAGTTCGATTTCATTATTAACTTCAGATATATTTTTATTAACTTATGCATGAACATTGATTATATAATAAGCATTTAACTCTTAGGTTATCTTTAAAGGGAGAAGAAAAAAAAAAAATGTTAGGAATTGATACACCCAAAATAAAGTCAAAAACAGAGAAAAATTTAGTATATATATATTTGAGGTATTAATATATGCTTCTATATTTGAGGTATTAAAAAAAGCAATAATAGAAAAGACAAATAAAAAACACTTCCAGACTATTAGATGCATCATTGCATCAATAAATCAAGGATAGAATGATAATGGATAAAAAATAATTATAAACAAAAAATATTCATTAGTGGTGATCACAAGCTTGACAAATTAGAATGTGTAAGGTTTGTGCTCCACCAACTCCCTAGTTCTGTATAGAGAATCGAGAGTACTCAATTACATAGGCCTATTTGTAAAATAAATCTAGATCAAATAGACATATGGGTATTTTGTTATTAGTTCTATGATTTTATTTTTCTAGATACATGAATGAATACTGATCTTTTGTCTCATTGTTTCTATGATTCTATTTTTCTAGATACCTGAATGAATACTGATCTTTTGTCTCATTGTTACTAGTAGTGTGCTTTTTTTCAATGGAGAGGATATCAAAGTTGTGCTGATATTAAGTCTATAAAATGAATTTGTTTTGAGCCTTGGGAATCGAAATTGGTACTCAATTGGATAACGAATTCACAAGAGCATGTTACATATAAAAAAATGAATCTGTTGTATTCATTATAGAAATTTCAAGAGAAGTTATTGAACAAGAATTCCACAGCATAGTAGCACTATAACGTAGTACACTTACTAATTTTTAAATTAAAATGATAAGTTTAACATATGAAATAGTTATGCTAATAATTGCATTTACAGCATCAACAGTAGCTGGCCATAAATTAATTTTAAAATTTAACGATCAACCATATATTTACTTTATTTTTTTTAAGATAAAGCTTCAACATAAAAGCATATTAACTATGCACAGTTTTTAATGTGTAGAAAATATGGTGCCATGACTTGTGACGTTGCATGGAGCAGGTGCATTGAAAAGTACCAGCGATAGCCATCGATGAGGACAAGTGTTCAAGCAACAGACAAATGTGGTTTTTTAAGTTTGGTGAAATTTCCAATTGCCACAGGCAGCATCTCCCTCGTCTACCACAGCAGTTTCATCTCAACTACATTGTTTTTGACATCTTCCGAAGTATTTTTGTTTCTACCGCAACATTTTCATTTCTACAATAACATTTTGAATTATGTCACAGCGTTTTTGTTTCTACCATAGCATTTCCATTTCTTCCACAATGTTTTCAAATTTGCACCTCTATTGGAAGCAACCATTTCATTGCAGTGGAAGCAAGCATGGGATTTGAAGTGTTTAGGTTTATTTTATTGATTTTTGGGCTTCCAATTTCACCCAAAATTCTTTATATTGTTTGTTTGAACCTTTCAAAGACATTAGAGGGGAGCTAATGGTCTTCTGAGGAGATTTTTCAGAACAACCATTGCCATCTTTTTTTTTTACTATGGAAGCATAAAACCTTGGGTTAGTCTATTTGGGTTGCATTCTAAACCAATGCAGTTAATGCAATTAATTGACACTCTTGGGGCATTCACAGAACCATGTGTTGGTATGTTGAGTGTTGCTTTGGCTAGTGTGTGCTGGTTGGAGTTTTTTGAGGATAGTTTTCTTTACTCCATTCAAGATGGATGGAGGCTTGTATGTGTACATGGCAAGTTTTTCAATCCAATCCACCAACAAGCCAATGAATTATGGTCTCAATTTTTTCATAGTTAAATCTAATAAATTTTTTGCAGGAGTTCACAATTTAATTTTTTAACAAATATATTGGGGAAACTGACAAGGCATTCAATCATTGTGGTTTTCTGTGTTCTTCAATACTTTTACATGGCTTGAATAATCTGTTGCAGATACTGTGTGTTTGCTAAGAGTCAGAAAAATAAATTGATGTAGGAAAGAAGGTAACATCTGAGCAGAATTTCATGGAGGAATCAAACACATAAGAATTGCTCAAGATATAACTATTAACCAGATAGAAAGGGTGTGCGTATAATCTTTGAGACAATAGACATGTGCACTCTATAATAGGAAAAATTCAAAAATATGGAAATGAAAAAAGATGCAGTGCCACAAAATCATATACCAATATATCTAATTACAAAGGAATTTGAGGAACATGAAAATGAGGGAACGGGCACTGCCATAGATTTTCTGTACCAAAAACTCAAACACCTGTGCTGATGACAAGCATAAAATGTAGGAAATGTTATACAAACAGGCTCAAAAAATAAGAAAATCCAGAAACAGTTTATTTAGTGAAAGGCAAGGTCAACGACGGAGTCCCCAGATTTTGGTTTAAAGCTGGTGACGGTTTGCATGCCAACACATAGGAGATTGAGGTATCACTACATAACCCATTAAGCTTCAGAAATCAAATGTCAAATTTTGAACAATTTAAAATGTTATTAATGATGTAATGGAATTGCAGGATGTAAAAATAGACAAATGTGTGGGCAAATCCCTTATATGTCTTAGGTTAAATTGCTATTCAAGTTTTAGAATTGGCTGCAGAATCCTCGAGAGATGGTCTTTGTCGTATTCGGATGTGGATAAAAATTGCTATTCAAATTAATAGCATGTACTTGTGTAAGGTTCTATACTAAAACAATTGTTGCATCCAGGGCTTCTGCATGTTCTCAAAGTAAATTTAATGACATTTTTATTCAAATTGTTAATGTAATGTTGCATTCTCATAGTTGTTACATGCTCATGCTTTTGAAAAGTGGTGGCTATTGAAGTTTTAGGTTAGCATAAGTTGAACACTCTGGTTTTGGGTATGAATACTCTAATTTCAAAATCAAAGTTGGCCATTATTACATAAACTAATTATGTAACAATACAACAAAATATTTTAGAATCAAATAAAATATTAAAAAAAAATGATCTGGTCATGTACAAAAACCATAAAAACACTTTAAAGAAGCTGTGGCAAATGACTGATTCAGATTTTATATGTAGCACAGTAAAAATTAAAATGGAAATGCAAACTGTAAAATGACAAAACCTATTTTTTTGGTGAGGCGCAGGTAAACTCTTTTTGATAGTCTCTTCCAAAGCAGCTTTCTCGAAATGGGAAACGAGAGTTCATCTCCATGATATTTATCGACACTATTGGTGATGATCAAAGGCGGCACAACAAGGCACGCATTGATGAAAAGATAATCTGAATGGGTAAATAAAATCTGTAAACCTAAATACATTGAAAACCAAGATATTTAATCTCAATAATAGGGAGACTGCTAAATTAAATTGCACGGTGGAGTGTTTGGACGGTGGAGTGTTTGGAATGTATTTGCATTCAATGAGGGCATGATGATAAGCAAAAGCCAAAGTGCTTTAATCCATTCATCGATTGAACAGTTGGTCCATAAATGAATGAATTTATGACTTCTGGCTTATGACTGCCAGGGTTGGAGCCGGAGTTTCATGCATTGGAGAGGGCCGGAACTATATCCTGAACAACATGACATGGTTTACTGGTATCAGTAAATGGTTTTGCGATTTTGCAGGCGTGAGACAGGTATGCCGACCTCTTGTGGATTGGAAAATCCACAATAAGAAGCCTATCGGCTAATTAATTTTTAAAATGGTTAATTATTATCAAATAATGAAAATTAAAATGAAATAAAAATTAATTAATTAAAATTAAAATTAAATAAATAATACTACTCTTCACGATGCTTCTTGCATGCGCTCCCTCTCCAAACACTTTACGCTTCAATGGATTAGTTTTTTGGCGTGATGAATCCTAAATGTGTAATTTCAAGGGGGCGCTGAACAATGACATCCAAAATTTTAGAGATGAGGGCATGCAATTATTATTGCCCAAATGTTTTTCCACTTGAATTCATTCACTAGTGGCTCCCTTGGTAGTCCCATCTCTATTGGCGCTCTGCACATGTTCTAGATATTTTCATGGATGATTTTATTTATGATTGTGAGAGTTATCTATTGGACCATTCCAACACCTATAGATTAATAAAAATATGGCTGAATTTATGCGATCTCCATGCTTGGATCACCAAAAATTATAAAAAAATTATGGAGAAAGAAATTTGCATTTAGCTCTGCACCAAAGATTTTTTATCTTTGAATTTGATTCTATCAATGACAAGGAAACGGTGCTAAAAAATAGTCCTTGGATTTTAGAAGGGGATTTATTATCCATAAAACCATGGTTCCCTTCTTTTGATATGCAAAATGAGACCTTATCTTCTACTTATCTGTGGGTGTGTTTAGGGGAGAGGGGTTAGTAGTCGTGTGGGCTAACTTTGTCAACATGTAGCAATTGACTAGAATATCCTAAAATCTTTGTTTTTTTAAAAATGTGGACTGGACCCTTATCTATCTATAACTAAGGTTTGGAGGTGTGACTCATCATGCAACTCACCACATCAACGCATCTATTAAGAAGTGTCTAAAATTTGAATTTTTAAAGATTCGACCAAATCTTAATCATGAGATCCCTAGTAGTTGAACAAAAAAAATACCATTTGTTGCTTGTAAAATATCATATTTTTATTTAAAATAAAATTAATATGCAACCTAAGTGAACCAAATACCTATTGGTAACCATAAATATTTGATAGCTCTAGCTTTTATATTCAACATATATGGACCAATAGTTGAACACTAAAATTTTTTGAAAATCTTTCATATTTAGTGGGAAAATACATGATATTTATTGTACTCACCTTTTATATTTGTGATAGGACAAACTATTAATATAAAATACTCCAATGCTTATACATTGCTACCCCAATAGTTGTACACATAAGAACAATATTTTTTTACTATGATAACAATACTTGTTTAAAAAAATAGGTTTTGATGGCTACAGATGAAGGGAAAACCCTAAACGATGGCGGCTTGTGCAGATTGACAGCCTGAGCAGAATGCAAGGGCGACGGTCTCCATGGCGGTGGTAGTGAGCAACAAGTGCCTTCTGTGAAGGAGAATGGAGGTGTCAGTAGTGGTAGCGTCCAGGACAATGGCCACTCTTCTGCAGCGAAAGAGACTGGAGTCTCCTACTTGATAGGGTCTAGTGGGAGAGGCGTTAATGGTAGAGGCTCTGTGGCTAAGGGTATGGCATTGACTGCGATATTCTAGCATGGGAGGCTGTTGATTGGCGGGTTTATCCCTATTGCCAATGCCATCTTAGTGAATCTGAAAGCTGAGATGGAAGAGGAAATAGATGATAATGTTTCTGAGCTCTCCGATCGTGGGGTGATTTGTCGGTTTAGGGGTTTATGGCCTAGCCTCCCTTAGTTGCATTCTTGGATCTCCCATGAATGGGAGCCTCTAATTTCTGGTAAAGTCTATATTTTCCCCATGGAAAAGGGGTTTTTTGTTGCCAAATTTGATAATGCTCAGGATAGAAATAAAGTTTTATGTGATAATATTTGTTGATGATTAAGCCTTGGCATTCTTATTTCAACCCTACTTCTGAAACTTTCAATATGATCTTGATTTGGGTTCGACTGCCTAATCTTCCCCTCCACTTATGGACTAACCCTCTTCTGGAGAAAGTGGGTGTAACCCTTGGTGATTTTTTGTTGGGGGATGTTGAGTCCTTTAACATTTTTCATTCCACCTTTGCCCGCATACTAGTTGAAATGGATGTTTCAAAAGGGTTGCCTGTTGAGATTTTACTTAAATCTTTGAAGGGATCTTGGGTCCAATCTTTGGACTATGAGGGGATTCCATTCCGTTGTAGAAGATGTTTTAAAACAAAGCATGTTGTTGCACAATGCAGATTTGAGAAAAAAGTTGTAACAACTACTTGGTGGAAAGGTGCCTCTCAACAACATTATACGACTAAGAAGAAATCTGAACAACACAAGAGTTTTTTAGAGGTGGTTGCATCAGAATCATAGGGTCTTGAGGTATCCCCTTCGGATGCCTCGAATGGTGGGGCTACTGATGCTGTATAGAATTATCATGTTGAAACCCCTAAAGAGAAAGAGATTGGGTCTCAAGCTTCCATTTCTGGTGATAACACTCCGACTATCATTTCTAGTGGCTTGTCTGATAAGTCTTTGCTTGCACGAAGGAATAATGATGAAATCTCTGAGACAGTGGCTACAGGCATTCATCTTCGGGATAGTTGTGTGCTGAATTGGCATGATAAGGCAACACAAGTGGAGGAAGGCTGGATTACTGTTAAGGGCAAGAAAGCTAAATTATCTAGGCCTTCTTTCGACATGACTCTCTGCTCCCACAAGAGTAGTTCTAAATGTAAATCTTAATGGGTCTTGTTTGGGGGCTAGTTGCAAGTTGGTCTTTTTGCAGCTTTGTTTTTGGTTGTAAAGGGTTCCGGGTCCCTTCAAAACCTATTTTTACCTGAATCTAAAACAATACTTGTTTAAATGAGTGACTTATTTTATTAAATGAGTATTTTATTTTTTAAATGACACACTTATAGTGGATAGTTATGATATTTTATTCCAGACAAAAAAGTACTCATTTCACCTCTTCACGAATGTATTTATGTTTTTTTTATATAACATTCAGAGGTTCTCATGTGTCCAAGTATGAGTCCACTTTTGATCAACATTTGGTTATTTTTTTATTTATATTTGAACTATTTATTTACAATATATAGTCTAAATATGTGGCAAGACTGAGTAGTATAATCACAATTGACTGCATGACTATTAGACCCCACACGACTATTGGCCCCTCTTCTACTTACCTTATCTTCCCTTATAATTCTAGGAATTGGAGAATTTATGAGCCATTATTAATGGCTTAAAGGTAAGTATTATTTCTCTTCAAAGGAAATAATTAATTATTAATGTTCCACTTGTGCATGTTTATGTGTGAAAATGGACCTTTCAATGGTAAGTATTATTGGAGTAGAGCCCCCCCACTATGTTATTCCACTGGGTGCTCTAAATGATTTGGATTCTCCCCATGGTTGGTCCAAGGTTGCTCAAGGCCTGATATTGCACCTAGCACCTCCTCCACTTCAATACAATATATTTTGAAGATGGACCCCAACACTTTTGCATCAATTGCACTATTAGTTGGGGTCTCCAAATTTTCAACCAACATGAACAATTGCTTGTTCAAAGGGGTAGCCATTATGATCTCCTCTAGCTGAAACATTAGTGCATGTACAAAGAACCAAACAAAGCTAGTGAATGCAGTGAAATCTTACCAAAGATATAATTTAATGGAATTTACTCGAGTGAGGTATAATTCCTTCTTTTGGGAGGAATTGTCAACACATGGGAGAGCCATTGTAAATTTTATTTGGATTGACATCTGGCTTCAGAAAAAGTACCTTGAAGAATTGAAAATATATGAAATCTATTGGGAGTGTTTAACTACAATGAAGTAGGATATAGTGGACTAGAAGAATTAAATGACTAATTGTACCTTGTGCCATTTTCAATATTGATTCTAAAAAAAATTCACTCGCTTTCAATTAGAAGAGATTATTGTTTTTCTAAAGATCTCCCATCAATAGATTAAATTGAGAACAAGAAGTTGGTGAAGTGTATATACATCAAATACATCAATACTTAGCCCTTAACCATTTAATTCACCACAAGACAATAATTTTTTTAACTATCAATACAGTAAGCACTTTCCAAAGACTTGTTGACACTTGTTTCTATTCTAGAGACTTTATGTACGATTTTGGTTGTGTTATAACTACAACCTAAAATAGAACTTATATTGTTGATTTGTGATCATCTAATATATGCAAATTTATTTAAAGTTATAAATTTTGCAAGTTACTTAATCATTACCATTTGGCATTTGATATTTTTGCCACCCACATTATGATTTTTCAAAAACTTACTAGCACAATCGCCAAATAATTATTTTTATAGTTTTTTGAATATTTATATAATTTACCACTGAACTTATTTTATTTTTTGAATACAAGTTGAATTTACCAACAAAAACAATTATTTGTTTGAATACAAGTTGAATTTACTAAAAAAAATATTTTATTTGTTTGAATACAAGTTTAATTTGCCAACAATTTTTTTTTTTTGAATATGTGAGTAGGTAAAGAAATTTTGAATCAACGAATTCAATAGAAGGAATGATTGCAATATCAAAAATCAATTCAATGACCAAAATACCTAATCTCAATGAAGTGTTTGAACATCAAATATGAAATCAATAATAACGTAAACTAAATTTAATCTACTTTACCTCCATTGAAAATGCCTAGTATTACTCCATTGTAAAGTATAAAATTATGCTATTTTGATGGTATGTAGATTGCTAAAATACTTAGCATAAACCTGGTAGCAAAAGCATTGATGATGAATATGGATGCAAGATTTGTCAAATTCAAAGAGGGATTGAATGATTAATTGATGGATGTTTTATAGCTTTTAGGGATCTCAAATCAACGGTATAGGATGTGAGATGAGATCAATAGATGAGGATTGTTGAGAGATCATGATGAATGTGCATGAGGCTACATGGATATATGAAGTGGAGTGAATGGGAGTGAGCTAAGGTTTCTTTTTCAATTTACTCACTAAATTTAGAGATGGTCATTAAATATAAAGGTGATCTCTATATTTATCTAGTTTGAGGAATAAAGAAGGAATTTGATATAATTCGAAAAAAATGATTAAATAATTATAAAATTAAAAATTATTTAATTAATTTTGATGAGTGAAAATAGTGAAATAATTAAATAATGAAAATTATTTAATTAATGGAGGGAAAATTGGTAGATTAATCAAATAATTAAAATTGTTTAATTAATAGCCATGAAAGGGGTGATGAGTGATGATGATGGGAAATCATTAATTTAAAAGGATGTGTTAGACATTTTTAGGTGTCTACAAAATACAAGCATAATTTTCTAATGACATTATTTTGTTTGTTTGAATACTAGTATAATTCGTCAACATTTTCTATAAATTTCTAGCGATTTTTTAATAAAATTAATATTTTTTTCCAAAAAAGATTTTCTAATAGAATTTGATATTTTTTCTTAAAATAATGAAAGATTCATTAGGATTTTATATCTTTTTCTAGAGGGTTTCTTAAATTTATTCCTAGTTCAAGTACACCAAAGTTATGTAAAAATGAAAAAAGTTGCTCTTTTGCACAACATGAATTGGAGTTGGTGGCCCTACGATAGTGACCAAAAGATTTGATGTTGGTGCTACTCATTCTCACGATAACCCAATGGTGACTAGGTATCAACTACGTGGCTCTATCAATGGTCAAATAATGGGCAAAGCAATGACAATGATTAGGCATGGCAATTGGTCGCCTTTTTTGATGCAAATTAATGGAAACCTTGTTTGCTGCTTAACACTCTACAAGAGCAAGGAACATGAAACAACAACACATGCCAAGAGACTGAAGTCGTTTCATACAGGATGGTTTGATCAATTATGCTAATCCCTACTCCAGGCGACCACAACCTACAAGATTCAAGAATTTCACTCTCCCCTTGGAACGTATCAACATTAACCGAAAAACACCAAGAAAAAGAGTAGGATTCCAACTGTTGTCCCAATCAAAAAAATGATTCTTAGACTATGAAGCTAGGATCGTGCAATACCATTCCTTATTCTTAGAAGAAAAATATAAAGTTCCAACACTACAAGTTGCAAAACAACAAAAAACATAGTTCACTAATTGGCATGATAGGGAGTAGAATTGAATTGCAAAACAACAAAAATGCTTAGTTCACCAAACCACAACGATTGGATTTACTCCTAATCAATTGTTTCTACTCCCTATTCTTGGCGTGTTGCTTTTAACTCACCCACACAATAGATTTAAAATCACTTCTAACTTCTATTTTTGTGTCCAAGAAGACTCGATCTGCTCTTCCAAGAATGAAACAAGGTTTCCATTAATTTGCATCAAATAAGGTGACCATAATTTTTGGTATCAGAGCGGTAAGATATTTGGAGTTTGGGGAAGTGGGAAATATGCCACCGAGGAGGATGAGAATAGGAGGTGCTTGAGGTGGTGGTCAAAGAGGCCATGAAGAAGGAATTTTGGAGATGTTGCAGAACTTGACAGCAAGGTTGGATGTCATAGAATAGGCACAATGAAAGGGAATCATTGTTGATGATGTGAGTGAAGTTTTGGAAGAAGAACAACAAAAAACTAAGGATGAAGCTCAAGAAGAACCAAAAGGAGTGGAAGAAAGATTAATAAAAGAGGTGATGAATGTGGGAGCCAAACCAAAAATAGAGGTCCCCACATATTCTGGAAGCTTGAGTGGAGAACATATCATTGACTGGATCAATTATTTGCATACATATTTTGAGTATGAAGGAGGTGCAAAAGAAAAAAAAGTGAAGTTTTCCTGTACAAGCATTAAAAGCCACACTGCAATGTGGTGGGACTATGTTCAGTCTGAAAGACGAAAGAAAAACAAGAAAAATATAACCTCATGGGATAGGATGGTTGCCAAATTGAAGACAAAGTTCCTTCTGATAGACTATCAAACCAATCTTTTCAGAACATTGTAGAATTTCAAGCAAAAGGATATGTTAGTAAAAGAATATATGGAAGAGTTTTATAAGTTGGTGATTAGGTCAGGCCATAGCGAAGAGGATATGGAAAAGTAGCCAGATACCCGAATAGTTTGAAATACAATTTGTAAGATGAGCTAAGTTTAGTGTATCTAAGAACTCTTGAGGAGGCCTACTAGTTTGCCATTAAGGTAGAAGAGAAGCTTATGAGGAAGCAAAATCAGCAAGGACATAGTAGAGGACGAGGCTTTGGGGAAAAAGGATATAAACACCATCAAGATGAAGGAGCTAGTAGTTCTAGTGGACCAACTAATTGGGAAAAAGGAGGCTATTAGAATAAAGGAGGAAGATCTTTTGGAAGAGGTGGTTATCAAGGAAGAGGAAGAGGATTTCTAGGTAAATGTTTCAAATGAAATCAATATGTTGGTCATAAGAGTTGGGAGTGTTCGTAATCCTCAAGAGAAGTTCACACAAGGATAGAAAGGAGCAATTAGATTGTGCAAGAAGATCAAGAAAGTGTGGGATTACCTGCTCATCAAAATGAGGAACCTAGAGTCTAGAGAATCTTTTTTGTTTAAAAGAGTTATTAAAACCACCTACGAAAAATCATGAACCTGTACAAAGGAAAGCTCTATTCAAGACAAAATACAAAGCTAAAGGTAAGTGTTGCAAACTTATTAGAGACATTGGCAATACTGATAATATTGTTGCTATTGAAATGGTGGATAAGCTAGATCTTAAGAGAAATAAACATTCTATGCCATATAAAGTTTCTTGTACAAAAAGGTCATTAGTTGTTGGTCAATGAGCAAGATTTGGTTGAATTTCAAATAGGAAGATATAAGGATAGTGTTGTGTGTGATATCATGCCTATGGATGTGTGTCATGTGCTACTTGGTAGACCTTGGAAGTTTGACAGAAATGTCATACATGATGGATGAAACAATACGTATAGTTTTGAGAAGGATGGTCTCAAACATACCTTGTTTCCTTTGCATAAACCTAAAAAGGACAGTCATAGCAACAGTAGTAAGGTGATGTTGATAAGAGGTAAAGAGTTTATTAAGGGAAGGGAGTCGAAGGAAGTTACAACAGTAACCAAGGAGGTGAACCTTCATTTTCCTCAATGTTTCACGAGTGGAAATATTTTTGATTTATGGGTAGGACAGTCAACAACATGTGTTGACACAGATGACTGTGAATTTGGGGCAGCTATTGGTATTATGAAGGATGCAAAGATACAAGAGAATTCAAAACATCAATGCCAAAATAAATACATGGGCAAGAATCTACATGGAAAGAGTGTGGAGACAACAAAAGTGAATGTGGAAGATGACCTATCTCTTTAATTGACGTTGTTGAGAAAGAGTGTCTTATATTGACAGGAGGTGAGACAAATACTGCAGCTGCCAATGGTGAGGTAAGATCTTAGTTTTCAAACCCCTTGGATACAATTGAAGATGGTTTTCATGAATATGCAATGATTACAATGGAGAGGTATGCGAAAAACAAACATAGAGTAGCAGAGGAGACAAGACACATTTTAAACCACATCATTAATTTCTTGAGTTTTGTTCAAACAAATGTTGGCTTTGATTATTGTTTGGGGGAAATGAAAAAAGAATGGGAAAGATGCAACAATGAGAGGCTATTTGGAGAGTGGGAAAAAAGTGTTGTAGATGATGAGATGGGGTGTGGAAATTAAAATTTTACTTGGAGAACAATAAGTCAAGAGGGGTTAATTATTTCAATGGTTTGGGATAATATGAAGCCAACTAGTGGAAAGAGCATGAAGAGCGTATTTGAGAAGAGAAGTTTGATGTATGAATGAACTATTATGGTCAAATGTTGGAAGAAAAGAAAGAAATAATGGTTGCGGGTTATCATTTATAAGCATAAGGGGATATGCTGCAAGTGTCTAGATTTGAAAGGATAGTCCTAATACCCAACTCCTGAGAGCTATGCTCACAAACAACGTCTCTAGGGAGCCTGTTGTAAGGGCATCACAATTTTTGGTTTGCAAATTTGGTATTGTTGCCTTCTTTCTTTTGTTTTCGTTGTTTTCCTTGTGATAGGTGGCACATTTGGAGTGGCAGCAAGAATTTGTTTTCTTTCTTTTCTCATTGCACCTGAAGACGATGGTGGTTACACTCGATTA
Organism: Sequoiadendron giganteum; assembly: GCA_007115665.2. Taxonomy (NCBI): domain Eukaryota; kingdom Viridiplantae; phylum Streptophyta; class Pinopsida; order Cupressales; family Cupressaceae; genus Sequoiadendron; species Sequoiadendron giganteum. The sequence continues at coordinate 342,597,391 of CM021105.1, read as the reverse complement.
GGGAATTCTTTTGTGGCCTATGTGGGTGTACTGATCCTCTTACCAGAATCCAAAATCTATATGGCTTGATTAAAATATCTTTTTGATTCTTCGTTGCTGAGAACCTTGGTTTGGTGAGAATATCTTCACCAGAAGGAGAGAGATCGAAGCACTTGAGTGTTGGAGGATCTACATGTGAAAGGAGAGGATCAACGGTTTGGGAGGAGGCCCAAATTGGTGTTGTAAAAGAAAACAATAACAAAGATACTGAGGGAAGTAGGAGAACAAAGGAAGAAGAAGTATGCAATTAGAAAGGAGGTCCGACGATTTTGTTCAGAAGAGGATCTCGAGTGGATGGAATCAAGGCAGGGATAAAAGACGCGGGGTTCTAGTTTTGTGGTACTCGAGATACATTATCCTCTTCTTTCTATCGTCGGTGTTTGAGAACTTGATTCTCTGTTACTTGAATAAGGAATGCATTTATCTGTTCCTATCACTATTTCCTAAGGGTCAGTTTGTCACTTGGGGCAGCAATCAAAATATGTTTAGTTTCATTGAAGCTTATAAATTTTTGTATTCTGTTCCTTGCAAGAAGAATGAGTTGGTTCATGTTTCTGTCACCCTTGAATATGAGCTGCATAATTGATCAAAATCGGCTGTAGGAAACTACCTCAATTTCTTGGCTGTGTGTTGTTTTTTTGTCGCTTGTTCTTGCAGATAGTTAGAAATCAAACAAGGTTGCCACTAGGCAACCAGGTGGAGGTAACATTCCCCAACACTTACTAATTTTTAAGTGGTAGCAACCGATGGATTTCACCACTAGCAACAATAAAGAGGCATCAAGTATGATGGGGTGAGAGTTTAAGAAAAATGTGTGCTCATAAAATTATCATCAATAGTGAAAACCACCAAATAGTAGTAGCTAGTGGCACAAGGGTTATCAAAGATCACTAGAACCCTAAGCCTAGCAATCAAAAAAATTGGTAATCAAAAACTTAAAATTCACTTAAATTCATAAAAGTGATCAAAAATCAAAAAAATATTATTGTTGTTTTGATTTTTGGTACTGAAGTGTCAAAAGATTAGATCATTGACAATAGAAGTCTTATGTGACAATATGGCTCTATACTTTCCATATTACAAATCCATATAGTTGTATAGATTTTTTCCTATAAAATTTTAAAACCATCATGCTTGAAAAAAATTATGTCCAATTTTGATGATTTGATAGGTGTTCCTAGGGTTTTTGAATGTTTTGGACATGATAGTGAGGTATTTTTTGTAGCATGAGGTCTTTTATAACACCCTAATGTAAAAACCCTTAGAATTTGAAAAGGGATTGTTAATTCTAATCTCTAATACGATGTTGGATAATTAATAAAACCCCAATTATAGTAATCTAATAGAAAAATCCAAAATATCTTGCATAACTAAAAGATGCAAAGAAAATTGCTATTATGCCTATAAGTCCTTACAAATGATACAATGAAATAAACTAACCTTGCTTTATAAGCAAGGGGAAATCCCTAAATCTAATATGATTGTGCCAAAAGTCTTAATCTTATGAATTGAGAAAAAAATTAAAAAACAACCTAAGTAAGTTTAAGATTAAGGTGTGAATACATCCTAAAGTTTGAGTGGTTAGATAAAGTACCACATTCACAACAACACATTTCTCACATTACACAAGAAAAAAATGACATAGGGGGAAATTAGGTTGTCCCTTGGTTGGTTCATTTGCATATATGGGAAAGGGATTAATACACTATTGGTTCCTTAGAGGCCTCAATTGCTTATTCAATTGGGCTAAGTTTTAGATTTGTCACTCAACACCCCAACCTCAAACTTCTTGATTCATTGTACCAAGGTATATTTGAGTGCCTCATGGGTTTCTCCCTCCTTTTTATATTTCACCACCATAAGATAGGTTTTTTTTTGTACTATGAAGGTTGAGTGGACCTATTTATTATTTCTTCCATTTGGTTCTCAAGGATCACCCATTTTTTGGAGACTTACTACCAATTTGAGTAGTTTTATCCCTAAAGGTGACTAAGCTAGGATCCTATGTTCAAATTTAGATTGAACTAAAACATGAAATGCTCTTGTTTGGCCCATATTTGGCTACAAAATGGCTCCTTGATATTGGCCCAATGTAGATTATGAAAGGTAGTAAATTATCAGCCCCAAAAAAGTATTGTTATCATCCTTTAAGAAACTTTATCCAAATTGGTATGCTCATAATTATTACCTATTTTAAATATGTGTTATAGGATTGGAAGAAATATATCAATTGAATGAGGGGTGAAGGGTTCATTAGATGAACTATACCGAGATTCCTATATATGCCAACATACTCATGGCTACCTTAGGTACCACAAAATAAATGATATTTTAGAAGAGAAGAGGAAGTGAAATGGAGTGGTATGATAGAAAGTGAGAGAGCATGTCCTAGAAGGATTTTCTCTTCATGTTGGGTTCACCCAAAATACTTTTTTCTTCAAATATATTCACAAATATTGTGTATGATTTGAATATGGTATAACAAACATATTGCACTCACATGTCCTATGTATAGATATATCACTCCTATTCTAAATGGAAAAAAAAGTAGTGGAATAGGGGAGTGACTAAAGGATTACCCTCTTCATGATCAAGGAGTTTCTAATGAGTCTCAATAATATTTGTGTCTAAAGTATCTACGTTGATTTGATTGTTCAATTCATGAGGAAGGGATGCTCGATGAAAGATTACTATTTTGATAGGTGGTTTTGTGGTTGGAGCATAAGGGTGATCTCTAGAAAACCTTTGAAGAGATGTTATGAATTGTGTCATTGGGTGCATTTTATCCAAAAAAAATTTAAACAAGAAATTATGGACTATGCAAAAATCATATTATAAACATAGGTTATGTTTAGATACTACTAAGTGTTGATGAGAAAGAAATTTAGTTAATCTTTTTCTACTTCAATCAACTCTCATAGATATTTATTTTTCAAAGTGATTAGTAATTATTTTTATTCCAGCATATGGATTTGTGATGAGAAAGAAATTTAGTTAGTGTTTTTCTACTTCAATCAACTCTCATAGATGAGCTAACTCTCTCTTGTCGCCTAGTATTTTCTTCTTGTATTTATTATAAAATAATTAACTTTCTTTTCAACTTGTCCTTGATTAATTACTTCCAAGTTTAAGAATTTATCTAATTTGCTAAGGATGGATTCTATACAATCATCTATAACCTCAAGACACATGAACCTCATGATGGGAGAGAAAAGAGGTGAATATGTGCAATCCATATTTTTTAGTTGTATTATGTGCTTGACTTGCTTATTTTTTGTTGACTTTCTTGATTGGTTGATTACCTTGACTTGTTAGGAAGGACTTTAATTTATTGATATTTTTTAATGAAATGAATAAAATGAATGGTTAATATAAATATGATTAAATAAGGAATTACTCATTTTTTTGTATTTTATCAAATAGAAATGTGAACTAATCAATTAATTTAATGCAACAAGATGCAAGAATATTCTAGGAGTTGGTGTTCTACTATATTCGAGAGCCCTACATCTATGATAATTCATTTTCTAAATCCCTTTGTGAATATGATTTGTTTAAGGTAAGAAACACTCATGTTGGCAATCTGTTCAAGATTATAAATGTCTAGATTTCTTCACCTAAAATTTGTGTTTACTCTACCATTAAGCATTCCCTTCACAAGTCATGCAACATTAGTGTGTTAGAGTAATCAAGCATTATCTAATAATTTTAATTAATCTTTAATTAATTATTAGGCTAATTTATTCTCATGCACTTAAGATAAACTTATGAGTGCTTTTATTCTTTTATTAGTTGAGTTATTATTAGGTCATTCTATCTCATTGCATGATATGTTGACAATTGTTATGATCTAATCCCTTTCTCATTTAGGGTTTTTCTCTCATAAGCACTCAAACCTCTTTGTATTATCTCTTGAGATTCTCTTTTGAGATCCGCGAGTTTCATTGTTGTAGCTTTTTCTTGATGAGGATATTGCATATTATTGTTTGCAACTCTCTTGCATGGAAGGTGACTTTGTTTGTTGTTTGATCTTATGGCTTGTGTTTCTCACAATTCTGACATGATATCAGGCGGGGCCATTGGGGGCTCCACCCTTGGGCATAAAAAAATATGACAAATATGATGCAACACCATGCCACAACTATTATCAATAACTTTACCCTTCTCAACACTTCTTTTTCTTTTCATACCAAAAAGAATAATAACCACACAACCAATAGAACATTCACCTAAGAAATCCAAGCATTAAAAGCCACATTACATAGGTAAATTACAAGAAAACCTATTAAAAGAGGAAAAATATAGAAATGAAAAGCTCCATAAACTACCACACAATTAATAAATGATCTTGCACTTTCCAAAGTCAAACTAAGCACCAATCAAAAGTAACACAAACAATTTAAGTTATATGCTCTCAAGCATTGTGTGAATAATTTTCTAAATTCCTACATAGTAAATGCCATAAATCACTCCACTCAAAAAATGCTACAACTTGAAAGGGGATGAAGCCTTTGAAATCCCATCCAAATAATCAATAGGAAAGAGGAGTTCAAGGAGAGTGGCATTGAATGCGATTCCCTATATTAAGCTACATAATAGAAAAATCATTATATTTGGTTGTTAAAGGTTCTTGTTCTACATCAATATTTTCTAAATTATCAATTGATCCATTCACTCTTCTCTTACAACACTTAAAACTTTATTTTACAAAAAATATTGTTAAGCCTTGAACCTCTTCCACCCAATAGTTAAGTCTCCAATTAGGATTGTGACCTTTATTCAACATGTTAACCACTATAAGGGAGTCTCCTTTCATTATTGATTTTTATAATTGAGATATATAGATACTCACAATCCTAATATCAATGCCTCCCATTTGGCTTCATTGTTTATCTTGTTGCTAAAGAATAAAGAACTCTTATACAAGAAACTTGCATGATAATTATGTAGAATGGCTCCTCCACCAACTTTTCCTAAATTTCCTTTAGAATCCCCTAAGAATTTTACTTTTACAAAACCTTTTGGAGGAGGGATCCAAATCTCTTGCTCTTTTGACCTACATTTCTATATTTTTATTTCAAACTACCTACCCCTTGAGTGGGGGGAGACCCAGGGGAAATTGATTTAATTTATTAACAATTTCTATAATAATTTCATTATTGATAAAAGACATGTGATAAATTGAAACAATTATACTATAAAAAAAATAGGACTCAAAGTTGAATTTATGACTAAAATTTTATAAACAAATGTAAATGAATTTAAGAAGCAATCTAATGGAAGGCATGCAACCTTAGATAATTAAAACTTATTTTTCAAATAAATCAAGAATCAATATCTATTATTTTAAGATGTATTAAATATGAATTTCTCTTTCACAATAGAAATCAAGATTCACTTAGTGAAGCATAGAAACTATTGGAATCCATGATATTACAAGGATTAAAAATAATTAAATTGCTAGCTGATATTTTCATCACTCCTATGAAAGGGGATAAAAAAATTGTAAATTATCTTAACAAGGTAAAAAATCATAAAATCTCAATTGGATGGTTTCAATTGCAACCTACCTCAATACAAGCTTCTCTATTCAATTATTTAAATGATCACAAATAGAAAATTTAAGAATTTATTTCTATTTTAAACACAAAATATTAGAATGAATAAGACATTCATAAATGATTAACTTTCTATTCTAAACACAAAATATTAGAATGAATAAGACATTCATAAATGATTAACTCTCTCTACCTTTCTCATCCAAGAAAAGAAAATGATGTCAATTCTAATTTTAAAGTCTAAAATACTTATGAAGAGTTATGTATTCAAAAAAAAAGAATGGTGATAACTATAATAAACACTCTAAATTCAATAAGAAAGAAACATTTCTCTAAAAATTACAAGGGAAAATCCTTAGGTGTAGTAAATGTAGCTGAATTGAGCCAATAGAAATATATTATTATGCTAAGAAGGATAATAAGAGGTCCTTCAATAACAATAACTTTAAAAAATTTTAAAAAAGGAAAATATTTCAATCAAAACAAAAATTAGAATCAATCTCAATATCAAAATTAAAATAAAACCATTGCTCTCTATACCACCCTCTTTATAATAACTCTAATGCTAATGAGTGGATCCTAGATAGTGGTGCATCAAGAAATATGGTGTATATGTGTGTAAGAGGAAATTGGATCAATGAAATTACAATAATGAAAACAAATCAATTGAAATCCAAACAAGATAAATCCCAACCTACTCATGAAATATGATTGTTAAAAAATGAATTCAATAGGCAATGTTAGCATAAATGAGAACATAAATGAATTCAGAGACTACAATTTTACCATCCCATGTCAGGGTGTATTCGTATTGATAATGGATGTTGGATTGCTTGGTCAATACGAAGCCTCCATGTGCAAAAGCTTCAAAGCTTCAATGTTTTCTCATTGTGCTTCAATAGCCAGTTTGACATGACCTCTCCATAAATTCTCCAGATTATTCGATCGTTTTTGAGAAGGAAGAAGTTCGTTTTATAGATTTACAATTTTCAGATAAACAATTGAGATTCAACAATAAAAGATCACTATCAATGATTTAGAACTGTTGAGATGAAAGAGATTGATCAGTTAACTCCTATGATTGATCCAATCCAGAATTTTAATTGAATAATCAGTGAGATTAGATTGAATAATTCATGGGATTGAAGAAATCAGATTGAGTGTTTAGTGGGATTGAAGAAGTGAGGTTGTGTTTAGTGGGATTAGCATAATCGGTGGAATTGTGAAATAGATTGAGAAATCAGTGGTCATGATTTATTCAATCAAGATATGTGAAGATTTATTAATTAATCTCCTCAACAAAATGGTGTGGTAGAAAGGAAAAAAATAACTATCATAGGAATGGTTAAATTTTTGAAGCATTGGATAATAACCTAAATTTCTATGAGTTAAATAAATTATTACAAATGTTTATATTCTAAATAAGGTTCCTTAAAATACATTAAATATATCAACAACCTTGGAAATGAGGGAAAATAGAAATGGATTTCCTCCCATTTAAGAATATTTAGAAGATTTTCCTTCATATTTATTCAAAAAAGGAAGAAAATTGATCCAACTTTTAAATGTATATTTTTGTAGGATGTGTAGAAAGAGAAAAATATTAATTCTATATGATCATTTATAAAGTTATGTTACATTACATAGAAATATACACATTCTTGATAAACCTTTATCTTCCATCCAACCTACTCAAATTGAAATCTTGGAGAATATTCTATTTCAAATGAATATAATCAACTTGATGAAGGGAGAGGAATCTTCTAATAAATATTAAACTAACATACATAAATGATCTCAAACCCTAATTACAATCCTTCTTCATATAAAATGACTCAAATTCATCATACATAATATTCATTAACAAATTTATATGAAAATGAACCTCAATTTTTTTAAGAATCCAATGTAGAATAAATGGAGAGTGTGTTGCAATTAGAATGTCACTCTAATTAGGAAAAAAACTTGGGACCTTGTTTTTCATCATTAAAAAATAAATGTTGATTGTCATTAATTGTATATAAAATTAATACAACTCTAATGGAGAAATAGAAAAACATAAGGTAAATAATTTTTAAGGGATTTACTTAGTGACATAGTTTAGAATTTGATGAAATATTTGTTCTTATGGAGAAAATAAGGACCAATAAGATGTTTTTTTCCTTAGCTGCCCAAAATGGGTAGGAGATACATCAAATGAATGTGGAAAATGCATTCTTAAAAGGTCATCTTTAAGAATAAATTGATATGACCCAAACAAAAGGTTTTGAACAACTACGCAAAGAAACTTGTGTATGTAATCTCAAAATATATTTGTATGGTCTTAAACAAGCTTGTAGAGTCTGGTATGCAAAAACAATAGCTTCTTCCAATCTCTTGGATATTTTAGTTTATATTATTATTTTAAGGACATAATTAGATTACATAGATATCGACATATGTGCCCTTATTTGAACATGACAAATACAACATGATGAGTAAGCATATATCTAAACTAGAAGGCATGCTTGAGCTAATCAACGACAAGTAGGGACATCTCATTTGTCAAAGTCACCCAAGGTTGAAACCTAGCCCAATCACAAGTCAAAGGATTTAAACCTTAATGGATGGTGTAATCAAGGAATGTACCATCATCCTCACCAATTGTGCTCAAACAATTTAACTTCAATCATTTAGATCTATTTTTTGCTATGACATTGATCTCTTCATTAAAAATGAAGATGGTCAAATCATCACAGTTGTGTTATATGTAGATGAATTACTCAATATGAGTAGTCTTAACTCTTTACTTCACAAGTATAAAAGAAAACTAAATCTTGATCATTTGAAATGCCTTAGTTCTTTTTTATCATTTCTTAGGAATGACTACATTCTAGGATCATTATTCTATTGTGGTATCTTAAACAAGATATGCATAATATTTGCTTAAAAAAATTAATTTGATAAAATATAAACCTACTACTATTCCTATTGAAGTGAGTATTAAACTTGATCCCAAACCACCATGTGAAATTATTTAGACTTGATATTACCAATGCAGCAAGTATTACATCTAGATTTATGCAAGATTCATATGTGGACCATAGGACAATGGAAACAAGAATATTAAGTTATATTAAAAGTACACTTAATCATGTTCTTTATTATTCCTACACCAAAAATTATAATCTATATAGTTATTATTTTGATGCTAACCATGACTCTTTCATTTATAGATGCTAAATATAAAAGTGTAACTAAAGCAACAAAGGAATTAATGCATGGTGATGCTCCCTTTGGGAACCTAGACAAACCAATATGCAGAAGCGGATGCAACCTATCATGGCCTGAAGATGGCGTATTTGAAAGGTTATAGGAAGGTATGGCTTGAGGGGGACTCTCTCAACATTATTAATAATTTTAAAAAACTTCCCCCCCCGTCATGGAGTATTGAACCTATGATATTGGATGCTATAGAAATTATTAATTCTTTTGATAAGTACTATATATCTCATATTTTTAGAGAAGGCAACGGTCTAGAAAATGTATTTGCTAACCTTGATGTAAGGGGTACTAGGGAATGGGGTGTGAGCGATCCCTCCCTATGGAGGCTATTGCATGTGCAAATCATGATTTTCAAAATTGCCAGCGTGGATGATGATTTGTTATGGCTCGGAGCTTGCATGACTAGTATCATGTGGCTTGCTATTATGTGGAGTGATGGTGTGGTTGATCTGCATCATGCTTATGGTACCTTATTGGATTTTCTTATTGGCCAAAGTTCTAGGCTCATTATTTGTTCCTGCCATATTCTCGGTGCCACATGAATTGTTGGTAATTTTGGGCTTTCATTCTCAAAGTTTCTCCTCATAGCTTGCAAGGTTCTCAAAATTTTCAGCTTTGCAATTTTTTGAGTCGTGGGAGGAGATAGGAATCTTGTGAAGCCTTTTTCCTGTGATTCTGTGAAGAGAAAGCAAGAGGTGTGGTGTATTTTAGAGAAGGGTGAGCTCAGTCCTTATCTGGAAAGATTGCATGGTAATAATCTGTAGGATACAGCTCAGTTTGCTAAAGCCTAGAATAACTGGGTTTTGAAACTTGGTGGAACTGAGTTTGATGTTAATGAAGACTTTATTGCAAATATAACGGGGCTTCCTACTGATGGAAAGAAGGTGTTCAAAAACAAAAAGGATTCAAGGGTTGCGATGCAAATATTTTTTAAAGGGTTTGAGGAACAAGACTTGAAGACGGCTAAGAGCGACAGGTACCAACGTAGCTCGCTTAAGGCACTCTAGGGGGACGTTGCGGAGGAGCTCATGAGATACATTACCCCCAAGGGTCATTTCTCTACGGCAAATGCCTATCATTTTGTGCTTTTTAATCATTTCCACCATAAAAAGAGAATTTATTTCCCTTTTTATCTATTAGCATCGCTGGAAAGTGGTCTGAAGGACCACAAAAAGAACCCCAAGAACCCAATGCTACATGTGGGGCTTATCATGTTAATTTATGAGTATGCCAAATCTTTTGTGGTGTCTAAACCGATTGCTACTCCCAAGGGCAAGCAATTGAAATTGGCAGTGGAGTATGAAACTGCCTCTAATGAGGAGCCACTTAACAAGAAAGGGAAAAGAGGAAAATTGTCCTGGAAGAGGAGTTTGTTTTTTGAGGAGGATGCAAATTATGTCCCAGATTCTCAAGCATCAATGGAGGTGGTCTCACAACCCTCTGATGTGGATAATTATGGGAAAGGGGTTTCGGGTCTAAAAAAAAGGGTTATGAGACTTGCAGTGATGAAAATTTTGATGATAAGTTGACTTCGAGCTTGAAGGAAAAGGTTGAATTTGTTGAGGATACCTCCTCGTCGGCTCCTGGTTTGGATTCCCTGCCTAAGAAGGGTTCAAAGGTGGGTAGTAATAATAAAATTACTATTAGGTCTACCCGTCAACTACAAGAGATGCAAGCTACCTCTCCCCTGAAGGCAGTTAGTGGGCAGGGTGTTGTGGAGTCCCCGAGTGTGGACCTTGAAATGTAGAAGAGAGACCTTGAAAAGTAGATGAAAAGGAGGTTAGTTACTGAGGAGATTGTAGACTCTATTCACAAAATCAAATTGCCTACTACTAGTGATAAGGGTAAGGAGGTCAGCATTAGCTAGGACAAGGTATGCTCCTTTCAGGAGGATGATGTTGTGGGTAAGGGTGATTTTAATGTTGATCGTGAAGATATTCCTAATGCTCTTGGGTTGGCTAGGGATGGCTTGATTTCTTTGTTCAAATTGTTTAAATGGTTGTTTCATGAACTTAACATGACCAATATCAGAGTTCGGGGTGCGATGAGAAAAACTGGTGAGTCTTTTGTACAAAACTATAATGATGAATTGTTTGACTCTTTGAATATTGTAGTTGATGAGATGTTGAAGATGAAACAAAACCTTGAGGAAAAAATCCTCACCCTTGAGGACCAAATGGATAAAATGTATGCTAAACTGGAGAAGGGTGGGGGGGGGATAAAATATGTTGCAAAGCTTGAGTTTGTTGGCATTTCAACTCCTTTTGAAATGGCCAAGAAATGTAAGGGAACTACTGTAACGCCCCGCCAAGTAACCTTAACGTAAGTTGTAATTAACGACTTAAGTGAACCAATTTTTTTTTTATAAAGTGCAATAACATACACATTCACTTACTAATTAACAACAACCTCTAAGGCTAAAAGGTTAGGATTACTTAAAACCCACACATACATATTACATATAATCATAACATTATAAACTTTATGAAATAAACATCATACATCATGAGAATACCACATAACATAATAAGATGAACATCCAAGATACAATCTCATAATATTAACTTAATCCAATAGTTGCATCACTCATTCCCAGAATGAGACTATAGTACAAAAGTATAACAATTACATAATCTCATCTCATAAACATAAGAGGGATAAAATAACTTATACAATTTGAAATATTACAATGCGAGAAAATACAATAAGAACCGCGAGCTGTCCATCTAGATGTCTCGCCTCCATGAACTGAAGATCAAGGGGGACCCAACGATTTTGGTGCATGTTCCACCCAACTATGTGGTACCCGAAGGCCCACCCCCCATGCTAGGAGATAGTAACCACATAACATGGACAAAGATCTACAATCACTAACCAAAGACAGACTCATACTGACATAACCAAACGAGTACAACTCAGGTACAACACTAATACCACTGACATAGGTCACTTTGCTTCTAGACATAAAATCGACCAAGTATGTTCATAGGACAATACACGTATGCAAATACCAATCACCAAGGGAATCTCAAGTGCACACAAATTAGAAAACATAACCACTCCAACTCTAGGAGGATACAAATAATAGAACACACTCCAAACATCTTGGAGACAACAACACATAGTCCACTCCTTTCACAGGAGGTACAAAACATCCTCATTCATGAAAATCGAGTAAAACTGAAAAGACGCCATGCACTACCCAAGGGAAAACAACTGGATGTCATAAAGATTCAACAACCCTTATCCTCTAAGTTCTTCTGGAAGACTTATAATTTAGGACTAACACTAGATCCCAAAACCCACAATGCAACTTAACTTCATAGCAACCAAAACATTCAAGTCATAAATCAAATCTAATATTTGGATTTCCTAAATCCATATTCATTCAATAGGTAACACTAACAAGGTCAAAAACACACTTACAAGGTTAACTCAAATAATCATATACCCATATTTCTATTTCCATTATAAGAAATCTTAAACAATTTGAACTTACATCCCCTTACGAAATACAGAGAACTAGAACATTTAAGGCAATCACAAGAGCATTACAATTTTTGGATTTACTAAATCCATATCTCCTTCATATTTCATCCACAATGAATTATTTGCTCTACTTGAAATATAATAAATTAAAATAGCCATTTGCCTCATCAATATAAACAACCTCTTAATTTACTTTTAAATCGACACAAATCCATGCAAGTAAACTCTTTCCATTTCCTAACCAAATCTTACATTTCATTCAATTTTCTATTTAAAACATTCAATCCCTTTAATATCATAAAATATTGTTTCTCTATCCATTTTCCCATATACACTAATCAAACCATTTTTAAATCTCTATTCAATAATATATTGTAGGCACCTTATTAAAAGGAAAAACGATAATGAATTTACACTTAACATATTTATATATGCTCCATTTTATATAGACACCAAATATATATATATTAATGAATTTAATTATATATATCTTTTAATATTCCAATCACAACAATTAAATTGCTCTATGAAAATAAATAAAACATAATAAATATTTGCCTTTTCGAATATATTCATTTCCTAGATTTACTTCCAATACAACATAAACTATTGCCATTACTATATTCTATTTCTATCCAAAACCTATATCTTTTCAATTCTCTATTTAAAACATGTTATTTTATCAATGTATAAAAATAACTCTTGGCTTTTCTATTTAACCATGCATTCATATTGTTTCCAATTAAATCTCATTAATTAAACAAACATTCAAATATAAATACTTCTACAATTCTTCAATATATTTAAATATCATTTTTCTTAACGATTCGACCATGCATTCAAAAACCAACACAAGTACACATCTAATTGAATTTCTTTAGAAATTCATTTTCTAGCTAACTCATTTAATTCAATCAATTTTCTATCTAAACATGAAATTTATAAAATATCTCTTTCCTTATCTATTTAATCATACATTCAACTCATATCTTTTAAAACAATTGAAATCAATTACAAGTGAAATTCTTTCAATTTTCAAATTACAACACACGTCTATTTCAAAATAAATATATTCAATTTAAAATATATATTTTTTCAATATCTATTTGGCCATGCATTCAAATTTTAACATATAGAATCTCTATACAATACTAAATTACATATATATAAATAATCTATTTATCCAATTTAATTATATTAAAAAAAAAACCACCTCAAATATTACATATATTCTCAAATAGAAATTACTCAAGTAATATATTCATTAAATAAATGACCATATCTTTGTTATATATATATATATATTACATTTTTATAACGTTCACTATCTTTTACATGTTATTCTTTCAATATTTTCAAAATGATAAAATTTTGATTATTAATATTCCATAAAAAATATATATAAATATACATATATACAATATATATATATTACATCTTGTATATATATATATATATATATATTTAATACTAATTAAAATTAATATAAAATCCAAATTTCATTTGGAGGCGGGCGGTTCAAAATTCGCAGTAGGTTTTAAAGGTAATAAAATTTAATAATAAAATTTTAAAAAGAAACAAAAATCGAATGAGATTGGGGAGGGGTCAGCTATGGTTGAAACCCCCGCCCCTCTCTACTCTGCATACACTCAGCCTCCATTGGGGGTTGCGCTGCCTTTGAAGGCAGCGCTCCCTCCATACAGTGGAGGGAGGCAGCGCTCCCTCCATACAGTGGAGGGCGCTGCCTTTGGAGGTAGCCGCACCCTCCATTAGGGAGCTGCGGTGGGGTGTGCATAGCACCCCCACCCACATAATAAAACAGCGAAAAAATTTCGCTTATCATAGTTTTAAAACCAAAAACGAAAATCATTCATTTTCTGTACACAAAAAATCGTCGGCCGTACGGCGACGATAGAAATTTTAATTTAAAAAATTATAAATAGCAGATGTATATATATAAAAATGAATTTCAATGATAAATAAATTGGGGAAAGTTTGTAAAAATATCCATTTACAAGTGTAATTGTGCAACTTTTCAGAAAATCCCAAATTACCCAAATATTTAAAACTAATTCTTTTAAATCATTTTTCTGAATTCTAAAACAATAAAAAAACAAGTATAACAAAACAGATCTATATTAAATTTAGAAGCTTCAAACCCTCAATATTTTTCACCTAATTTCTACATAGGGTTTCCAAATTAAATTTGATTTTCTACAGAGGGTTTCATTTTCTAAAACATTTTAAATGCATTGTTCAATCTCTATGTTTGATTTCAATAACAAAATAATCGATTTTTTCAAATAATTTAAATTCAACTGAGGTTTTCACATTTTCCATTCAAGAATTTTCACAAAACAAAAGTTGCAAATTTATTTAATTCTTTTCTTCTATTAAGAGATTTATTTTCTAAAACATATTTAATAAACAAATCTTTAACCACTACTATTTTAAAACAGTCAAGAACAATAAAACACAAAGAGGAAAACCTGGATCAAGAAGCTACAAAAAAAGATTTATTTCTGATGCAAGCCTCTTCCAAAGATTTCCTAAATTTTCTTCAATTCTCCAACGAATCCAATCCAAAACCCAACAAATGCAAATAATCTTTCCTCCAATCAATTCTACAATCAAGCTTTCTTCAAACCCTTCTTTGTGCAAATTTTCCAAAATTTCTTCTCTGTTGTAAAAATGAATTTTCCTAAAGACTTTCTCTTCTCTAAAATTAAAATATGCATTCCTTATAAATCAAAAATACCTAATACAACCCTAATTCACATTACATGCAAATTAGATATTTCAATTTCAATTTCAATTTTTACAACCCTAATTCACATTGCATGCAAATTAAATATTAATTTCAATTTCAATTTTCGAGAAACCCACTTTCAATTTAAAATGCAATTTCAAATAATAAATTAATTTCTAAAATTGAAACTCATGACCCAAGTAAATATTTAATTACAATTTCTAATTTAATTCCCACAAGTTGAAATTAAATTCCAAAATTAATTTTAATTATTTTATTTCCTTTCATTTTCTTGCATCACATTTAATTAATTAATTTAATTATTTAATAATTAAATTCAACCCCCTTGGATTAAATTTAATTAATTAAATAAATTAAACATAATTAATTAATTTAAATATAAACTTTTATCCACATTGCATTATTTAAATTAAACAATCATCAACATGATTTAAATGCAATTAGTCTAAATATCTATTTCCAAATCAAAAATCCTTCAGAATTAAATAACATTAAAGCAAGGCAATGAACAACTTGACACATACCACTGACGACACACTATGGCTAGGGTGTAGACTTAACACAAGTTACCTACCTACTATCCTCCGTTCAACTTAACTATTGGATCGACACGCTCGAACCTGTGAAACCAGGTGGAGTCGATGTCATGTACCTGCAATCCTACAACCAAGTAAACATCATACAATATATCCAGCATATAATACACACCGTGAAGAAGGAATTACGGATTCGCAGGGCGCTCGCAAGCGAGTGATGCGAACCCGTCTTCTTCACCAATACACTCATCGAAACTAACACTTCCATCATAATCCAATAATATCATAATGACATCTCATGCTAACTCTACAACATCATTAATCCATAATGCATGTGAAACAATAATTAGATCAACACATCACACAATAATAGTTGTCGCTCAATAATAGCAAACAAAACATCATAACAAAATGTATCCAGTATCAAAGTAACTGCAACCAAACATAACATAAAGCAAACCGAATAAGGAGCAAAACGAAGGGGTATTACAACTACTCCTGGAGAGGTTACTGATGCTGGTGGTAAGCTGGTGGGGGGAAGAATGTTTTGATTAGCGAGGTGAAAGCGGGTGGGCCTAGGGCCAGAATGAGGAACAAGACTAAGGTGCAGGCTAGGGCTCTTGCTGTGGATTTGTCTGAAGTTATGGATGATGGTTAGAAGGATGTGGCGTTGGACATGGAGGCTGTTGATATCCTGAAGAACATGTAGTGGGGTTGCTTTTGTGCCTCCTTTTTGGCTTATGTTGTGTTGATGGTGTGTTGTTTTTTGGTTGTTGTGTGCTTTTTGTAGCTATATTTTGCTTCAACTGTCCTTTTTTGTAAAGGATTTCGGGCCCCTTCAAAACCCATATTTTACCTCTAATAAAAAACAAAGGAATAAATGCATCTTAAGATATTATTAATTGAATTTTCATATGGGTATTATAGAGAGTACCACTTTATTATGTGATACCTAAAGTTGTATTTATCTTGTCAAGAAGCACATTCAATATCAAAGAAAAGGAGTATTTAAGTATCTATGCATTTCATTTAAGAAAGTTATCAATGGTGAAATTACCCTCCAATTTTATCAAATTAATGATCAAGTGAAAAATATATTTAAAAAACCTTGGTGTAGTGAAAAATTATATAAATTTAAAATAGTGTTGAACCTCGAGGAATTTCCATTGAGGGAGAATGTGCATGACAATGACACCTCCTAAAAATTAGCTTTGTATATAAGACCTAAGGGCACTTGTAAGACCTACAAACATTAAATAAGATCTTAGGGAACTTATAAGATTTATAAGATTTACAAAAGTTGGATAAGACCTAAGGACAACATGTGAGACCTATAGTGATTTTATATTTATTCCTCTAGACTTTTTCTTCCATATGTGAACACATTGTATGTAAGACCTATAAACACATGTAAAGCCTATGAGCATTATGTATTACATAACAAGAACTTGTGGACTATTTTGAGGAAGCTCTTTAAGGATACCAATAAGAAACTCTATAAGACTTTTTTAGCATCATTTCAAGAAAATTGAGATTTAAATTATGAAAAAAAGTTTAATTGGAATATATTTTATCTCTATGATATGCTTGTTAAAGAGTCATACACTACCAAGTAACTTCATATTTTTTAAATAGTATACACTATCTATAAATATTAAGGAAGAGTGTTAGAGAATAATATTTATTAGGGTCCACACGTAAATATAAATGTGCCTAAATAACATTTACAAGGCTCTAATTACAAGGTGTATAGTATAAAATATGCATAAGGTATATTGTTAGATAATTAATTAACTCATTAGTTTTTATTAGTTCATTTATTGATTAAATGTAATGTCTTGTTATGAAAGGTTGTGTTAAGTTAATTAATGAATGTAACTTAAATTTTTGCTCTACATTTTAAGGAAGCACTATTGATGGAAATAGAAATGATAATTAATTTTGTGAATATATTATTATTCACATAAATTACATGAGAGAAGTTATGTTATGAGACTATTGTTTGGAAGGAGAAAGAGATTGTAAAAATTCAGATTCTTGTACATTTGTTTGTACTATATGCTTCATTTAAGAAATCAATGATGTTTTGTGGTTTTCCTACCTGAAAGAGTTTTCCCTTGTATATAATGTTTAATGTATTGATCTATAATTATTATGCAATTCCTATTTTAGTTATTTACTTATATAGTATTTGTATTTCTTGATTAATTATTCTCAACATATAAGAATTCTCATATATTGACATAACTGATATAGGGAAACTCAGTCTTGTTTGTGTTAAAATTCACTGTTTTTGGCAATTAATCATTGAGTGGAGAGGATTTATGGCTTGTGTTTATAACCTCCTCTCTTTCATCTATTTTAGTAATCCTACAATAATACAATTTGCATACCTTTTCAAGTTGGTACTTTACATTTTGTTTAGTTTCACTTTGTAATGAATTTTTGAATTTCTTAGTCCACTTTCATTAATTTGTTCTTCCCTTAGGTTTAAGAGTAAGTGTTATAGTCTGGTGAAGAATTTAATTTTCATAATTAAATTTTTGAAAATACATATGATAATTTGAGTATCATGTAGTGTATTTCATTAATAATTTTTTGTACCCAAGTCTTAAGAACAATATTTTTAATTGTAGGACATGACAAAGTTTACTATCTCACTAACATATCTAGAGAAAGATAATAGAATATTTGAAAAATAAAATATAACATTTACTCAATTGCCTCCTAAAATCCACTCCAAACTTGAAGGATTTGATAATTTGCATGCTAGACTCCTTTGATAGCATTTATGTTGGAATTTGTTGGAAAATTGCTAAGTTTTCTAAGACCTAGCGTAAATGGGATGTTTTTAGTTGCAATAAGGAAGGAGAACACTTTTCGTAATTGTCAAGTCTATAGGTGCAAAAACATATGAAAATGCAAAACATGTTGACATATTGTTTTAAGAGTAAGGAATGTATAAGAATTTTGGATCACACTAAAGGAAAAATAGAAACAATGATATACAAAAATTAAGATGACTTTCTTCAAACCTTTTGCTATTTTTCTTTCCTTTTTTTTTTAGATTGTAGGAATCGGAATCGGGTAGCCGCCCCCTCGTAAACTTTTTTCATGTGATCGAGGACGTTGGCGCGACATGCCTTCAGTACCACGAGGATGATGGGAAGATTAGACCTCGTGACCTCTTGCCTGCAACTTAATCTTTCTTTCTTACAAATTTTTAAATAAATTAATTTTTGCTTACAACCTCGTTAACCTAATTTAATTAGGTTATAAATAATAATATATAAATTTCAAATAAAGTAGGCTCAAATAAGTAGTGTAGATTTATTGATGCCAAAAGCCTGTGTTTCTGGCAATTAATAGTAAGGGGAGGGGATTTATGGCTTGTGTACATACACCCTCCTCTCCTCCCTCTTTTTCAGCAGTCCTGCAACCAGATACTTCCTCAAGCCGATCTGCCCATGGGCTCAAGTTCAAAAATAGAAGCATTTGCGTTAGCAGAAACAGTCTTTTCATGGCCATCAAAATTCGTCGAAAAGAAGTTTTTAGAGTGGCTGAAATAGTAAACAAGGATTCCAAGGAAGTGGGTATGTTGTGGAAGGAAGTGCTTCACACAGCCAAGGTAGACTCATATACCCATGTTAGACTTCTGCAATATTGTATTCGAGTGAAGTCGTTGGCCGATGGGAAGAAAGTCCATTCCCGCGTGATTCGTTCTGGGTTTCAGTCGGATGCTTTTGTGCAAAGTATTCTTCTAAATATGTACGTTAAGTGCGCAAGTGTATTGGATGCGCGCGATATGTTTGACAAAATGCCTGAACGAAATGTGATCGTCTGGACTACAATGATAGCAGGGTACGTTCAGAACGGATATTATGAAGAGGCTTTGAGAATGTTGAGGCAAATGATGTGGGAAGGCGTGAAGCCAAATCAGTTCACATTGAATAGTATTCTTTCAGCGTGCACTAACCTCAGCATTTTTCTGGGTGGGAAGCAGGTCCAATGTTATGTTATTAAGAGCGGATTTGAGTCGGACGTGAGCGTGGGCACTGCCCTTATTGATATGTATGGGAAATACAATACAGTAGAGGACGCACGCCAAGTGTTTGACAAAATGCCTCAACGAAATTTGATCTCCTGGACATCCATGATTGCAGGCTACTCTCACAATGGTTTTGAGGAGAAGGCCCTGAAACTATATTGCCAAATGCTAGAATATGGAATAGAACCGAATGAATTTACCTGTACTAGTGTTGTCAAGGCGTGTGCTATTTTAATAGCCCTGAAAGAGGGCAAACAGCTCCATGCCCATGTTCTCAAATTAAGATTTGACTCAGATATTCATGTGGGAAATGCACTTATTACCATGTATGCAAAATGTGGAATACTGGAAGATGCACTTCAGGTGTTTGATAAAATGCCTGAACGAGATTCAGTTACATGGTCTGCAGTAATAACAGGTTGTGCTCAGAATAGACGAGGAGGAGAGTCCTTGATAATACTCCGTCAGATGCAGGAGCTGGGATTTCCATCAAATCAGTTCACCTTTGCTAGTGCCCTTGGCGCATGCGGCAGCTTGGCATTGCTTGAACAGGGCAAACAAATTCATGCTGTCTGCATAAAAAACATGTATTGGTTAGATGTGAATGTGGAGAATGCCCTTGTTACCATGTACTCCAAATGTGGGAGCCTGGAGGAAGCGCAAATTATATTCAAAAGAATTTCTGTGCGAGATGTGGTTTCATGGAATGCGATAATTTCTGCCTATGCTCAGCACGGCCAAGGCAAAGAGGTTTTTAAACTATTTGAGCAAATGCAAGGTTCAGGTATAAAGCCAGATGACATCACTATGGTTTGCATTCTAGCGGCATGCAGCCATGTAGGGCTTGTGGATGAAGGACTCGTTTATTTTCATTCCATGAAAGATGAGTATGGTATCACACCTAGGCTGGAGCATTACGCTTGCATGGTTGATGTCCTTGGTCGTGCTGGCCGTCTAAGTCAGGCAGAGGAACTTATATCGAAAATGCCAATTAAACCAAATGCATTTGTATGGAAACCCTTGTTAGGGGCTTGCTGTATATATGGAAATATTGAGTTAGGAAAAGTTGCAGCAAAATGCATTCTTGAGTTGGAACCAGAAGATCCATCAACGTACGTTCTGTTGTCAAATCTGTATGCTGCATCAGGAAGGTGGGAGGAGAGGGAAAAGGTAAGAAAATTGATGGACGAAAGAGGACTGAAAAAGGAGCTTGGGCAGAGCTGGATCGAGGCTGGGAACAGAGTGCATACATTCATTGCAAGAGATAGATCTCATCCCCAAACGAGGGAGATTTATTCAGTGTTGAAGGAATTAACCAAGCAAATGAAAGAAGCAGGGTATGTGCCCGATACAAGCTTTGTGTTGCATGATGTAGAGGAAAAGCAAAAGGAGCACTTGCTCAACTATCATAGTGAAAAGCTAGCTATTGCTTTTGGCCTTATTAGCACACACCCTGGCAAACCTATCAGAGTAGTCAAGAACCTTCGCATATGTGGAGATTGCCACACTGCTGCCAGGTTCATCTCCAAGCTGATTAGGCGAGAAATAATAGTGAGGGATACAAGCCGTTTTCACCATTTTAAGGATGGAATATGTACATGCGGAGATTACTGGTGATTATAGAAATTGTGTTTGCACTTTTGGCAATACTTGCCACTGAATGCGAACAGCCATTCTCCTCTCTGCCCATGCACGCTAACATAGTAAATGCAATTTCTTACTCTTAGCAGGAAGAGAAATAAGGAAGATTCAACTACTACTTATTTTGCTATATGCATAAAACTGCGAGGATGTACAGGGCAAACGTGATGACGGTATCTCCAACTTATACAAATTTATTTCCCAGCAAAGGCTGGATTAAAGCATAAAAAAAATTGGATTTCGTTGAAGCCTTGGAAAATCATTTACAAAGAGTTTCAATGAAAATATAAATTTTCTCTCTACCTACAGCTAAGAAGGTTGACTTTAGTAGATGGAGGACAGATACATTGATTCCATGAAAGCTGAGTATGACACCTCCAAGTGGAAATGATTGATGCCCATGTGAGGGTATACTTTTAAGATGTTTTTATTTTTTATTTTTTTATTCTTTAAATGAATTAGAAAGTTTTTGGGAAAAAATTGATTAGAAAATTTTAGGAAGAAAATTGTGTTCAACTTTTTGTGCCAATGTTTTGGATTCTATCATTCTTCATTTTTATGATGGATCATCAATTAAAACATTGATACAACAATTTGAACACAGTTTTCTGTTAGTAGCTTTCTAACTAATCGTAATGGATTTTAAAAATATTGTGAATTTAATTTTATAAAAAAAAATTGTCTTCGTAGGCAATTTATCGTTGTGTTAGGATGAAGAAAAACCTATCAAATACTATGTTCTTTGGGGATGCGTCCCTTGGGTTTTTCCAGCCAAATTTGTACTAGGGATGTCTTAGGGATGTAGGGACAACTTGCGAACATTTCCTAGCCATCCCTATTTCTTTCCTTTTTTTTGCCAAAACCAATAGGAGATGTAGAGATGAGAAGGCGATGGTCGGTCATCCCTTATAGTTGTAGCACCAATTTAAAAAAAAGAAAACTAGCTAATTTTTTTTAAAAAAAATTATTGTTGTTTGTGGCCCCCACACCCCTCTTAGCCATTAAAACATGCTTGAAAAAACAAAGCAAACAATTTGTAACAAGGATCTTAATTTAGGATTACATGAGCAACATATTAATCCCATTGTGATGTGGTAGTGGAACACTATGAACACTCTCTCACCCCCTTTGTAATGTCCCCTTCTTGCACTTGATCAATTGGAGAGTTCCATTAGCCTATTCCAAGGTTCTTGTAGGCTAAGTGGAGTTGGTTAGGGGACTCAGAGCCAGTGTTGGACTTTATGGTGGTTTTCGGTGTTTTTTGATAGGCTTTCTATTTTTAGCAGTGGTCATTTTTTAGTACTTACTATTTATAGTAAGTCTCAATGTGTCTCAGATTGTGCTTGTTTGATGTTTGGGAACACTTACTATTTTTAGTAGTTGTTATTTTTAGTAAGTGTATTTTTTACAATTGGTCCAGGCCTAGGCCTATGTTTCTTCAGCAGTGTTATATTTTATGTTTGGGTGTTGGTGAGTCTAAGGTTTAATAAATTAATATTTGTATTTTTCCGTCACTTAAGTTATGTTATAAAGTCACTTTATAACTTAAATGAGGGTCTTGGGGTCATCAAAAAGTACCTTGTCTCATGCCTAGTTGATTAAAGTTTTTTAAAAAGGCCAAATTATAAGCCTCAAAAGGTGGACACCACTCTAGGGAGACATTAAGATTTTTAAGTAAAATAAAAATTTCATGAAGAGGGGCGTGGGAGTTTTGGAGGAAAAAGAATTCAATTGCGATTTCCCTAATTTCCCTCTCACTTCTATAAAAGCAACACTTTGGCTCTCATTTGTTGATCCATCTTTTGACAACATAATAGGATGCTACTGGAATGCTTCCAAGGTTTTATTTTCTACAAGTTGAGGACAAAAAACCTCACCGTTTGTAACTGGTTTTGGTGGTGAAAGATCCACGCTAGCCGAAAAGGGGTGATTCTACTTCAGGGATCACATTGGGTGTTCACAGAGTTTTGATTTTAGTCATTTTGGAGGCTGAACGATGAAGATCTTCTTGGGTTTTTGATGTGGGTTTGGTGGTTTGTGTGTTTTTGGAATTTTGCTTCATTTTGGAGGTGTTTAGAGGCAGTTTCAAAAGTTTGATTTGCATTTTCAGAATTCTAGAAACTCATATTTTGACAGTGGTTGAAGGTGAAACTCATTCATAACTCTGTGTGTGCTTGGAAAATCATTTTGGGCAGTGATTCGTTGGAATCCTCCCTCTTGGGCGCCACATTTCAAGTACTCGCTCGAATTTATTGTTGAAGCTTTGATTTTAGAGGGCAAATTGCCCCTCTTAGGGAGTCATGCCTCTTGGGACTTTGTGCATGAGTAGGTATGTTGTTGTATAGACCTTTATTCTACCCAACTGTGGTTTTTGTGTGGTTGTCTTTTGTGTGAAGTTCAATGTGTTCATTGGCAACTTTTATATCTTCCATGTGATGCAAGTTTGTAAGGGTTTATTGTTGTTAAATGCTTGTTATCAAGTTTGTAATTCATTGTAAGAGGTATGAAAATATACCTCTAAGTCTAAAATTCAATGGACTCCATTTTCTATAATGATTTGTTATGGTTCTATATAAAAATATGAAGTTATTACATTGTAATTTCCTTTCTATGCAATGTTTCCTTGGTATGTTTAATGATGATGCAAATGTGTGAAAAAGAAACAAACCAAACATATTAGCAAACACATCTCAATCAACAAACAGTCTCCCTTCCTAAAGGAAAATCGTCCTTCAAATTTGAAAGCATGTGGTTCAGGCACCCACAGTTTTATGTTGCACCAATGGTGGATAAATGCTTCATTTGAACAGGGTTCGAAAATGTACCAACTCCATCAAAAATTAAAACATGTCAAACAACAAATAAAAGTATGGAATGAACAGGTGTTTAAAAATGTTTTCTAGCAAAAAGAGGTCGTTTTCGAAGAGTTATCAGTAATTCACGAACAGATTATTCAAAATGGATTAGATGATAATTTGTTTGAAAAGCAAAAGCAATTGCAAGGGGATTGGGAAGAGTTGTGTTAAGGAAGAAATATATTGGCGCCAAAAATCATGAGAACTATGGCTCAAAGAGGATGACAAAAATACAAAGTATTTTCAGGCTTCTGCACAGATAAAAAGAGCTACTTCAGCAATATTTTCAATCCAAGAAATGGCCTCAAGTATCTGGCTAACGTTGGAAGAAGATATCAAGAGAGAAGCTGAGAGATTCTTTTCTAAACTTTTATTAGCCCCTCAAGACATAGATGATCAACAAAGGAAAGATGAAAATGAGATTCACGAGGTTATTCCCTCCCTAGTTCGAGATGAGGATAATGATGCCCTTCTCAAACCTTTTACCTTGGATGAAGTTAAAGGCATTTTTTCATTGCCTCCAGATAAGGCGCTAGGTCCAGATGGATTTACAACAATATTTTTTCAAAAAGGTTGGGATTTTTTGTGCTATGATCTATTCTGGGCTCTAGAAGAATCAAGAATGGGTTCCATGCTGAGGCAGTTCAATGTGACAAACATTTCAATCATTCCAAAAGTAAAAAACCCTAAAACCTTTGCAGAGTTCAGGCCTATATTGCTATGCAACACTGTTTATAAGATCTTTACCAAGGCATTATACCTCAAATTGTAGCCTCTTATCCCAAAGATTCTCTTCGGAGTAGTGAGGCTTTGTCCCAGGTCGTGAAACGTTTGAAGGAGCAATAATAGCACATGAGACCCTTCACTCAATTTATTATGATTGTCTACCTTCTTTCATTGTTAAGTTGGACATGATGAAGGCTTACGATTGAGTAGACTAGGATTTCCTTAACAAAGTCCTTGAAAATTTTGGTTTCAAAGGAAAATTGCGTAGATGGATTAGATATTTCCTGTTAGGAACAAAATTTTCTATCATCCTCAATGGTTCACCTACGAGCTTCTTTGCAACATCACAAGGAGTGAGACAAGGGGATCCATTATCCCCCTTTCTATTCATTATAATGGTTGAGGCACTTAGTAGATTAATTACGCATAAGCAGACCCTGGGACTTTGGGGAGGCATCACTATTTCCAACACAAACATTTCAATAAATCATTCTTTGTTTGCAGATGATACCATCTACTTTGGTAGATCAACCATGGATGAAGGCACTCAAATCAAACAAGTGCTTGATAGCTATTGCTCAACATCAAGTCAAAAAGTTAATGCCTCCAAGTCCAAAATCTATGTTTTCAATACAAAAGAGGATATACAAAATAAGATAATTAAAATATCAAGGTTTAAGTAAGCAGAGTTGTCATGTGCATACTTAGGTATCCTTTTTTTCAAAGGTCCAAATAAAGCTGCTTATTGGGTTAAAGTAATAAAATATTAAAGCCAAGGTTTCTAATGTGGAAGGCACGATGGTTATCATTATCAAGCAATTTTTTTTTAATAAAATCAGTACTATCGGCAATCCCTAGCTATTTTCTAGCAGTTCTCAAGGCTCCAAAGTCTGTTATCCTTGAAATTGAGAGTATTATTAGGAATTTTCTATGGAAGGGTAATATGAATGATTGCAAAAAAGTGCCCCTAATATCCTTGGACAATATGGCGCTTGAAAAATCCCAAGGAGGAGCAAGTATCCACAATATTTCAATCAGGAACAAGGCATTTGAGGCCAAGTTAGTGTGGAAAATGTACACAAAGCTTGAATCGAAGTGGTACAAACTAATGCAAGCTAAGTATCTTGATACTCCAAACCCCTTGAGGATTCTTACTATTTTAAACCTGCTTTCAAGATCGGCCATTTGGAATTTCTTGACATCATGTAGGTCAATTATTACTTCAGTCATCATGTGGGAAATTCATGATGGGCACAGCGTGAAGTTTTGGGAGGACTTGTGGAATGGTAAGCCCCCTTTGGAAAAATTTCAAGAATTACAACAAGGGTTGTATTGTCAAGAGAATGGGATGAGAATTTTCTAGATTACGTACATTCAATCGAAGGCCTTACAGGTAAAGTAATTTGGAAAAAGCATTATGATTCATCTCTTTCTACCAATCAATTTTCATTGCTTCAAGACATTCTAAAAAGTAGAATTGTATTCATTTCAGGGAAGCTTGATAAGATTTTGTGGGCTCCTTCGAAAGAGGGCTCCTACTCTGTGAAGCAAGGATATAAAGCTCTAACCCAGTGTAGGGATCAGTTGGTTTCTCAGAGGGCTTATTCATTTTGCTGGAACAATAAGATTCTTCCAAAATTTGGGAGCTTTGCATGGCTAACTTTACAAAAGAGAATCTTAATGAGTGATCGCTTAACTAAACTGAGAATTGTTAACCCCTTCAAGTGTCCTTTATGTGAAGAAAAACTGGAGAATGTAGACCATTTGTTTGTACTATGCAGTTTTGCGCAAGAATGTTGGATGTTTGTAAAGAGCAAGTTGAAGTTATACAACCCTTTGACAAATTATATTTGGGACATCTTTCAGAGTTGGCCATTGTATAAATCCTCTTTTTTTGAAGTTGTATGGCAAGTTATCCCACCATTAGTAATATGGAATATATGGTGGGAGCGCAATTTACGCATTTATAGGAAAACAAGTTCTTCAATTGAAGTCGTCAAAGTCAAGATTGAAAAAGCAATTTCAGAAGTGGTTAACTTATGTTTTGAAACATAAAAACACGTCCTCTTTGTTTACAAATTGGGATGACTCTATTTTGAAGAACTGGAAGAACATAATTTTGTTGTTTCTAGGAAGCTTGCATCAAAATAGCAGAGTGAAGGTGAATAGAAAATCAATCAGATGGAAGCCCCCATGCCCTGATTTTTTCAAACTCAACTTTGATTGTGCTTCGAGAGGGAACCCGAGCATATCAAGGGAAAGAATATGCATCTGAGACTCTTTGGGACTAGTAATAATGGCTAGTTCATTTTCACTACTAGCGGGCACGAATAATGTGGTTGAGGCTCAGGCAGTTATGGCAGGATTGGAAGTTGCCCTCAAATTGGGTATTGCAAAAATTCACATCGAGGACTCCTCCTTAATCATAATTAATACCTACAAGGAGAGAAAGGTGCACAGTTGATCTTTGAAATATATTTTATAGAAAATTTGGTTTTTGTTGGACAAATTTCAAGCTTTTATCATCGCACATACCTACAGAGAGGGGAATGGCATGATAGATAAATTAGTGAATATGGGTTGTGATGGGAAAGAAATTGTTGTGTATAATGACGTAGAATTGCAAGCATACTCGGAAGTTGTTGCATTAGCTGCTAAGGAAGCCACGACTTTGGCCATGTGTGAAAGGAACTTATAATTCGTTCATAAATGCATAATCACTTTGTTTTTGCACGGATAATTAGGTGTAATTGCATTGTCATCAGCCTGGTTGAGTAGGACGAAGGTGGCGATAGAAATTGATGAAGCAAGATGAAAGTGGCAATAATAAAGACTAATATGTTTGGTGGGTGGCATCAGTTGTGGCGATGTATGCTCACCCTTCCGGATAGTCTCTTCATATGTATCAAAAATATAAAAGAAATGACAAGCAGCAGTTTAAAAATTTCACAAGAAAAGTCTTTGATGAAATTATGGAGCAACAAATTCCGGAGCACTGAGTTCTGGATCAACAACTTTAGAAAACAGTTCAGATTTGGCTTGAGATATGTCAATGGTATCAGAATAGTAGGACCTTAATGAAAATTAGAATTGGACCCGTAAGATACAGGCAAATGATTTCAATATTGAGTATGTTAAGGGCAAGTAGAATGTTGTTGTCGATGCCAAAATTTTGGAGCAACAATTTCTCGAGCATCTATCCTCGGAGCAACAGATTTAGAAATACAAATCAGATTTGGCTCGAGAAAAAAGGTGCAAGGTCCTGTTCTAGACATGATCTTAATAGCGCAAGGGAAGGAGGGATAGAAATTCAAAATCTTTTAATGGGAGCGATGCTCTTGAACTTTCTTCCTGCTTTTCGGCTGCATCTTTCAGCGATGCTCCAAAACTTGGTTCCTGCATTCCGACTGCATCTTTCAGTGATGCTCCAGAACTTTATTTGTTCATCTGGAACTTTGTTCCTCCATTTTGGTTGCATCTTTCATCAATTCTCTAGAATTTTGTTCTTTTGTCCTGGTTGCATCTTTTAGTGATGCTCCAGAATTTGTTCTTTTGTCCTGACCGCATCTTCTAGCGATGCTCCAATATTTTTCTCTTTGAATGTAACATTGGTAGATTTTTCCTTATCAGGATTGACATATATGTAAAACTCTTTTATATAATATAAATATATATAGGCTCTTATGCCTTTTGATTAAAAATAAAAAATAAACAAATCAAAAAAAAATTAGGGGTGGTTGTTATAGTGTTATCAGAGAAAATATTTATTTCCTACCTGTGACAAATGCATGCGATCAACCTCATACCTTCTATGAGTGAGAGGGAATAGAGGTACATTCAGAGGGAATTAAAAAATTGATATTGTCAACCCCCACCTATTCTAGAAGGTCAAACCATCTTAGGAGTTCTCAAGGCTCATTGGGTGTCTTCATAG
The DNA here is from genome assembly GCA_007115665.2 of Sequoiadendron giganteum. NCBI lineage: Eukaryota > Viridiplantae > Streptophyta > Pinopsida > Cupressales > Cupressaceae > Sequoiadendron > Sequoiadendron giganteum. The sequence continues at coordinate 342,568,531 of CM021105.1, read as the reverse complement.
GGTATTGAGATGCAATGGGACCCACCGAGTGAAGGGGAACATTATCCAAGGTGCATGGATGAAAGAGGTAAAGGTAGATCCAATTTAGTTAGTCCCTATGCAAGAATGGAGAAGAAGTTCGACACCATGATGGATATAATGTTTCAATTGTTGGAGAAGATTGGGCAAAACATAGTGTAATTTCTTTCTTCTTAGTTCTCTCTTATTTTTAGTTTTTAGTTAATTTCTTGGGTGTTCTTTCTTTTCCTTACTTGCTTGGCTCTTTTTGTGTTTCCCATATTTTGATAGTTTTCTAGCTTTAAGCTCCTTATTGTATTAAATTGTGATAGCTTTTTATCTTCTTTCTTTAATTTTCTTTCAATTTTAATTTTAATTTTGTTGATTTTTATTGTATTATATAGTGATTGCTTTTTTAGTTTTATTTCTTTTTCTTTTATTTTTATTTTTTATTCTTTTCTTTTTAATTAAATACGTCAAAAATATGTTTATTATTTTAATATATAGTATTGTTTATTTTATTTTTATTTTTGTCAATATTTTTGAGGGGTTTTATGCTTTGATTATATTAATATTTAATTATGTTTTATTATTAGAATAGTATTTTTAAAGTTTTTTCTTTTTTGGATTTGATTATTTTTAGATCCATCTTATTCATTGTTTTTCTTTGATCTTCTTGTTAGAATTTTCTCTTCTAGATTAGCTCTTTATTTTTCTCTTTTGTTTCTTTTTCTTTTTGTTTGCTTTTCTTTTAGTGGTCAATTGGTCTTTTATTTCTTTTATTTGGTCCTTTGTTTCTTCCTCTTTCTCTTATGTTTTCTTTTCTTTTAGTGGTCATTTGTTCTTTTAATGGTCAATCGGTCTTTCATTTTTAATTTTTAATTTTAATACTTTTTCTCTTTTGTCATCTTGGGTTTTGTGCCTCCTCCTCATCTCCCTCCAACCATCTTTCTTCCTCTTTTTATACCAGTTGGATCTGCAAGAAACCATTTTTTTATATCCTTGAGCTCTTTATCCTAATGATGGATCACAAAGTGTGATCCAAAACGTTGATTCAAAAGCTTACACACAATCAAATCCAGAAATAACTACTGAAATTCTAGACTTCTCCAAATCTTTTGAGCTTGAATATGTTGGTGTAGGTTTTGATTTTCCTAGTGGGTTAATTTATTTTCCCTTAGTCCTAGGTTTTTCCTACACTTAATTAAGCTTGCTTAGGATTATAAAGTGAGTTTATTATTTAAGAACTAGGAGATAAGTGGTGTGGTGTCACCTTCCTTCAAGGGTGGAACACATTCCACCCTTAGTGGCATCCTCCACTTTTCGTGGTCCATACTTTCCACTTTTGGTGGGCATCTCCACTTTTTGTGGTTGATTCCTATTGGTTGGATTTTCCACCTACCTCCTCTCCTAAGTTCTATATAAACTCACTACCTAGCTGGTATTTGCATCCATTCATGCATATTTGCATTGTATCTTTTCATCTTGAAAGCTCTTAATGCAATTTTGTCATATTAACATTGCATAATCTCTCAGAGTTTTGGTGTGCATTCTTTATGCTTTTCCAGTTTATGTAGCTTTGATTTTCTCTTAAAAAGTTCCTTGGGCTATTCAATCTATTTTAGATTTCTAACATGGTATTAGAGCTTTTGTTTTGAGAGATCTATGTTCTTAGATTCATGATTGAGAGATTGAGTTTCTTGTAAAAATCTTATAAATTATTGTATGCTCTTCTCCTGCATTCTTGAACGACTTGGAGAATTTAGAAAGGGTTTGCAAAGATTTAAAAACCTCTTTATTTTGTATATGTGTTTTGTGAGATTCGGGTGATTGCAGTATTTCTAGTTATACTGGCAACATTTTTTGTTTGTTCCAACACATCCAGAAGGCTTGAGAAGTCAAACTTGGCTTTTGTTTCATCCAAATTGGAGATCATTTGACATAGTTGCTGGCGGGGATTTGAAGAAATTCATTTTTCATTAGAGTTGTTTTCTTTCTTGCTTCAGAAATCTATCTTCCACTCATTTGTGAGAAAAACAATTTCTATGTTTTGTAGCCAAGATCAAAATCTCATCTGGGTATATTTTATATTTTCATATCTTGAGCAATCTCAAGAAAATTGTTGTCCAAAAAGTGTCGCATGTCATTTTTCTGTAGGTTAAAGGTCAAAAGAAATTCCATTTCTCATCTTCTGCTTGTTGGATCAAAAAACCATTTTTGGGTTTTGTTCTTCACATAAAAATATTTATGGGTTTCTATTATTGTCTACTCATTGTGAGTAGATTTTTCAGAAATCAAATCAAAAGTAAAACTATTTTTGCCAGAAAAAATTGTTTCCTACAAGCTAAAGTCGGCCAATTTTTCAAAAATTCATAGCTTTTGCTTCAGATGTTGGATTTCAGCAAATAAGATATTGTTGGAAAGCTAGAGATGAGCACTTTCCATTTACAAAGGTTTTGAAATGAAATTTTTCCATTTTTTACCAAATATTGCAAGTTGAATTTGTTGTTTGTTCTTCTTCAATAGGCCATAAATTTCACCTCAAAGCTCTATTTTTTGAAAACGAATAGGCGTTGGAAAGTTATTGAAGAGAAATACATAGCTATAGAGCTAATTTTTCTACATTTTATCTCAAATTCATTGTGTATCAAAATTTATAATTTTGATCATTGTGGGCCTATTGAGTATTGTATCTTGGAAAAAGCTTTGTAAATGCACTAAGCATAAAGTGCCAACATTGTAATATCTTGGGGTATAATTTATGAGACTAGTGGAAAGGGGGGTGTCTCTTGATGTCTCTTTTTGCATTCACTTAAAGTTATTTTTTTGTATCAATCTTGGGAGGGTTATACAAACAATTTGTAATCACGAGTTAAGATAAAATTCCATTTTATGGGGGTGTTAAGCATGTTTCTTAAAAAATATTTTCATCCTTTTGTTGTCAAGCTAATTTCAGAGAACTATTTTTCCTGGAAACAAGGGATAAAGAATCATTGCCTTGAGTAGGATCTACTACCCTATCTCCTTGGACTCGTTCCTAAGCCAAGTGACTATAATTAGAAGAATGCATGGTTTAACAATAATGACATGGTGTATGGACTAATTTGTCTTACTATTTCTGAGGATATTCTACATCATGTAGAGCACATTGAGTGTCCTTTCACTTCTTCGACCATCATCCAACAGTTGTATGGAGACATTGGATCTTCATCTGAAAGTGATATTTCCTTGGATAATCGGGCTATTATGGATGATATTGAGACTTGTGTTTCACCATCTTATGTGGATGATCAATTCATTAATACCCCATCACCATTTATTGTTGATACTTCATATTCTAGTTTTGCTTCTTCGAAAGCTTCCAATGACTTCTTGCAACAAATATCTATAGTTTTTCGTGATTCAGCTTAGGATGATCTCTTGATAGGTATTTCAGACTTGTTTATGGAGACATATTGCAGATTTGGGAGACACTATTGAGTGTATTCATCTTCTCTTTGATGAAGATGATTCTTCTTCAGTTGTTGTGAGGGAACACTTTAACCCTCTTGTTCAATCTCTACATGATCATTCATCACATTTTGACATGAGTGTGGATACTTAGGATGACCATTTTGAGGATACATCTTCAAAGGAGATACTTGAGTCTTTGGATGGTGTTCTACATCAATCTCTAGGAGATTCTAAGTTTTCATTTTCAGCAATGTGACCTAGAATGCTTGATTTGATTGTGGTAGCTTTCAACATTGACATGGGGATACTTGAGGAAACTTTGGAGACTTCATACATCTTGCACTTTCTTCCTACATATTCCTTTTAGGAGTGGGAAGATAGCTTGCATACACCTTTGGTTTTCTTTCTTCCTAAGGGGAGGAATGTTGTTTGATGATCGTGGACCATCTTCTACATCCAGTTTCTAGCATCTACCATTGGACCTCTTTGGGGGGATTCTTTGTCCTTCCACTTCATTTCTCTCTCTATTTGGGGGGCGTATTTCCTTCTTGTGGTATGGGACTTCTTCTTCTTTGGGGGTAATTTTATATGTACATGGGTACCTAACATGGCTTCATTTGTTGAGACCCATCATCTTTTGCATCCTCCTAATTTGTGCTTAAGGGGGGGTGTTGGTGTAGGTTTTTATTTTCCTAGTGAGTTAATATTTTCCCTTAGTCCTAGGTTTTTCCTATACTTAATTAAGCTTGCTTAGGATAATAAAGTGAGTTTATTATTTAATAACTAGGAGATAAGTGTTGGCATGTCACCTTCCTTAAAGGGTGTAACACATTCCACCCTTGGTGGCATCCTCCACTTTTGGTGGGAATCTCCACTTTTGGCAGTCCATCTCCACTTTTTGTGGTTGATTCCTATTGGTTGGATTTTCCACCTACCTCCTCTCCTAAGTTCGATATAAACTCACTACCTAGCTTTTATTTGCATCCATTCATGCATATTTGAATTATATCTTTTCAACTTGGAAGATCTTAATGCAATTTTGTCATATTGACATTGCATAATCTCTTGGAGTTCTTGTGTGCATTTTTTATGCTTTTCCAGTTTATGTAGCTTTGATTTTCTCTTAAAAATTTCCTTGGGTTATTCAATCTATTTCAAATTTCTAATAGAATATGATGCCTCGGGTGAAGGTATAGGAGTTATCCTCATGAAAAATAAACATCCCATAGCCTTTGAAAGCAGGAAGTTGAGAGGAAGTGAGAGAGCATACTCCATTTATGACAAGGAGATGTTGGAAATAATGCATGCTTTAGCTAAATTTAGACAATACCTTGTTGGAGGTAGATTTGTGGTTAAAACTGATCATAACAGTAGGTAACTTAATAGAAAAAATCCTTTTTCAAAAAGATAAGAAGTTAACATAATAACCGCCTCCACAAAATATGGCGTCCACTTTAGTAATGTGGCCAAATTTCTCATATATGGCTCGCAGATAAGGATAAAAACTAACTTTCCATTCAATTTTGGAGCCACAAGAACTAACTTTTCTCTCCCACTCAACTCAATATCCAAGTATTTAGCACTTGAAGATAGATATCTAAGCATGATTTACTACTCGTGCCATGATATTCATTTGATATTAAGATTAAAAATTGGTTAAAACTACCACCATCATGGTTGCAATAATGCGCCCAAGAATGGTTTTACATTGGCACCGCCACTTTGCATATATTGTGCTCATGTTTAGAACAAAGCTATGCTTTTAATGAGTTAAGTTTTCCCCATATCCATAGCTTGAGGTAGCCGTTAAGTAGGATATCTAAAAAGTAATTTGAAAACAAATTTTAAATATCACCACCACAAGGTGGTGATAAAGACATAAGGATCGCGACTGGTAAGACAATATATAGTATTGGTATTAATGACAAATTAATATATCAACAACATAGCCATCGATGAAGGCTATCATGCCTCTCAATGAGTGTCGATAAAAACTAATATTATCTATCTTTCTTCATGCTTACATTAGCATATAATTGCTTAAATATTAAATACATGAAATTTTCTTATATAATATATAATTTATATATACAACAACACTTAATTTTTAATACCATATATATGTGTTTACATATATGAATATATATATATATATTGATGTAAAATCATCATATGAATATATATATATATATATCCATATATGCATACATGTATATACATATTATTCAAATCACATTTATATATATTTATTTTTATATATCCTTATATATTATATACATGATATTTACCATTTACCACAATATATATGAAATCGAATTAAAATAAAAAAACAAGATCATTTAGCAACTAGGTTCAACTTACCTGGATATGATGCAACTGACGACTAAGAACTCACATTGACTCAATGGGGTTCATAACTTGACCTATGCATTTGGGAATAAACTCATATAACAATACCAATAAATTCGTAGACTATACCCTTCTCCTAGGTGATACTCTCCCTCTCCCTCTCCCTCTGGAGGGTATGAAATTTCCTCAACATTTCACTTAAAGAAACATCCATGTAGTTAGCCGTTAACAAATATAACATCTCCATAATATTGAATAAATAGCAATAATTCATTAAAGTGAAAATACATCACATTGCATTCAATTTCATCATAATGTTTAAATATCAAAGTAACACCATCATCACATTCATCTTTGTATTTTGATATAAAGTAAAAAGTAATTTGTAAATAAAAAATGGGGTGTAACACTATTAGTGAGTGGAGTATGTTGATTTTCACGATAGTGTTGGGATCGACAAATCTTCTAATTTGGAGTTCACTAAATCAGCAATAAAAGAGGTATGGTCAAATAAAAATTGATGATTCTCACAAAGTTTTTTCCAGTAGAATGATAAGATGGGTTTTAAGGAAAATGAACCGTTTATTGCATCTACAAGTGAAATGTGCACAAGTCTCTATGTGGGTGATTTAGAGATTGTTCTTGATAGGTATTTTGAGGATTACTTTGAGGATAATGTATTTGATCATAATGTTTTCCCATCATTTTTACTTGAGGATTGCAAGGCATCAACTAGTGAAAAACTAATTATGATGATGATATGGTTCCTACACATGAAAGAAAATTAAAAAAATTAACATGTGGTAGCCCAAGTCACATTGATGAGCTTGATCAAAGACCTTTAGTGTTGCAAGATTTGAAGGAGCAACTTGTGGTTACAAATGAGAAAGTTGTACAAGTGTTAACAAGGGAAAATAAAACTCACAAATATGTTTAATATCTCATTTACAAAGCACAAATTGAGAGACAATAGGGGGTTGCAAGTGGAGTCACTCTTACTCAATTGTACTCTATCAAAGAAGCATTATAAATGATGAAATCAGATTATTTTCTTATGGAAATTATCTCGGTTTCAAGTATGTTAAAGACAAATAAAAAGAGGTTGATGATCTTTGCTTCTAGTTAAGTATGACTCACCTTTCATTATATAGAGCAAAAAATCCTAGTTCTATTGTAGTCACACTCAAGGAACAGGAAAGTAATGCAAAGATTATGGAGATTAAACCAATTGTTGGAGGAGGACTGGGTATAAGGAAAGTCCAACCTACCAACAAATCCTTGCTTGCCAAGGTGGGGTGGGACCAACTAAGGAATAAAAAAGACTAGTGTAGGATAATGAATGTTAAATACCTAAGCAACAACCCTCTAATCAAATGCATCTTGAATGATTACCCTCGTGGTTCCATGGCTTGGAACAATATATGCAAGATGAATAATTCGCTTCACTCAGGGCTAAGATGGAAACTTGGGAGTGGCAGTAGCATTCATTTCTAGGATGATCCTTTTTCTAGGATGATCCTTGGCTATTCGAATCCCCCTTGGCCTTTTCTGATTTCAGGAACCTAATGGAGCTTGTGCTTCTTTTCTTTGGTGGGAATGTTAGTGATTACCTTCATGGTTCGTAGGGAGCTAGGAAATGGAAAGATTTAGGTTTATGTTGCCCCCTTTCCCTAGATTTGATATGGTTGGATACTTCCTTACAGGACTTACTCTCTTTAACCAGAATCCCCATATCAAATGTTTTTTATTAAGGTAAAAATAGGTTTTGAAGGGACCCAAAACCCTTTACATTCAGACTTTAAATGGATCTGGAACCCATAACCAAAAAATTGTCCTAACATAAGGCCCATGAAAGCATAGACAACCATGGGTAAAAAAGGCACCCAAAACCAAAGAACGTGGGTTTTTAATAAAAAAAAGGCTCCCACAACCTAAAACAAAACTACAAAAAGAACAACCTACAACCAGCCAAAAACCATCAGGATTTACATTTAGAGCTACTCTTGCAAGAGCAGAGAGTCATGTCAAAAGAGGGAAAAGAGGACTTAGCTTTCTTGCCCTTAACAATAATCCAATCATCTTCCACTTGGATTGCCTTATCATGCCAAGCCAGTGCCCCATTATCTAGAGAATGAATGCTTGTAGCCACTGATTTAAAGATTTCATCAATATTCCTCCCTACAGGCGTGGCCTTATCAGAAAAGTCACCAGAAATGATAGTCGAAACACTATCACCAAAAATGGTAGCTTGAGGCCCATTCTCTCTCTCTCTTTAGGGGTTTCAATATGATAATCTTGCACAACATCAGCAACCCCACCATTTGTGACATCTAGAGAGGATGCCCCAAGACCTTGTGATTCCAATGCAACCACCTAAGAAAAAATCCTGTGTTGCTCAGATTTCTTCTCAACCGTATAATGTTGTTGAGAAGCACCTTTCCACCATGTAGCCTTCATTTTTTATTCTCAAAACCACATTGTGCAGCCGCATGACCTATTTTAAAACATCTTCTACATCGGAAGGTAATCCCTTCATAGTCCAAAGATTGAACCCAAGAACCCTTAGGAGATGTAAGTAAAATCTCAACAGGAAGTCCTTTTGAAACATCCATTTCAACCAATATGCGGGCATAGGTGGAGTGAAAAATATCAAAGGATTCATCATCCACCATCAAAAAATCTCCAAGGGCATCACTAAAAGAGGATCAACCCATAGATGGGGGGGGAGGTTAGGAAGCCAAACCCAGATCAGGATCTTGTGAAACGTTTCAGAAGAAGGGTTGAAATCATAATGCCATGGCTTAATCATCAACAAAAATTTGTCCTCCTAGCTAAAAAATTGATCACATAAAATTTTGTTTCTATCCTGAGCATTATCAAACTTAGCAACAAAAAACCCCTTAGCCATGGGGAAAATATGAACTAAGTTACCAGTGATTAAAGGCTCACATTGTTCTGAAATCCAAGTGTGCAGCTGAGGGAGGCTAGGCCAGAAACCCTTAAACCGACATATCAACCAATGCAATGAAAGAACAGAAGCATTATGATCTATTTCCTCTACCGTCTTTTCTTTCAGATTAATAGAGATGGCATTTGCAACAGGTATAAACCCACCATAGGGTAGTTTCCCATACCGTACCTAGGTGCCTCACCATTTTTCCCCGTCCTCACCACCAACCCTGCAGGAAGCTCGATCCCCTTGCCATCGGCTATTTGTTCGTTCTTCCCTACATCTCATCGGTCGTTCCTGGCCCGCACCCCATTCTCAACCTGCACCCAGCCATTGTCGACCGCCGTCGAGTTTTCCTTCTCACTATTTCGCTTCGTCCGCCCAGCCATTGCAAAATCTGAAAAAAAATTCCCCCATATCAAATTTTGAGGATGTCTTATTTTGGTCTAAGGAGAGAAAGGGTGATCTCTGTCAGGACGGCTTACAGTTTGCTATCAGACAAGGGTATACAGAGAAGAATATGGAAACTAGTTTGGAAGAGACTTTTGACACCAAAAATAAACTTTTTCTAGTGGATGGCATGTCACAATAGAATTCTAACCCAGGATAATTTAAGGAAAAGGGGATTCCAGATCCTGAATAGATGCATGTTATGCAGAAATAATGAAGAGTAAGTGGATCACCTGTTACTACACTTCACGTTTGTTGCTAAAGTTTGGGACCTGGCTTTCTGAAAGTTGGAAACTCATTGGAATTTGAACAGAGACTTAATATCCTTATTGAAGGATGGTTTGGACCCTTCCAACACCCTCTTCTTAAGGAGATTTGGATACAAGTCCCCCCAATCATTTGCTAGTGCTTATGGAAAGAGAGGAACAATCGAATCTTTAGAGACACTGAGTGAAGCCCCAAGGAGGTTTTTGGCATAGGATCCAGACTTATTACTAAAAGTGTCTCTTTGTACACTTGGAAACCTCTGGAAAACCCCCCTACTAAACGAGAGATCAAAATGGAAAAATCTTGGAACATGAAACTGGAGACCAACTCCTTTGATAACTCCAAGTCTCTGGCTAGAAGAAACACAATTTGGAACCCCCTAGAAATTGGTTGGTTCAAACTGAATTTTGACGAAGTGGCTAAACGGAACCCTAGTATGGCCAATATTGGTGGTGTTATCAAGGACTACAAGGGAAACTTCGTTCTTGGGTTTTCTAGAGGAATAGGCATACAATCTTCTATGACAGTTGAATCACAGGTGTTGCTCAAGGGAATCGAGATTGTTGTCACTCTGGGCATAAAAAATCTGCACATAGAGGGGGACTCCTTGAATGTGATTGACTATGTTAAGCATGGTCATTTTCATGGTTGGAACATCAAGGATATCTTGTTGGACATAAATCTTTTGACTTCAAAATTGAAGGGGAAGCATTTGACTCACACATTTTGTGAATATAACTAAGTGGTGGATGGTCTGGCCAACTTGGGTTCCTCTTGGAGTCTATACAAATGTTGGAAAAGACTTGAGGTTCTACCAGAAAATATACAAGGATTAATCATTGCAGAATAGAGAAATATAATCGTTTAATGGTGGCCAACAATGCTAATTTTTATGGGTATAGTTGGCACTACACGTTAGGGCCTTTGATTATGGGGACTAAACCGAATGATGCGGTGAGTTTAAAGTGGAATGTTGAGTGGTTCTTTGGTTCCATGACTATGTGGCACTACACGTTAGGGCCTTTGATGATGGGGAGTAAGCCAGATGATGTGGTGAGTTTAAAGCGAGACATTAAGTGGTTCTTTGGTTTCATGACTATGTATGGTGGGGTCCTTTGCATTTATGGGTTGTCTTATCATATGTACTGCATAACCCATAAAATCTTTGGGATTGTGTTTATTGTGACATTAATCTCCAACTTGCTTGATAATTCTATTTTGATCAAGCTAATGATGACCATAAGATTTTATGAGGTGTACTTAAGGATTTCAAATTTTGACCCCTTGGCTAAAAGGTATGGGAAAATGTGTAAGATTAATATGGCCTAGGGCACGTCAGGTATTAATTATCTGATGTTTTTTTTATCATGGATTATTTCTTAAGCTTATTGTACTTTAGGAAAGATCATGGCCCTGCGATGTTGGATTCATTGGGAATGACCACTAAAGTGTGTAAACTTCTGAATGTTTTAATTATGCCTTATTACTCTTGGTGGTTGGGTAATGATGCTATAAGGACAGGTAATTTCATCGATGCTCATTCCATTTTTTGGCTAACTTTGTTTTCTTGGGCTAATTTCTATGTGTTGTGGATCAAGATGGGAAGAGAAGGGGTAAGGACCGAGCCCGACAACTATGATGAATTTCACAAAGACCCCATAGTGTGGCATATTTGTATGGAGGGGGGTCTAGCGTCGTTGTTAGAAAGTCTGGTGGGTCATGATGAAAAAATTTCAACTCAATTTGTTGGTTCGTGGAGGGATTGGAAAGTCACCATGAGAGGCATTTCATTTGAGGTTAATGAGGAAGTGATAGCCAAGGCGATGAGGACGATAAGAAGTACAAAAAGCACAGTAGAACTCAAGACCTGGAGATTCTCAATGCCTTCTTTAGAGGAATGAGAATTTGATTAAGAAGCAGTCGAGCTTTGACAGAGAGGCGCTTCCAAATCCCCGGGACAAGGTGTGTCTTGCTCTCATGAAATACGTTATGTTAGAAGGTAGATTTATAATTTTTTACTTTTATCATATGTCATTGCTAAACCACCTAAGGAAAAAAATGACCTTCGGCTTTCCCTTCTTTCTATTGACCTCCCTTGAAAATTCGATCAAGGAGTCCCATGAAGTTGTTGCTCTTAACCCCTACCTACCACCTCCCCTATCTCTACACCAAGGTCTCATCCTTAGGCTCTATCACTTCCATCTGGTCTTGTACCCCCCTAAAACTATCTTGGTTGTTCATGTGGAAGAATTGGAACCACCTGACCTTGCCTCTGATAAACTATCTCATGTTGCTTCAATACGCCCTACGATAAACCCCCCCCCCCCCCGCTTGAATGTGAACCCAGTGTTGCGCCTAAATCTTAACCCCCATCAAAAAAAAGAAGGGGGAGGTCGGGTTGGCCCATTCCAAGGTTGTGTCCAGATTGTGCAAGCTAAAGAACAAACCCACCAAGATGGATAGCATACCTACAGCTAAGAAGAAGGGGAAAAAGACATTGTGTGCCAAGTGGAGTTTTTGACCACTCACATCGAAGGAAAAAGTGTTGCAGAAAAAGACTCTAAAGGTGACACTGTTGTCGCCGCGAGAATGATATGGGGACAAAACAAACTAATGTTCAGAAGTCTCACGGATTGGAAAAGAACAAGAAAGGGATTCTGGTGGATGATATATCAAGTGATTCAGAGCGAACTAGCGACAAAGTTAAATGTAAGAAAGACACTATTGAGGAGAAAGAGGATTTCATGGAGGGTCATATCCACTTCTCAGACCTGAATAGAATGATTAAAGAGGAATCCAACCACACTTATGATCCTAGGTCTATGGGGAAGATATGAACTAGTGGAAGCACGACAAGGATGAGGACATCAACAAGCTACAAGAATGGGTGGTGAGACTCGAACGAAAATTCAACAGGCTGACTTGGTTCACTATAAAGATAATTCACAAGTCTGCCACCACACTCTCTAATGTCATCAAGGAGGAGGCATATAGGAATACAGAGGATGAAGGTCCCAACTGGATTGGGGATGATGTTCTTAATCTCCTCATTCAGAAGTGGGAAGGTGTTGCGAATTAGTGGTATGGTCTATTTGTTTTTACTAGGTCTCTATTGTTAGTGTGTAGCGTTTGTTTCCTTTTTCTGTTATTTTTAGTTTGGTTTCTATGTGTTGTTGAACTTGGTTCCTTTTTGGCTCTGTGGGCTCTCCATGTATTGGGTACAACACCTAGTAAATGTTTCTTAACTTATCAAAAAAAAAAAATTGGAGGGTTTGATGAACTCTATAAGGATGAAATGTTGCATAATTATTTCAGCACTCCACATATTAGATAGATTCAGTATGTTGATAGGGATTGTAATCCACATCAAAAATATGAATTCTTGAATCTTGAGGATCATTTTTCACATGAAAGTGCAGCTTGCAACCATGAGATAGTTGATATAACAGGTAATGAGGGTAGTTTTGAGTATGATACACTTCATGGATCACCAGCTAATGATGAGTACCAAAGTTGGAAGAAGGTATGCTGGAAATCCATGAAGACACTAATGAAAGGTATGAAACATATGTTGATTTTATGATTGTGAACAACAATCCATTATCTACATATGATTTTGTTCATCATAAGATGGTAGATAAAATATTGATGGATAACATTTTTAAAAGACTTCATCTTTTTAATATTTAAAATTTTATGGTCAAGCATGAGATGATGTTTGTGAGATCAAGTTACTCACAAGACGTGATATTTCATAATGGGTTTATTATTCATTATTTCATGAAAACATATATCGGCCATGTGCATCAAATTGTGGAGTCTTTAGAATTGGTTCTTTGGTTCCCAACTTACACAATAATGTTTAAGGGTTGTTTTATGGTGATGATCATGAAATTTTTAGACTTTGCATTGATGATAGCAGCTAATTGCATGGATTGGTGTGCATGTGTTTTTCACTATAGAACTTGGAATTTGAATTTTGATGAGACCTTACCAATTTATGATAGTAGAGGAAATTCAGACGTGGTTGTTGTAGACACTTAAAAGTGTCCTAAATAATATTACACACTTGAATCTAATTACTAACATCGTTTCGTCCTAAAATCCATCTCCTTTTTTACTATTTAATTAAATGATCCTAGTTGTTTAATTAAATGTATCAACTTCTATAAATCAAATGAATATTCTACACAATGGGTGTTTTAGATTATGAGGTAGATGCAAGGGAATATGGGTCAACAAATGAGGAGGAGGATGCGGGTCCTTCGTCATTCTTAGGTATTTGGAGGATCTTGTAGAATTTATCCTCAAGGTTCTTGCAATAGTAAAAGGGCTCAGGATCACCATGGATGGCAACTTCTTTATCCTCAAAGGGAAACTTGACACATTGGTGGTACATGGAAGCTACAATGTGCATGACATGAATCCATGGTCGACCAGGCAGAATTTTGTAGCCTAGAAGGTTAAGATCTAGCATTTGGCATGTGGTTTTAGCAATGACGGATCCCACTTAGATAGGTAGCTTGATAATTCCTTGAAACACTCGCTCTTGATCATCGTATGCCCTTATGGTTACGCCCCTTTTTCTTTTCAATAGCATCCTCTGAGTAACCCAAGTTTCTAACTAACTAAAGGATGCAAATGTTTAGACCAACACCTCCATCTACTAGTACTCTTTTAATTGTATTCTTATGAACAATGACCTCAAGGTGCAAAGCACGATTATGTGATGGCTACATTGGGAGGTCTTACTCCGAGAAGGTAAGGAGATGGGGGGTGGTGATATGCCCTATCATAGCTTGAAATTGCTCAGTATCCATATTCTTAGGTACAAAGGAAGCTAATAAAGTCATTTCTAGTATATCCCTATGTGCGAGGGATAGCTTCAATAATTCTAGGATAGAGATCTAAGCGAGGGTTTTCTTTAATTATTCTAGGAGACTGTAGTTACTAGGGTTTGATGTCAGCAGTGAAGGTTGCGCCCTAGATTGCGATGAAGCTCCTTGGATTGTGACCTTTCCACAATGTGTGGTGACCCCACACTCCACACTAGGTCCTTAGACGGTGATGACTATTATGAAATTGTCATAAGAGGCGACCACGTTGAAATATTTATGTCCTACGTTAGTGTAATTTTTCCCTTTTCCACTGGCATTCCCTTTGTTGTGGTTTGGCATTGGGTTCTTGTATATCTTAAGGTCTTGGTTACCTGGTGGTAGATCGATAGTCACATCCCAATTTTCGATGAGATCTTGGATAATGTTCTTTAGCTTCATACAGCTAGACATTTTGTGTCCTTTGATCTTGTGGAAATCGCAAAGATCCTTTTCATTATACCAAGGTGGTTTAACTTGGGGTTCCTGATAGTTTTGGTAGTTGGGGAGCGTAATTAGGTTTTACTGTACCAATTTATGCATGACGGATTCAATGGGTTCCCCCAATGGTATTTATTTCCATTTTGGGTATCTATTCCTATTAAGTGCTCCTCTTTGTTGGGTGTCGATGTTATTGATTTGGTTATTTTATGGTGGTGTGGTGGTTTGTGGTGTGTTTTGTTGTGTGTTGGTTAGTTTTTTGGTGTTTTTTCTAGGAGCATTGATGACCACTTTAGCATCAATGACACCATTATTTGTTACATTCTTGTTCTTATCCCCTTACGCGGGGCTTGTCATTAGAATTAGTCAATGGGTGGTTGTCTTTATACACTTGTGTGATTCCCTATGAGATTAGGGCTCTCTCGATGTTGAGGGCCCTAGGAATAAGCTCATCATAAGTGGTGATGCATTGCATTTTTAATTGGAAGGATAAGTCTGTGTCAACATTTTCTATAATGATTCTGACTTGTTTCTCTTCAAGGATAGCCCATTTTCTCTTGCTAGGTAGGAAGCTCGTGAAGGATTCCCCCTTGTTTTTTTTGAGATTATATAGCTCTTCTAAGCTCACATCCATGTCAAGATTGAAGCATAAATGATCTATGAACCTATCGATTATATGTTGGAATTTTTGAATTCCCAGAGGCAATTGTGAGAACCAATCAATTATCATCCCTGCCAAAGTGTGTGGGAAAAGGCACATCAAGTAGGAATCATTGTACGCCACCTCCATACACATTACATGGAATTCTTTGATGTGATCAACCAGATTTCTCTTTCCTTTGTATTAATTGAATTTTGGGACCTCAAAACTGAGTGGGAAAGGCACCATCACGATGTTCCTATCGAATGGTTACGGACACAATTTTTGTTGTGCATGCGGCTTCTTTGTTTTGCCCATTTGAATGTCCTGAATTTTCTATGTGAGTGCCTTGAGCTGTGATGGCACATCATCTTGTGAATTTGGTGGAGGAGAATATGTGGTATATTGTGGGATGGTGGATGAGCTGTAAGTGGGATTTTGATATGGTGGGGTGTTGTATGGTGTGTAGGGTGATAGAGGTGGGGGTGTATATGCTCCTTGTGTAGTTGGATTGACACTGTTTTGTTGGAGATTATATTACAAACCTGTTGTTGTTGTGTAAGAAATTTTTGTTGGGAATATTTTTGTGCTAGCAATGCTTTTTGTTGGGCTTGTTCTTCTTGGTGTGTGAGAAATGCTTGTTGTTGTTATTGTTGTTGTTACATGATCAAGGCTTTTTGTTGAGCCTGCATTTGTTGCAAGGCTTGTGCTTGGGCTTGTTGTTGCAACACTTATTGATAAGCTTGGTGTTGTTCCAAAGCTTTTTGTTGGGATTGTTGTCATTGCAAAGCTTGAGCTTGTGCTTACAACACTTGTTGATAAGCCTATTGTGCTTGTTGCAAAGCTAGAGTGTGAGCTTGTGATTGCAATGTGGAAGTGTTTTGATGTTGGGATATGTGAGATGGATTTTGAGTGACCATGGTATGAGTGCGTTGTGGGTTGATTTGATATGGTTTTTGTGTGGTGAGTGTTTGGGGGTTGCTTTGCACTATCATTCCTTGTAAAATTATCGATTAGGATGGAGGAATGTAGGTTTGGAGCCCCATTTGATTTTGCATGGCTTGGGGGACCAATGGTAAAGATGATGGTACCATTTGTTGTTATGATATCAATGGCACATTTGGACCTTGAGTCAATAGATTGGAAGAGTTACCTTGAATGATGTGTTGTGGGTTCCCTTGTTTTTGATTTGGGTCCAAGGTAATACCTTGGTTGATGGGATTTGTGATTAATGTGTTGCTTTGATTTGGCTAGTGAATTTATTTGAGTAGCTTGTGGAACCACTTGTTTTGATGTGTCAATGGGGTGGTTGGAAACACTTGTTAAGGGTTGACCTTGTGTGAGGGTGTTTAATTTCCCTTGTTGTTCTACTTGAGGTACTTAGCACACCTTAATTTGTGTAATGTTGGGCACACTTTGGGTACTTGTGGTGGAGATGGAAGAAGATGGTTGCACTCGAAATGTTGAGGCCATCATTGTGTTATGGAATATGAGGGGTACGTATGGATGTAGAGGATGTTCAGGAACGATGGTGGAAGAATGTGATGGGGCACCAAATTTTGGTATCCAATTTATCCTTTGGGGAAGGTTGATGTTTTGTGTACCCAAAGGTGTTTTTCCTTCTAAATTGGGAGTGAGATCAAGGTTGGTTCCAATTCTAGTTGCAAGACTAGAATTTTATGTTTGACTTGGTACAAGGGATGAAGTTGGTTGAAATATAGATTGATTCAAGCCTTGTGCCAAGGGTTGTGTGATGAAAGTTGGGTAAATTGAAGCCACATTCCCTAGGGTTTGTTCCCTAATTGTGTCAAAGTCAAAATGTAGAAGGTAGTTTAGCCCCTTCTTTTTCTAAAGCTAGCATGTATTGTGTAGGGTTATTTTTCATCAAAGTGTTGATGATATGG
The DNA here is from genome assembly GCA_007115665.2 of Sequoiadendron giganteum. Taxonomy (NCBI): domain Eukaryota; kingdom Viridiplantae; phylum Streptophyta; class Pinopsida; order Cupressales; family Cupressaceae; genus Sequoiadendron; species Sequoiadendron giganteum. The sequence continues at coordinate 342,551,206 of CM021105.1, read as the reverse complement.
CATGTTTTAGGATCTTGTTGATATTCAAGGATTTCTTCCTCAGTGAGCTCAAGTGGATTTTTTGTGACATCTTCTACCTCATACCCCTTATTTTAGTGTATTTTTTAGTTGTGATGGGGTATAATGGCTCCTAGGATCTAATTATTGTGGGTATAGATCACTTGTGGTGGATGTAGTTTTGGTTTGCTCTATGTTTCTCTTGTGTTGTGACCTTGTCATTACCATAAATTGTGGGTCAACTATGGGAGAGGTGTATTGAGATTTATAGTGTTGAAACGCTCTAGTTGACTCAAATTTTGATAAAAGGGGCCCTCTAATTTTTTTTCGACCAATGATGTGAGTGGATGATGAAAATGGGTGAGTGATATGGGGGATGAACTTTATAAACTTTGTACAACACTTTAGACCTAAAGGTTTGATTTTTTCATGTCTTTGATAAAAGGTGCTAATGAACTTGTAAATCTAAAGGTATACTTGTGACCTTTAAGACAGACTAGTTCAAAAGGATGATGACTAACTCAAATAAGTGTATGGAAAAGGATTCATTTACACACAAATAGCTAAGTTATGGGATTGGTTTGATAATAGCCTAATTCTATAATGCTGATGATGTTTTCAAAGTTCCTAAATTGTGGAGTGGAATGTGAAATGTGTGAAGATGGATGAGATATTTGACTCAAAATGTGTTAACCTAAAAGGGACCTTTGTTTTACAAGACCAAGATCGTGAGAAACATGCTTTACCTCTAGAGTGATAAAACCTTAAGAACTCAATGTTTTGATAATAGAACTTGGATCCATTGTTGGCAATAGTTTCCTTATTTTCACTTTGTTTCTTGGGAGTCAATGTGTTTCAACCATAATACCAATGTGTGGTGTGTTCATTTGGTTCATTTAACTTTGATTTAGTGAGATTGCTTTATTACCACATCAAGATGTCTTAATTAAGTTCAAACTAAAATATCTATGAATTAAGAAACTCTCATTCCAAAGAAGTCCATTATGTGAAAATCAAGAGGCTAATGCCATAGTTCCCTATGTTGAATTTGGAAAGTGTGAATGAAGATATAAGTCCAAATATTTAGAAGCCTCTAAAGATAAAATACTTAGGGACAAGCAGCAATATAGGACTTTACAAAGGTATTCACACTAAGTCCAAAGGGTTTGAAATTTGAAGAACATGTTGATGTTTGTTTAAGTTGTTTTCAAACCAAGCAAAGTGCCAAACTGACTCAATAAGAACAAGCAATAACAATCCTAGCTCAAATGGGTACATTCTTTGAGGTGGGCCTACCTCATGCCCCAAATAGATGATTTAACATGCAACTTATGGAGGGAAAAAATAGATGTATATCACCACCTCAAAATTTTGTACAAGAGAATGAACTATTGAGCTCTATGCCTCAACCATAAATCAGACTTGGTAAGTAACTTCTTCAAAGTAGAATTCCAATGCACCACTTTCAAATAATGTTTCAAAAACAAGGATAGGTCACTAAGACAAGGTGTTTAATGACATTGTGAACATCATGCGGTATACAACACACGTGAGACACCAAAGTTTCTAGCTTCCCCTAAGCGACCCATTTGTTCGCATGAGAGTAGGCACGAGTGGCAATCAGTCATGAAAACAAGTTACTTACCTTTTGGCGCATTCACAAGATTTATATAGCCCACTGATGAATGGGCTTGAGAATCACCATGAGTTCTCCATTATGGGATGTATCACATGGTAGGTCCTCCCTAATAAAGACAAGAAAAATGCTACTTCCCTTTTTCCAATATTGCACGAAGTGTGAGGGAAGTGAATATGTAGCAATTTTCATGGGGGTGACCAAAAAAATTTCTATTCTTGGAGTGTTTCTATTCACCCAAGATGTACAAAGTGCAAGGGGAGTGGATACACACTACAAATCTACACAAGCAAATCAAGCATGACAAACACTCATTCATTTTAACCCATATTGCAATGATGGATTTGTTTTAAATAGCACCAATGGAAGTTTGTGTTTTTGTTGTTCAATTTTAACCAATATTGCAAAATGAGGTTGTATGGGTTCAATTTTAACAAAATTTGAAAAGACTTAAAGCATTTGTGAATTTTAAGCCCAATTGAAAGCTAATTGTCCTAAGATTGTAAGTTTTAAAACCCAATGAAAATTTTGTAGTCCTAAAACATGAAACAAAGCAACATATGAGGGGTTATATAATCTCCTAAGTGTCAAAACACTTTTACAATAAAAATAAAATAAAAAAATTGAAAATCCAAATTTTCAATTTTTTCGGTATTTTCTTATGTTCCAGTAAATCGCATTTTCAGAGGCCTTCAGAGTAGAATTTGGGGTTGAAACGCGTCAGTCTCTAAAACTTGTCTTTCATAGGCATGGACTTTTAGGGATTGAGTTAGTACTCTTGGATACCTTTCCACTAGTGTACAGGGATTTGAATTATGAGCATTGAATAGAAAGTTATGACCCAAACAAGTTGGGGTAAATAATTTCCTATATTTTCACTCCTTTCCAAATCTGCAAAATAAGTTAGCCTCACAAAAAAATCCAGATGTCAGTAAAATATCAGAGAGTATATGAAACTAAAATTTTAAAGCACACATGAAAAGTTGACTCTTTGTTTTACCTGCAAAAGCATCGTTGTTCTGCAATAGCGTCACTTTAAACCTATCAAATGTGTCATTGAAAGTCAAATGTGATAGCGTCACTCTGCAAAAACCAGTAGCGTCAATAACGTCTCTATATCAATAGCGTCACAATATTCAAAATCACAATATTAATCAAAAATATAATAATATTGCAATATTTAAAAGGCGTCGCCATATTTTAAAACCGTCGTTGCACCTGTCAAATGCGTCACTAATTTTCTAAAACCTACAACTCACGAAAACTATAGAGAAATTCATCAGATTTGGTTAGTAAAGCCCTCCTAGCACCAAAATGTGATTGTAATCATAGTAATAACTAAATACACCAGATCTGATAGATTTCAAGTCATATTTTACTAACTAAGCTACAATCCCAATGAAATACTTGAAAACCATTAAAATGAGGAATCCATTAAAACATAAGAAGCAAGAAATGAATATTGAAAACCTATTATAATTCTTGAAACATCATCCCATTGGGGGATTGGTGTCATACTGATGTGGAATGACGACCCTTTCCCAATCCCTTTGATAAAATGAGCTTTTGAATGGATTATTTTGATAAAATATTGATGAAAATGGATGATTTGAACCACATGGATGAAAAATGCTCAAATGAATGATAATGGATGAAAGTGTGGATGCATTTCAATAACATAACTTTTCTCAAATGATTGTGGATTTGTCTCCAAAATGTGAGGTATTTATAAGAGAAAATGATGAATCAAGGGTCAAGATCAAATGGATCAATCAATGGTCAAGTGCAAAGTAAGGTGAAGGCATGGATCAAGGATTCTCATCAATGGATGAGAATGCAAGATCACATGGATCAAAGAATTGGTCAATGGCTCACAGTGATTCAAATAAACACACTTTTAAAGTTGTCACAAAGTGTGTTACAAAGTTTGTTAGGAAATAATTTTCTCTTTTTGGAGCTCAAATGAGAGAATCTTCCAAGGGAATATTCTCATGCAAGTGGATGGGCAAGGGAAAATTAGTAATTAGTTAATTAAAACAAATTTTTAATTGTGCAAGTTGAGTGAATTTTGAATGAGTGCACAAGGAGGAATATTCCCTTTTGCAAGTGGGGGGGGTGAGGATAATTAGGAATTTTATAATTAAAACAAAGTTTTAATTATGCAAATTAGAGGAATTTTAGGATTATCATTAAATAATTTATTTATTTAATGAAAAGGGGTTGAGTGGCAACTAAATTAATTAATTTAGTTTATTCAATTTAAATGACAGGACATAAGGGGGTTTAATTTAAATAATTGGCATTATTCGACTAAACAAGTTGAAATGCTAGTGGAAGGGGATGAATTAGTCAAATGATCGCTTTTTGGCTACATAGTGTCACAAAGACGGATCGAGATAGATCCAGCAAAGGTGAAAGAAATCTTAGACATGGAGCCACTGCAAACATTGAAACATATGTGAGGTCTACAAGGAAAGTTACAATCCATTAGGAGATTCATTGTGCAACTATCAGATAAGATCCACCCCTTCTCTCACCTTCTTCATAAAGGAATAATATATAAGTGGGATGAGAAATTTTATGTAGCATTTCATAAAATCAAGGGCTACCTATTATCACCTCATGTTCTCATGCCGCCAATACCAAACAATCCTCTGATATTGTACATCTTGGCCACCTCGACAACATTAGGTGCTCTTCTATCCCAACACAATGAAATGGGAAAAGAAATATCCATCTCTTATATGAACAAGACCTTGGTAGGATATGAAGTGAATTACACATCCATCAAGAAGGCATGCCTAGCAATGGTCTTTTCTTCATAAAAATGCAAACATTACATGCTTTCACATAAAATCAATCTTATTACTAAGATCGACCCATTAAAATATTTGTTGTCTAAAGCAACTCTCACTGGGAAAATGGCCAAGTGGGTAATGATCTTAACAGAGTTTGACATAGAATATGTGGAGCAGAAGGTTGTAAAGGGACAATTCGTTGTAGAGCAACTAGTAGAGGTAGCTATTTATGCGAAGAATCCTTTGGTATCTAAGTTTCCTGATGAGTCGGTCTTTCTCCTCAATGTAGTGGATCAATGGAAAATGTACTTTGATGAATCATATACCCAACATGGATTAAGGGTGGGCATTATCTTTATCACCCCTCAAGGTGATTGTATTCCAAATTCATATTGGTTATCCTTACCATGTACAAATAACATTGTTGAGTATGAAGCTCTCATAATGGGGTTAAGAATAGTAGTTCAGTGGAAGATACAGGAGTTAAAAGTCTACAGGGACTCACACCTGATTGTTAACCAAGTCAACGATGACTACCAGACCAAGGATGATAAAATCGCTCCTTACAAGAAGATGGTAGAAATTCTTAAGGAATTCTTCATTGATATAACCTTTGAGAAAATACCCCATGTAAACAATCGAGTAGCATATTCCATGGAAACAATTGGGTCTTTGTTAGACATGCCACACAACGTCCTTCAATATGAATTCTTGCTAAAACAACTTCTCATGCCAACTTTTGAAATACCTGAATATGAATTTGTGTGTGTGATCGTTGGTCCTATTTCCCCATGGTGTCATGATATATTCACCTAGCTTAGCAGAGGTACCCTCCCATCTAACATCACTTCTAACCTTAAGAAAACCTTCGTTAAGAAGGCATCCTGATTCATCATCTTAGGTGATACCCTATACTATAGAAGCATCAAGGGGATATTATTATGATGTCTCAACTAAGAGGAAGCCTTGACCGCCTTAACAGAAGTAAATGAAGTCATTTGTGGTTCCCATTCTAGTGGTATGACCTTATCCAAGAAATTATTGAGGATAGGGTATTATTGGCCAACCATGGAAAGAGAGGCTCATTAGTATGTGCAAAAATTTATCTAGTTCCAATAGCATGGAGATCTTCTCCATGCTCCAACCCAAGATTTACAACTGATTGTTACACCTTAGCCTTTCTCGCAGTGGGGACTCGGCCTCATAGGAAAGATTATCCCCACCTCGACTAATGGCCACAAATTCATCATCACAACCACTGATTACTTTACAAAGTGGGTGGAATTTATCCCTATGACTTACATAATGGTGAAACAGATCTCCAAGTTCATCCTAAACTACCTTATTTTTTGTTATGTTGTTCTACAAGCCCTTATCTCAAATAACGGGACACCTTTCAAAAACTAGGATGTAAGAGAGCTATGCCAACAATTCAACATCTAACATTGATTTTACACCCCCTATTACCCCTAGGGTAATGAACAAGCTAAGGCTACAAACAAGACCATACTAAAAATACTGAAAAAAATAGTCAATGAAGCTAGTTGTGACTGGCATCTACAGTTAAACCTTTCCTTATGGGCCTATTAACCAATATTCACACACCTACATGTGCAACCCCTTTCTCCTTAGTCTACAAATCTGAAGCCATCCTACCTATTGATTTTGAGCTTCCCTCGCTGTGAGTGTCACTGTAGAATCTGATCACTAATGAAGAATATAGGGTGTCTCAGCTAAACGAGTTAGAGTTCCTGGAGGAGTGTCGTCTTGATGCCTTGAATCATTTACAAGCATACCAAAACCGACTGAAACGAAGCTACAACAAGAAGATCAAGAGTTTATCTTTCCAAGTAGGAGGTCTTGTCCTCAAGCAAAATCAGAAGAATGTTCCAGATCAGGATAATAAAGGAAATTTTGAGCCCAACTAGTTGGGACCATTTTTCATCACAGCAAACTATGGATCAGGATCTTATCAGTTGTCAATGCTTGAAGGAGAACCTGTGCAGGAACCAATCAATATTCTACATCTCAAAAAAACTTATGCTTAGGCTTGAAGGGTGTAAATCTGAAAATATAAAAGAAAAATCAAAAAATAAAAAATAAAAAGGATTGAAAACGGTGAAGAAAAAAACATTCCTCTAGTGAAAACCATTTTGGTGATGCTTTAGGAAATTACCTTGGTGAAAACCTGGCAAATAGGTGCCTTGCATAAATAAGCACCTCCATCTATCATTGGATCTTTAACTTATCTTGCTTCACATCGCATCCATCCATCGTATCACTAATCCTATGTATTCCATCACCCATTTGCATTTGTATCATAGTTGAATATTGTGTAAGTATCATATTCTCCTTTAGTACTACCTAGCACATTCCTAAAGTTAGTTTGTCTTGCCTATATCGAGGTAGTCTATCACATCACATTGGGGGAAATATTTTATTCTTGTATTGGATTGGGTTCTTGTATATCTTAAGGTTATCTGAAAATCTCATCGAAAAATCCCAAAACATTTAAAAACATCATCAAAAATCCAAAAACACTTGAAAAATCTAGAAAATCCAAAAACATCAAAATCTTGTATAGCCATAATCCAAAAACATTTGAAAATTTGTGAAGTCAAAATTCAAAAACATCTAAAATACATCAAAATCCCTAAATAGGTCAAAACATCAAAAAAATCAAAAATTTTACCATGTCAAACTACGTTGTCTCTGAGCTTAATCATAGGTAAGGCCATCACTGATGTGCCCCTGAGACACTTTAGGTTAGGATTTTGTCACAATAAAATTACAAACCATCAAGTGTTCATATCTCATCAATAAAGTGTTACTAGTCAGCATCATTTGAACTACATGGTCTATGGTGTATAACGTAGGCAAGGCTAATCTTTGATAAGTCCCTGAGGCCCTAGGTTAGTCCCTTTTAGGTCTTGGTCACAACTTCGAAAATGCCTCAAAACATTTTCAAAACATCAAAAATATTGAAATATTCCAAAAAAAATCCAAAACTACCCATCCCATTTTGCTTTCACTTGCAATAAACTTTCATCCTTAATAAATCAATCATCACACTCACCCTTTGGTAACACAAACGGGAAATAAGAATAACAATCAACAAAAGTATATAGAACCTTTAAATGCAACAATAAAACTCTTGATCATTATCAAACATGTCAATCGAACCTTATATCAACGACCTTTCAAACAACCTATCAACCTACCACCATCCACTAACATGTCCTAGGATGCATCCTCCCTACAATGGGCATTATCATTGGCAATCATTTTGGATACTTATCCTCAAAACACATTACAAATTTTTTGGTAAGAGATATAGATAACATTGATTGTTTGTTCATTTTGATCTTGTCTTATGATTTATCTTCTTGACCCATTTTGAGGACCTCTCGATGATGTCTAAACGATTTAGAGAGAAAGGAATGGGGCATCGATCATTATCTTTCTTTTTTTTTCTTGTGGGATGTTCTTGTAAAATAATCTTGGTAAATACTTGCTTAGTTGTGTGTAGGGAGGTTGTTTTGAATAGATTGTTGACTATTGTGTATGCGTTGGTCTGAAATGTTCTAAACTTCTAAACTACATTCCAACAAGGTTTTCATATATCAAGGTGTGAACAAGGATTATCCTATCTGTTTGCAAAGTCAAATTCCATCGCACTAGATACAAATCCATCCTAGTTATCAATACCCTGATCCATCGTATCTATGTGTTATATCAAAAAAAGGAATGAAGTAATCAAGTATCCCAATTCCTGAAACAACCAAATCATCTCTCGTCACCATATCCAATAAAGTTTCAAATGATCATAGGCTTGTTGGACTTCTGAATCAATCTCAAAATGATGGTTAATCAATGTCCATCTCTTTCTTCTATTTATATCCATCTTATTCTTCTTATTCGTCTTTCTTTACTAATAGTTCTATCCAAGTATCGAATTTGTGTGATATATCAAAATATACATGAGGCTACCCATGGCTAATGACTGTCTATACATTATAAAATATATCTACATCAAATATTTGATCTTTCTAAAAGAAGTATCTTTCATCCTCTTTGAGTTGAACTAATCTTGCATATTTTGAAGCATTTTGCACGCTTTTTGAGCTTGTTTTCACATCTCGAAGCCTATTTCTGCAGTTGAACCTATGTTCAACCGTCATCACAATCTTGACCCAAAAATGAAAATTTATGCTCGATCTCTCGAGGGGGTAGGGTGCCATCTTAATTCCTTTCATTGGGGCAATAGTGGGGCATTCAAAAAATTAAGAATTTTTAAATATTTTATCTAAGTAGTAGCATTAATTTGAAAAGCATTAGTCTTTGAACCAATGTAACAAGTACCTCACTTCAAAGAGGGAAAAATGTAGATACTTAAAATTGTCCTAAATAATATTACACACTTGAATCTGATTACTAGCATTGTTTCATTCTACAATTCATCTTATTTTCGACTGTTTAATTAAACGATCCTAGTTGTTTAATTAAATGTATCAACTTCTCATATTAAACAAATGATCATTTTTGTAATTCATCCCCTTTCACTATCATTTCATCTTGTTTAATCAAATAATGCCAATTATTTGAATTAAACCCCCTTATTTCCTCTCACTTAAATTGAATAATGTAAATTATTTAATTAAATGTCACTTAACTCCTTTTCATTAAATAAATTAATTATTTAATGATAATCCTAAAATTCCTCTAATTTGCACAATTAAAACTTTGTTTTAATTATCAAATTCCTAATTATCCTCACCCTCCCACTTGCAAGACAATATTCCCTTGGAATATTCCCCCTTTGTGCATTCCTCCAAAAGGAATATTCCTCCCTATGCACTCATTCAAAATTCTCTCAACTTGCACAATTCAAACTTTTTTTTAATTAACTAATTACTAATTTTCCCTCACCCATCCATTTGCATGGGAATATTCCCTTGGAATATTCTCCCATTTGAGCTCCAAAAAGGAAATATTCTTTCCTAACAAACTTTCTAACAACTTTGAAAGTGTGTTTGTTTGAATCATTGTGAGGCATTGATTGATTCTTTGATCCATGTAATCTTGAATTCTCATCCATTGATGAGAATCCTTGATCCATGCCTTCACCTCACTTTGCATCTTAACCATTGATTGATCCATTTGATCTTGACCCTTGATTCATCGTTTTCTCTTATAAATGCCTCACATTTTGGAGATAAATGGATCCAAAATCATTTGATAAAAGTTATGTTGTTGAAATACATCCACACTTTCATCCATTAGCATTCATTTGAGCATTTTTCATCCATTGTGGTTCAAATCGTCCATTTTCGTCAATCTTTATCAAAAGAATCCATTTGAAAGTTTTTTTTATCAAAGGGATTGGGAAAGGGTCATCATTCCACATCAATACAACATCAATCCCCCAATGGGATGAGGTTTGAGGCATTAGAATAGGTTTTCATTATTCATTTCTTGCTTATTATGTTTTAATGGCTTCCTCATTTTAATGGTTTTCAAGTATTTCATAAGGATTGTAGCTTAGTTAGTTAAATATGACTTGAAATCTATCAAATCTAGTGTATTTAACTATTACTATGATTACAATCACAATTGTAAATATTATTTTTAGACTTAACATGACTATCATCATTTATTGTAGAATCCATGAGGATGTGTTTGTGTATGATTGATGATAATTATAAGATTTTGGATCTAGTTACAGTTACCAGGGGTGAGAATTTGATTCAAAATTGGAGTGGTGGACAAAACTTTAGATTTGGTACCAATGTCCACTTTTCAATCAGCCTACATAGGACCTTGATTAATAGTGTACAAATGGATTGGCCAAGACCTTCATCTCAATAGTGGAGTACCTCTCTGTCAGTGTCGATTGGTGAAGATAACTTCGGTATTGGAGGATTCCTTATGGCCATTTCCACATTCACATCTCCTATGTTATGGGGGTAATGACTTATATCAGCTACTACCCTAGCATTTCCATGTTGATTATGGAAACATCAATTTATGGGAAAATCAACTTCAAGTACTTACAAGCTTCTTGGTGATAGATTGTGGGAGGATTCATAGAGTTAGAGCAATTATTTCTAGCTCCCACCAGTATGAGTGATGGTTATTGCAACTAGTTTGAGATGTTGATGTGCATATCTATAGATGTTACTATGATGATTGTAGTCGATTAGATGAATTGGTGTGCTCGATATGGGCTTGTTGACACTTGGAGGTTAGGTGTTGGTGAAGGATTATCAATTTATGATCAGGAAGTTATTGTTAGGATGTATGATTCCAGGGATGACACTATGTTATCAGTTTATGGTTACAGACTGATTGGCCTCACTTTTGGGACACTATGAGGAGATATGTTAAGGGCTATTCTTTGGGGTTGATCAGATTATATTTCATGTTTCCTAGGATCGACTTAGATAGTGGGATTTCATATATGGACCTCATTGAGGCACCTTGGTAGGAGATTTTTCATGATAAAAATTTCAGCCCTCGCATATCTCAATTTGGATACTGGTGATGTTTACTTTTTGGGGTCATAGGAGTTGAGAGCGTAGGTGGGGCATGATGAGTTTATAGTTTTATTAAGAGTAACACAGTGACAACATGGTGGAAATTTACTGAGATTGACTTGGGATCTCAAAATTACACTTGGGTTCGATTAGATGTTATTGTAGGTGCCCTGGTATTGCTTGAGGGCAAGCAATCTTTGGGGAGGGTGGACTATAATATCATCATATTTTATCAAGTCGGAGTTGATTGTAACTTTGGGTTTTTTGATGGCAATCAATGTTGTCAATTGGGACTATTTGTTGCTCGAGGAGATCAAAAGTATTTTGGTACCTTTAATTGTCACTTTGGATCAAGATTTGGTATTTTACATAGTTTCAGTGTTAGTGCGGAAATATTTTAATAATTAAATAATTAATTAAGTTGTCGAAATGGAATTAAGTTAATGACAACTTAAATTAATTATTTTAATTATTTTGGTAAGAAAAGTGACTTAAATCAAAAAGCTAAAATATTTAATGTCACTTTTTGGGTGAAGTAAGGAGAAAATTAAAAAGGTAAATATGGGTTTTCAAGAAGCAAGTGGTAGTTACAAAAGTTGAATAAAAGTTTTAGGAAGCTCAATTTTCATATTTACTTAATTTTTTAACTATTTTTGTTTTGAGATCTTGTATTTCAAGAGCTTGGGAATGAAACCCTTAGGTTTGGAGGATTGGATAAAAACCCAAATCCTTTTGCAAGTGGAGCCATCCAGGTTCCAAACATGAATTTATAAATTATCGATTCAAAAATTTGTGAAGTCTTAATTTAAGACAAATTTCATAAGTTACTTTGGTGAGACATGTAGAGAAAATTAAGGAAATCTATTTTTATGCAACCATCTCAGTTCATATTTCCATAGCTGCAAGTACCTGTCATATCATATATGGGAAGTATATGTTACTTCATATCTCCATTCAACTTTAAGGAGACACATTTCCATAATATGGTGCAGCGATAGAAAGTGAATAAGGATCAAAAATAATATTAAAGGTGATTTAATTTCCTTTCATTCCAAGTCATATTTAAATCTTATTGTACAATACCCAAGAAGAGTTTGCAGTAAACAAAGGAAGTATTCTACAAATATTTAAAGAGGTCAACAAAGGATGCATGGAAGCAGGTTTGAGTCAAAGGAAGAAAGTTGACTTTATTTTATAAACCTTTGTGCAATTTCTAGTTGTTGTACCATGCATTAAATTATGGAATGAATTTGTGGTGAATATCAAAGGCAAAAATAGAGTTTTTATTCAACATGTGCTTCAAATTATTGTTGGGAATAGGATGCCATTTAATTGCAATCCTAAACATATTTCATGTATCTCCTAAGTCCTTGGAAAGTGTTCCCCGGCACTAGGATTAGAAAGAGATTAAATTCGAATGAAATAACTATGTAAATTGACATTTGTGATTATTCCTAAATAATAGGAACATGTGGGGATGTATAAGAAGAGCTCCTACAAGATAGGAGCACATGGGGCGCCCACATGGAAGGTGGAACCCACCTTGCTTCAGTTAACTATTTGGAGGATTGATAACATTTCAGTAATGCATGTTTTGTCCCTACAAATTAGGGATTGATATTTACATGAGTGGAGTGGCACTATCAGTTCAGTATCAGTTCAGCTCAGTTCAGCTCAGTTCAGCTCAGTTCAGCTCAGTTCAGTTTAGTTCAGTTTAGTTTAGTTTAGTTCAGTTCAGTTCAATTCAGTTCAATTCAGTTCAGTTTAGTTATGGTTCAGTTATCTTCAGTTGTATGTAGTTAATTTGAGTTGAATGCTAGTTGACTTGAGTTGCATGACTAATGACTTTAGTTGCATGACAAATAACAAGTGGATACTTTCAGTTAATTGGGGATGATCAATCATGCATAATGTTTGCATGAACTAGTGGAGAGATATGTTTCAGTTAACTAAGATTGACTTGGGTCCACCTTGGGCGCCCAAGTTGGCATCTTTCAGTTAACACCTTTTGCATGAGAAGATATTTACAAGGCTCAGTCTAGTGGGCCCATTCTTGGGCACCAACTTTGAGGTGATGTTTGCATGATATGTTTTTTTACCAAAGTTCAGTTAAGTGTTCAGTTTGGGGTGCCTAAATTGAGGAAGACGTTGGTTTGACTTCAAATTTTATTGTGGAACTCTATTTTCCCAATCTAGGTGTATATTTATGTGAGGAGATTTATGCTCTTGTTTTGTACAACTCTTATGTTTTTTACATGCTCATAATTGTCTATTAATTACAGCAAGTTTATGAGAGTTCTATGAGAGTTTATTGCAGGTTGTGAAGAAGGATTGTTGAAGGCAAGGAAGCATATCAATCAAGGATTGATAAAATATTATTGTAATCTTGTTCTAAGGTTAAATAATACAAGCACTATTGATTCTGGTGGAGTTTTTTCCCAAAAGGGTTTCTTCATGTACATGTTGTGACACTTCTATCTTGTCTCATTCTTCTACAATCTCTTGTCTCTTTCTACGATTGGTAAAATTGATCTAAACAGATTAATCATACATAAAGAATTGTGACAAAGAACACTTAATTAGATCTATAGTCTCATAGTTTTACAAGTTTTAAGCTACAATATTACCTTCATTTTCAACAATTGCAGCCTTTAGTAATTTTCATCACACAATAAAGTAGTGTCATAAATATTTAAGAACACCTTGGAGGGTGATGTGGAAGCATCTAGAGTCAAAGTAGTCAAAGGAAATCTGAATTCCTCTCTAATTTCTTATTGCGGGATTCTTTGGTTAAGTTGTACCAACAACTTGGGGTCATCGTACATATTGAAGTCTATCATTGCATTTTTTGAAAAGGTCAAACAAGAAGATGAATAGCTAAGTCTGGAATATTAATGCATGAGATTTTAGGTCAAAATTGTATAGTTGGCATCTGTGAATAATTTAATCTTTCAAAACTATGTAATTTTTGAATTAATATTTATACCAGCACTTAGTATAAAAATTAGTATATTCAGTCTGTGTACATCTCTCTCTATGTGTATGTATGTATATATGTGAATTTATATACATATATATTGTGTTGTTTTAAATCAAGATTCAATATTCATGCAAATTCAATATGTAAATTGTATTAAATATTATTGTCTCACTGGAACAAACTGGGAATAAGATCAGAACATCAATGTATCAACTATTTGACGAAATGCCTATTTGCAAGAAGGCCTGAAATTTTAAAAAAATGCATACAAATTAGTTTGGGACGTTTTAGTGGGTATCAGAGTGAGAGGTCTTGTCACCCAGTGGGTTCTAATGCCAAATCTTAATAGTAGAAAACTTTGATCAGTTTGGATGTTTCCAATTTTTTGCTTGTATTTTTGTATCTGGAAGTTGGGAAAATCATTCTAGGTTTGCTTTTAGTTAGTGACCAGCACTTAATTTTTTTAGTTGCAGTAGTTTGGGGTTTTTCAATGAGATGATGAAATCCATGTAGGAAATTTTGATGGAATTGATGTAAAATTTTGAAAAATATGATAAGAATTTAGTGAAGTTTCTAGAACATCCTAAAGTGTTAGAATATCCTTCTGGAAAAGAAAATAAAGCAAATACCAAGGTAAAGAATTATACTAGTACAAAAAAATGGAAATCAATAGGAATGAACTTAGAGGAAAAAATATTTGTTTCTTGTGCAAAGGAACCTGAGAGCCTAACCACCAATGCATAGGTAAAAAGGTGAAAAGGTTTGAGGAAGAACAAATAGTTTCACAAGAAGAGTTGGGAAAAAAAAAATTAATGTAGGAAATAAACTTGAACACTTATCTCAATCAAATGATGTTCTTCCAAACTTTGGAGGAAGTAGAGGATTGTTTACACATGGTGGATCAATCACCTTCTTAGCTAACTCAAGCAACCATGATTCTTGCAGTGACCTACTTAGGTAGAAAAATTTGTTAAGACACAAGGATAATAGGGTGATATTGATTGTCACTTTTGTTTAAGAAAAATCATGAAAATAATAGCTCCTAAAGTTCCATTCAATGATTACATAATGAAGGATATTTCAGTTGTTGGTGGATAGTTTCCAAGGTTTAGATAATCTCACAAGTTCTGATTTTTCTAGGAGGGTAACTATACTTGAGGCATTTACAAAAATCAGATTCGGTAACATCATGTTAGATTTGTGTTGTAAAGACCAAATTTTCAAAAAAAATCATCATTTCTTTGCTACCATAAAAAATTATCATGCAGATAATGTTATATCATCCATGCAGTCCATTATGGCCTTGATTATTAATGAATGTAATGATGTGCCACAATCAATTTTATCTATCTTATTGATGAACATATGGAAGGATGACCAAGAATCCTTAACAATTAAATAGGTCTTAACTGAAATGGTGTGTGCTCAATTTGAAGAGAAATTAAAACCCTATCTGACAAATGAGGAGCATGAGGATGAAGCTAATTCTTCATGTGCCTCTATTAGTGAAGTGGAGTATGTTGATTTTCACGATAGTGTTGGGATTGAAAAAATTGCTAACTTGGAGTTCACTAAATCAGCAAGTAAGGAGGTCTGGTCAAACAAAAAAAAATTATGAGCCTCACATACTTTGTTTCTAGTAGAATGATACAATGGGTTTTAAGGAAAAAGAATCATTTGTTGCATCTACAAGTGAAATGTGCACAAGTCTCTATGTGGGTGATTTAGAGACTGTTATTGATAGGCCTTTTGAGGAGGAGACATATTCCTTTGAGGATAATGTATTTGATCATAGTGTTGCCCCATCATTTTTAATTGAGGATTGTAAGGCATCAACTTGTGAAAAGCTATTTTTGATGATGACATGGTTCTTACACATGAAAGAAAATCAAAAAAATTAACATGTGACAACCCAAGTCACATTGATGAGCTTGATCAGAAACCTTTAGTGTTGCAAGATTTGAAGGAGCAACTTGTGGTTACAGATGAGAAAGTAGTGCAAGTGTTAACAAGGGCAACTAATACTCACAAATGTGTTGACGATCTCATTTAAAAAGATCAAATTAAGGAGAGGCAAAAGGGAGTTGCAAGTGGAGTTTCTCTTACTCAATTCTATTATATTAAAGAAGCATTTTAAATAATCAAATTAGATTATTTACAATTTCTTATGGACATTATCTTGCTTTCAAGTATGTTGAAGACAAAGAAAAAGAGGTTAATAATCTTTGCTTCCAATTAAGTATGACACCTTTCATTATACAGAGCAAAAAATCTTAGTTCTATTGTAGCCACACCCAAGGAACAAGAAAGTAATGCGAGGATTATGGAGATTAAACATTGTTGGAGGGATTGATGAACTTCATAAGGATGAAATGTTGCATAATGATTTCGGCACAACCCATATTAGAGATAGGAATCCACATCAAAAATATGAATTCTTGAATCTTGAGGATCATTTGTCACATGAAAGTGCAACTTGAAACCATGAGATAGCTGATATAATAGGTAATGAGGGCGTTTTTTAATATGATACACTTCATGGATCAACAACTAATGACTAGTATCCAAATTTGGAGGAAGATATGAAAAAAATCCATGAAGACACCAATAAAAGGCATGAAACAAATGTTGATTTTATGATTGTGAACAACAGTCCATTATATACATATTATTTTGTTCATCATAAGATGGTAGATAAAGAAAATATGGATGGCATTGGCAAAAGACCTCATCTTGTTAATATTCAAGATTTTATGGTTAAGTATGAGATGGTGTTTGTGGGCTCAAGTTACTCATGAGACATGATATTTTATAATGGGTTTATTATTCCTTCATGAAAACACATATCATCCATGTTTATCAAATTGTGGAGTGTTCACAAATTGTTCTTTGGTTCCCAACTTACACATTATTGTTTAAGGGTTGTTATATGGTGTTGATCATGAAATTTTTAGACTTTTAATTGATGATAGCAACTAATTGCATGGATTAGTGTGCACATGTTTCTCACTATAGCACTTGGAATTTGAATACTGATGAAACCTTACCAATTTATGATAGTAGAGGCAATTCAAAGGTGGTTATAAATATGGTTTTCAAGCTTAACACGACTATCGTCATTTGTTGTAGCAGCCATGAGGATGTGTGTGTGAGTATGATTGGTGATAATTATAGGATTTGGGATCTAGGTACAGTTACCAGGGATGAGATGTTGATCTAGAATTGGAGTGGTAGAAAAAAATTCAGATTTGGTACCGCTATCCACTTTACAATCAGTCTATATAGGACCTTGAGTAATAGAATACAAATGGATTGGCCAAAACCTCAGCTCAACAATGGAGTAACTCTTGGTCTGTGTGGATTGGTGGAGATAATTTGGGTATTGGAGGAGTCCCTATGTCCATTTTCACACTCACATCTCTTATGTTTTCGGAGGTAATGACTTATGTCAACTGATGTCTTAAAATTCCATGCTAATTATGGAAACATCAGCTTATGGGAAGATGGACTTTAAGTACTTACAAGCTTCTTGGTAGTAGTTTGTGGGAGGATTTACAGAGTTAGAGAAGTTATTTCTAGCTCTCATCAGTATGAGTGATGGTTATTGCAATCAGTTTGATATGTCGATGTACATATTTACAAATGTTACTGTGATGATTGCAGCCGATTGGATGAGTTGGTGTTCTCAATATGGGCTTGTTGACACTTGGATATTAGGTGTCAATGAAGGATTATTATTCTATGATTGGGAACATATTGTCAAGGTGCATGATTCCAAGGAAGACATTGTTGTTATCAGCTTCCAATTAGGGACTAATTGGTCTCATTTCTAGGACATTGTGAGGAGATATGTTGAGGGTTATTCTTTGGGGTCTAGCAAATTATATTTCTTGTTGCCCAGGATTGAGTTAGGCAATGGGATTTCAAATATGGACCTCATTGAGGTGCATTAGTAGGAGATTTTTCATGATACAAATTTCAACCCTAATAAATATCTCAGTTTTGGTGTTGGTGATGTTTAATTTTTGGGCTCACATGAGTTGAAAATGCAAATGGGGCATTGATGAGTTTACAATTTTATTCAGAGTAGCACAACGACAACATGGTGGACATTTGTCAATATTGACTTGGGACCTTGAAATTACACTTGGGTTCAGTTGGGTTCAGTTGGATGTTATTGTGGGTGCCCTGGCATTGCTTGAGGACAAGCAATCTTTTGGGGGGTTGGATTGTAATATCCTCATTTTTTATCATGTCAAAGTTGATTGTAACTTTGGGTTTTCCAACAACAGTCAATTTTTTCAGTGGGGATTATATGTTGCCTGAGGATCTTAGGAGTATTTTGGCACCTTTATTTGTTGCATCAGATCGAGATTTGGTAATTTTTGCAATTTCAGTGGGTGTGAATATATTTTAATAATTAATTAAGTTGTTGAAAAGGCATTAAGTTAATGGAAACTTAAATTAATTATTTTGTTAAAAAAGTGACTTGTTCAAATAGCTAAAATATTTAATAAGTCACTTTTTGGGTGAAATAAGGAGAAAATTAAAAAGGTAAATATGGGTTTTCAAGAAGTCGGTGGCAGTTACAAAAATTTGAATAAAGGTTTTCAGAAGCTCATTTTTCTTATATGCTTGGTTTTTTAATTATTTTTTAGAGAGCTTGCGATGAAACCCTTGGGTTCGAAGGATTGGATGAAAACCCAAATCCTTTTGTAGGTGGAGCCATTCTGGTTTCACGTGGGAATTTATTGATTGTAGTTTCAAAAATTTGTGAAGTCTTAATTTAAGACGAATTTCATAAATTAATTTAGTGAGACATGCAAAGAAAATTAAGGAAATCTATTTTTATGCAATTGTCTCAATTCATATTTTCATAGTTGCAAATACTTATCATACCATATATGGGAAGTATATTTACTTCATATCTCTATTCAGCTTTAAGGAGTCACATTTCCATAATATGGTGTAGTGATAGAAAATGAGTAAGGATCAAAAATAATATTTAAGGTGATTTCATTTCCTTTCATTCCAAGCCATAGTTGAATGTTACTGTATGATGCCCAAGAAGTGTTCGCAACAAACAAAGGAAGTATTATATAAATATTTAAAGAGGTCAACAAAGGAGGCGTGGAAGGAGGTTTGAGTCAAAGGAGGAAAGTTGACATTATTTTTTAAAACTTTGTGCAATTTCAGTTGAAGTACCATACATTAATTATGGAGTGATTTTGTGGTGAATATCGAAGGCAAAAAAAGAGTTTTTATTCAGTTGTCATTTCATCTTTACTTCAAATTGCAACCTCTGGTAAAGAGATTGGTCAAAAAGAATATGTCAAACTGTAATGTCCCGTTTTTCACGAGCATCAGAGTTGGGGGATTAGCCTATTTTCTTGACCCTCGTAGGCTAATAGTTCTAGATAGAGGGTTTCTTGGACGGGCACTTGGCAATCAGTTTGCAATGTGGATCTTCGGAGTATGGTGACAGGGTGAATGGTTGTGTTTGGCATGATACCTGTGCTTAAATTTATGATACTCACCTTTTTATTTCACCATCCTCGACCTAGGGACCATGTGTCTTCAAAAGCAAGGGGTCACTTTATATTTTTCAATTACTATTTATTCATAAAGTGAAAAAAGAAATAACTTAAGTGAATAGTGCTCACTTAAATGAATAGTGATTTCAATGTAAAATTATAAATATCAAGAGAGAAAGTTTGACCCTCTTCATGTGTTGATGATTTTGTTTGATGAAACTTGGAAGTGTTTCTTTGGAGGAAGAAGAAGGCTAGGGTTTCCTGATTTCTTGCAGTGGGTCAGCCTGGTGGGGCTTTGTTCTTCATATTTGAGTTGCTTGAGGGTGTGAAACACCACCTTAAGGTTGTTGGTCATTTTTTGGTTGCTTCATTTGGAGTCATAAGTTGTTTTTTGCAGGTTATTCGAGCCATTTTCTAAGGGGGTTTGGACTGCCATAGACTCCAATCACTTTAGCACAAGAGCTGATCACTTTTTGTGGAGTTTTGGGGTTGTTTGGAAGAGTTACAGCCAGCCGCCTTTTCATGAGGGTTTATATCAGCAAAAGGAAAAGAAACGCCTCTCCTTGGTGGTTGCTATCATTCCTAAAGGGGGCACCCTTGTCCTAGAAAGCTTCCCAATCTGGATTTGAGTGGGAGAAGTTTGTCTTTCAAGAGTTGTGTGCACTTCATTGGGGGTAGGTATTGTAGCAAGTTACTATTCACAGTGTTGTATGGTTGTAAGTTAAAGCATGGATTATGATATTGTTAGCTTTTAATCTGATGTAAGTTATATGTTGTAAGCAACTTATTATGTAATGAAGAAATTATATTTGGTCACTGAAATGAGCAATGTACTCAAGTTGTTTCAATAGTTTGGTTTATTTCAAGCTTTCATTATATGCCTATGCTTGTTAGTACCATTGTAGCATTATTGGCAAACAAACTCGAAACAAGAAGGAAGAAATTAAACTGAAACAAAATCAGACCTACAAACTCAGTGAAAATGAATCAACAGAGTGGTGGTCCACTACAGTGGTATCAGAGTGGTTTCCTGCCAACCTGTTGGGTGAGTATCAGCTACAAAGGTTTCAGTTGAACAACATGGCTATTTCCCAGAAGCAGTGGGATAAGAATATGGAAAAGCTTAAATAAAGCTTGAAAGAGTTGGATGAAAATCAGAAAAGGATGAATGAATTGATTTCAGACCTTGCAAAATTAGACAGAGCAGTACGGTATATGGCTTCCATTTTTAAGAGGTCTACATCACATAACGAAGCGAAGAAGAAACAAGAGGTCACTACAGTATCTAGAAGCCTCTACGATGAATTCTCAGCAGTTAATGACCAACATATAGCTGATCATGTGGAGAGCAAAAATCAGACCTTAGAAGATCTACTTGTTGATGATGAAGTTGAAATTTCTAAGGCAATTGTAGGGGAAAAGTACTTGAGTCCTTTTGAAGATGAAGAAGAGTTAGAACACGAGGGTGATGGGCCTAAACAAAATGCTGAAAGTAACTTTCATATTTCTAATAATCCACTTTCTGAGATAGAAGTTGATATGTCCAATCTTAATCCACTTTATGAGGTAGAGTTGCAAGATGATCATGTTGAGGGACATGTGCATGAAGAAAGGGCCCCATATGAAACCTATGAGGGTTTTGAGCTCCCTAAATTTTCTATATTAGCAATTGTTGATGAGAATTTTGATCATTTTGAAGATGCCAATTCAGTTTATGTGCAAGGATTATCAATTCATGAATCACACAGGTCTGAGTTGCAGGATCAAAGGTGTGAGCTATCATTTGATTCTAGTGTTGTTAGTGATGAGCCATTGATAGAGGTTGGAGCATTTTACCACGACTGCATAGTGAGGAGTACCCATCACTTCTCCTTTAGTCCACACATGGAGGATTGGTTGACACATCGATGTGGATTGGCTCAGAGTGTGCGCCATTCATTTTGGGATGGAGAGTTGCCATCTTCAGTAGATGGAACTAGTGGTTGCAAGTACCCGACTCAGTTGTTGGCAGGTGGGTGCTTGCAAGATCGGTATTTAGTTTTCCATCATGCTAATGTGTATCCAACAAGGTTGGTTGCTTCTTTTTCTCAGAGACTACTTGTGGGCACATGGTTACAAAGGGATTATAATGTTAGTAGGCATGATGGCACAATTGGATATCACATCCATGAGAGTTTAGCAGAGGTTATGGAGAGATGTTGTGTAGCAGATGCTTCCAGATATTCTTACCTCCTCATGATGGATGGATGTGAGTTCTGTTTATTTTGGGATCTAGGTGGAGATAGAGTTAGCACTGTCATTTGGATGGGTCCTAGTGTATTGCTTCACCACTTCTGGTATGGTGGAGTTAGGATCAACATTGAGAGCATCTTGAATAACACCCAGTAGAAACTCATGCCTTCACAACGAAGATTAGCTCGTAGCTTGTAGCAGTACGAAGATAACATTTCAAGACGAACCTTACCACGAAGCAAAAATGAGAGACCTGGCGTTGCATCCAAAGGTCTCTATGATGTGTTTGGGTTAAAAGATGATAAGTCAACAAAGAATTACCTACAACCTATAGATGGACATGGGATTGAAGTTGAGGTTGTTGTTAATAAGGAAATCTTACAACATGAAAATAGTAGGGTGAAGTTCTCGACTGATATTCACAATGCTCAAGAAGTTGTTATCAGCACTGATAATAGCTCTGATTTTCATGACCACGCGGATGAAACTTGGCTTCAGCATGAGAGGATAGTGATTTCACCGAGGGATGATGTTCCTATAGAGTTGTCACATGTTGGTACTCGAGATTTGGGCATTAATTATGCAATCTATGGTGACGATTCATGCCACAGTGAGTCTGATTTTTCATATTAGACCGTAGGAAACCAATCAGAAAATTTATTTAAGGGCAATGAATCCCAGGATCGTGAGACGGGTGGATGTGCAAATGCCTTGGAAGGAGAAGTGTATGAAGACATTGACAAAACGGCAGCTTCAACAATATATGTTGAGCCATCCTATGAGGTACATAGCAATAGTACCCTTGTTGATATTGTGTGTGAAGTTGATAGCACACACGATGTTGCTTATCAGTTAATGAGCGATGATAATTCAGCCTCATATCATAGTGTAACTTCTAAATTAGAGAACTTGTACGAGAGTGATAAGTTCCAGGGTCCTCATCATGTGATAGGGAAACTTAAGATTAATGACAATATGATTGCCATGGCCATAGAGCATTTTGATGTTGCTTGTGATGCAGAACCAATTATCGATAGCTCTTGTGACATGGTAGTTGACTCACCAGAAAGTTATGTGTCAACTCACGACACTACTCCATCCACTTTACAGGAGATACGTAGAGCAACATCTAGTTAGGAGACTGGTTCTTATGTCGATTTGTTTCCCTCTCCTGGAATCAAATCAATCATTTCATTCTATACACTTGATCATGATTGGCAGCTTGATAAGCCAATTCTGAAGTACAATTTAATGTATTGTTCCAAGGACTTAGAGTTGGATGATTCAGACCCACAGGGAGTGGTTGCACAATTTGTGAATAATCCCTTATTTGAGTTTGATGGTGGGTTGATCTATGATAATCCACTCTTCGAACTGGAATTCGATCATACTCCTGATACTAGTTCAAGGTTGAGCGGTAATCACACTATTTGGAATAGTCCTAGTCCATCGAGATTCCAAACAGGGCTCACAGAGGAGTTTAATAGTGTGTACAAGGTGAGGAATGCTTATAGTTTGGCCTTTGATCCACCTGTACATGACTCGTATTTGATGCACAATCCTAGTGCGAAGGGTGTTTTTATTGGTGCAGTCAAGGGGAGTAACTCCTTACTGTGTCTAGAGTTACCATCTTTAGAAGATGGGACTAGAGGCTGCAAGTACCTGACTCAGTTGTTGGCAGGGAATTACCTGCAGGGACAACAGTCAATTATCCATCGCGTTGATATGTATCTGACATGGGTTGCTAATTTAATGCCACAGGGATTTCCTATGGATACATGGTTACAGGGTGATTACGGTGTCAGCAGACATGATGGTTGGATTGGTTATCACTTCCATGGGTGTTTTGGAGAGACTGTAGAGAGATGTTGTGTTGCAGATGTCTCTAGATATGTTTGTCTATTCATGACAGATGGATGTGAGTTCAGGTTGTATAGAGATCCAGGTGGTGATAGGTTTGGCACTGCAGTTGGATGGGTTCCGACACGTTGCTTCACCATTTGTCAGCATGGTGAAGTTGTGATCCGATTTGCGCAGAGGAAGTCAGAGGTTATCAGACATGGCAGACTTCCATTCTGGTGTTGGGATCCAAGGATATTTAACATAGTTGTGTTTATGTTGGTGCTTTCGGAGTTAGTTGGTGATGCATGGGACATTTTACAGTTCTTCTTTTCGGCCTTTCGAGGAGTGAGGTTTCTTCACAGTAGAGATTGCTTGGGGACAAGCAATTTCAAGGAGGGCAGATTGTAATGTCCCCTTTTTCACGAGCATCAAAGTTGGGGGATTAGCCTATTTTCCTGACCCTTGTAGGCTAATAGTTCTGGATAGAGGGTTTCTTGGATGCGCACTTGGTCGTCAGAGTATGGTGACAGGGTGAATGGTTGTGATTGGCATGATACTTGTGCTTAAATTTATGATACTCACCTTTTTATTTCACCATCCTCGGCCTAGGGACCATGTGTCTTCAAAAAGAAGGGGTCACTTTATATTTTTCAGTTACTATTCATTCATAAAGTGAAAAAAAAATAACTTAAGTGAATAGTGCTCACTTAAATGAATAGTGATTTCAATGTAAAATTATAAATATCAAGAGAGAAGGTTCGACCCTCTTCATGTGTTGATGATTTTGTTTGATGAAACTTGGAAGTGTTGCTTTGGAGGAAGAAGGAGGCTAGGGTTTCCTGATTTCTTGCAGTGGGTCAGCCTGGTGGGGCTTTGTTCTTCGTATTTGAGCTGCTTGAGGGTGTGAAACACCACCTTAAGGTTGCTGGTCAGTTTTTGGTTGCTTCATTTGGAGTCATAAGTTGTTGTTTGCAGGTTATTCGATTATAAGGGGGTTTGGATTGCCATAGACTCCAATCACTTTAGCATAGGAGCTGCTCACTTTTTGTGGAGTTTTGGGGTTATTTGGAAGAGTTACAGCCAAATTCCTTTTCATGAGGGTTTATATTAGCAAAAGGAAAAGAAACGCCTCTCCTTGGTGGTTGCTATCATTCCTAAAGGGGGCACCCTTGTCCTAGAAAGCTTCCCAATCCGGATTTGGGTGGGAGAAGTTCATCTTTCAAGAGTTGTGTGCACTTCATTGGGGGCGGGTACTGTAGCAAGTTACTATTCACAGTGTTGTATGGTTGTAAGTTTAAGCATGGATTATGATATTGTTAGCTTTTAATCTGATGTAAGTTATATGTTGTAAGCAACTTATTATGTAATGAAGAAATTATATTTGGTCACTGAAATGAGCAATGTACTCAAGTTGTTTCAATAGTTTGGTTTATTTCAAGCTTTCATTATATGCCTATGCTTGTTAGTACCATTGTAGCATTATTGGCAAACAAACTCGAAACAAGAAGGAAGAAATTAAACTGAAACAAAATCAGACCTATAAACTCAATGAAAATGAATCAGCAGAGTGGTGGTCCACTACACAAACAAAGAAACTAAAGTAAGCTACGAGAAGTTGGTAAAATCCAAAAAAGAAATCTATGTGAATTTAAGAAGGAAGGAGTTAATTTCTATGGGAAAACACAACCCCAAAATCTTTTGGAGAGAGCTGCAGCAAAAGAAGAGTCGGGTGGAAAATAATATCACTGGGATGCAATGGCTAGAATATGTGAAACTCTTGTATGAACGGCCAATGGAGAAAAGCATGCCCCCTTTAATTCATATCTCAAGAGAGCTCTTCTCGAAAGAAGATATCAAGAAAGGTATAAAAAATCTCACAAGTGGTAAAGCTCAAGACATTGATGGGCTGCAAGTTGAATTCTTGAAGTGGGGTTGTGAGCTCCTCACACCTCACATCAAATACCTCTTTAATAACATTACTCAAAATGGATTTCTAGCTGAATGGACTACCAGTGTGGTCATTCCCTTACACAAAAGTGGGGATATCAATAATCCTTCTAACTATTGTACTATCGTGGTCAACCCTCTTCTTGGTAAACTATATGGGAGCATGTTAGAACGCAGAATCAGTAATTGGGCTGAAAAAGAAGGTAAAAGGGAAAAAGGGCAGGCTGGTTTCAAGCCAAAGCATTCCACCATAAAACTCTGCATCACACTTAGACACTTCGTTGAGAAAGCTTGGGACACTCAAGGGGATGAAGCTTTTTGTTGTTTCGTTGATTTCAAAAAATCCTTTGACACGATGTCTCGGGACAAACTTTGGAATAGAATGGAGGAACTCGGTATTCCTAATGAGCTTAGAGCGGCAGTTCATAAACTTTATGAGAAATTTGTTAGAAACCAAGATCACCTGCATGCAATCACCTGTCACATGCAAAAGACATGCAGAACCAAAGAAGATGTTTTGTAAACCTCAAAGTAAAAATGCATTATTGAGAATCAATTATTACAAAGAGATCAATCCTTATGAAGGAGATCAAGAAACCCTAAATGAAACCCTAGTGTGCACACTTAATAATTAATCAATTATTAATGTGTCTAAGTTTAGCTTAAGCAACTAAAAGAATAAATGACTTAATTAATTATCCAGTATGATATAATTAATTAAGTGTAATAACTTATTACTCTAACACCCCCCCTTAAGATGAACTTAGGAAGAAGCTAAAACACTAGAAGAAGATGCATGCAAGCAAGGATGGGTCCCGACAACTAGGCCTGATCAGGTACCCATTTACAAATGCAAGAAAGAGGTAGAGAAGGAAAACCTAGTGGAAAAACCCCCCTACAATAAGATGACATGCTGCAAAGAAGCACTGGAAGAACATTGTAGAGTAACACTAGAACCGCAATCCGGCAAGCAAGGAAAGATACTTTTGTCTACAAGAAACCATATCGGAATCAAAATGATGCAATAGCAGACTCGATGCCACAAAACACTCAAAAAATTCAAACGGGAACAACCCTGGAATCTGTGAAGCAGTAGCCGATTATTGAATGATGTATTACTGAAATGAAGTGCAAAGATGCAAGGTGCACTCTCCCAACTGCCAAACCATCCAAGTAATCTCCAAAACACCCATCGGGCCAAATATGGATTAACGATAAACCTGGGATAGATACAAAAAAAGGTGCAAGGACAGAAACATTTCTGAATCTCCTCAATACCTTTCCAACGCCGCAAAGATAGCGAAAATCGAAGATCGTGGCAAAAAGTTATGAGCTCGAAAGCATAAAATAAACATCTGACTTCAAACAGAAATAAATGCAGTAAAATAGAAAAATACTGTAAAATAAACTACACCATAGGAAAGTTCTTGGAACCAGCTATCCGGCGATATCTTGTTTGCCCAATTTCGATACCGTATGCCCAACTTATGCCAAAAACAAAAAAACTACTCTTTTAGGGCAAATCAGGGTTAGGAGGGGGCAAAGAGGTCGTACGACTGCTGACGTTAGCACTTACCAAGGATAAATTTGACAGCCATCTGGTCGTCACCACAAAAAATCGGCCCCCTGCAAAAAAAAATTTGGCCCCTAGTCACCATATGACCGTAGGCGAGGCTGGAGATGGTCGGGGACCGGGCACAGAGCTCCCGGTCCCCCATAGAATCGGGGCCTGGCTGCAAGGAGCCCGCGAGTGCTGCAGGTGGCGGGTGGCAGGCGGCGGTGCTGATGGGCGACGCCGCTCGGGGGCCGCCGCTCCTGGTGGCTGCTGGGTGGCACGCCAGCGACATAACTCTTTTATATTGGTAGTGCTGAAATTTGTAAAAAAACCATGCGTTTTTAATATTTTTTTTATTTTTTTCGAAGATCGTGCCTCGTGAAGCATGCCAGGTCATAGTACGACCTCCCTGGCAAAAAAAATTTGCCTCAGAAATCAATTGCTTCAAAATCGACGATTTGACAAGCGTTTTTAGAGTTTTGGGGCGCTGTGAACGTGATAGCGACGTTCGTTTGAGCCCAAAGTGTCTCAAAAAATTGGCTACCCCCAGATCTTGCAAAAAGGATGCTTGTGGAAACCCTTGCACTTGAAACTCACTGAAAGGCCATATCTTCATATCACGAACAGGCAGCTACAGGTCTGGAGCTCTAATACCATGTTAGAAACCAAGATCACCTGCATGCAATCACCTATCACATGCAAAAGACATGCAGAACCAAAGAAGATGTTTTGTAAACCTCAAAGTAAAAATGCATTATTGAGAATCAATTATTACAAAGAGATCAATCCTTATGAAGGAGATCAAGAAACCCTAAATGAAACCCTAGTGTGCACACTTAATAATTAATCAATTATTAATGTGTCTAAGTTTAGCTTAAGCAACTAAAGGAATAGGTGACTTAATTAATTAACCAGTATGATATAATTAATTAAGTGTAATAACTTATTACTCTAACAAAAGTTAGAGCTAAAATTAGAACAAAAGATGGTATGTTTGAATGCTTTGGTAGTGACATTGGAGTCAAAAAAGGTTGTCCCTTGTCCCCCACATTGTTTGGCTTATATATTGATAAGCTTGAAGAATGGTTAAACAAAATTGTTGGAGAGGGTATTCATCTAGCTAGATATGTGGTGAAGTTACTTTTATACGTGGATGATCTTATCTTAATTGCAAAATCTGCTCCTGGTTTGAGAGAACATTTAAAGGCTCTCAAACTCTTTTGCCAAGAGGTTGGAATGCAAGTTAACACCAGCAAAACAAAAATCATGATTTTTTCTTTGAAAAGGAAGAAGCAACAGTTTAATTTCAGTTTTGAAGGCAGTTCTTTGGAGGTGGTGAAAGAATACAAGTATTTGGGTATTGACTTTCATAATAGGCTCAGTTTGGAGACTTGCAGAGCGAAAAGGATTCAAGGTGGTTGGAGGGCATCCTATTTACTGCAAAATAGATGTAGGACAGTGGAGTTATGGGATTGGAAAATAAAGAAAACCATTTTTTGGTTTGTTGGTGGAGCCGGTTGTCCTTTATGGGTGTGAGGTTTGGGGGGGTAGCATGTCAAACCACAAGTGGAGGCAAGTTGAAAGAATTCAAAAGCATTTGATCACTACTAGCATCAAAGTCAAATCCTCAATTCCATACGAGATTCTCTTGGTTGAAACTGGTACGTTCCCGTTGGAGGCATCCGCAATCATTCGGTTAATAAATTACTTAAAAATAATTGAGAACATGGAGTCACATCGCTGGCCCAAAATGGTGGTTGGGGAGGAGCTAAACCGAAGAAAGAAGACTTGGATGAAGCAAAATAGCAAATGGTTGAGCAAATGGAACATTAAGATGCATGAGTGTCCCAACACGAATGCTGAGATAAAAAAGTATGTGCTAGAAAAGTTTAGGTTTACTATGTGGACTAAGCAAGTTGGCTGTAAAAAGACACATTATATCCAGGAGTTCAACCCCGTGTGGGAGCACGATGAGAAAGACTACCTAAAGGTTGCAATTAAAG
Source organism: Sequoiadendron giganteum (assembly GCA_007115665.2). Lineage (NCBI taxonomy): Eukaryota > Viridiplantae > Streptophyta > Pinopsida > Cupressales > Cupressaceae > Sequoiadendron > Sequoiadendron giganteum. The sequence continues at coordinate 342,522,146 of CM021105.1, read as the reverse complement.
GCAAGGCTAGGATTCTGATCGCTCAATTGAGAACTGGGTCGCACCATCTTTGATGCGAAACTGGTAGGTGGGATGTCCCCAAGGAAGCCTGGGAACAAAGAACTTGTATTTTCTGCAACAAGGGGGTCATGGAGACTAAATGGCACTTCATCATTGAGTGTGTTTCTTATGCGGATATTTGTATCCAGTATGAAGACAATTTGAAGGTGCACAATCTAAATGAGCTCTTTAAGGAGACTAGGCTCCTCAAAACTGTTGGCTTCCTAGTCAAGATCTTTAATAGGAGGGCGGACATGGAAAAGAACTTGAAAATGGTTAAAGTTTCGACACTAGGTCCCATAGACTGATGGTCTCATGGACATCATTAAAATCCATTCATTCATTCATTCATTCACATAATAAAGTAGTGTTGTACAAATTTAAGAGCACCTTGGAGGGTAACATGGGAAGCATCTAGAGTCAAAGTAGTCAAAGGCAATCTCAATTCTTCTCTATTTTCTTATTACGAGCTTCTTTGGTTAAGTTGTACTACCAACTCAGGGTTGTCGTACATATTGATGGCTATCACTACATTTTTTGAAAAGGCCATACAAGAAGATGAATTGCTAGGTTTGGAGTATTATTGCATGAGATTTCAGGTCAAAACTATAATGTTGGCAAAAATGAATAATTTAATCTTTTAGAATTGTGTAATTTTTGAATTAATATTTATATTAGCACTTAGTAAAAAAATTAGTATATTTAGTTTGTGCATATGTGTGTGTTGAGTTGTTTTACATCGAGATTCAATTTTCATGCAAATTCAATATGTAAATTGTATTAAACATTAGTCTCTTTGGAAAAAACCAAGAATAAGATCAGAACGATAGTGTATCAACTATTTAATGAAATGTTTGTTTGCAAGAAGACCTGAATTTTTTTAAAAAAATACAAATTAGTCTAGGATATTTCACAAGGTGTACAACACATTTCTAACTTATAGCCCACACCTATAATAATGTAGAGGACCCTATGCTTCTCCCATTCCTATATGCTATAGTGTGAAAATTCTTGTAAAGATGATCCAACATACATGGACCCCATGTGAACACTATCCTATACTCCACCATATCTGCCAAGCCCATCATGAAGTACCTCCCAATCTTATCAAGTAGCAATATGACATTGATAAGACACCAATCCTAGAGGTAGCCTCTCTACCAAGTCCTTCACTAATTAAGCATCTAAGTCTATCCCTATCCCTCACGCTAGTATATTCAAACTCCCTATCAATCCTTGCATTACCCTCAAGGGAGCCATGTCTCTCCAATATCAATCTAGCCCTTGACTAGAATCTATAGTATCCTCCTTACATGCTCTAAGGTCACTTTCATCTCCCCTATATGAAGATGGATTGTACTTATCTCCAAGTGTCATCAACATGGCCCTATCTACTCTAATCTCTAGCATATATGCAATGTCATAAACCCAATCACCTCTAACATTCCAAACTTCTCATCCCTAAAGTGTTGCCACAACCTCATTATTGTTGATTTAGTCTCTCATGCCACTATGAATGGTACTCAATCTTGCAACCATGCAAAAACTAGACCACATTAGTGATCATCTATCCTAAAATGCAAACATTATAGGATAATACAAAAAATGCTATGCAACAACATGCAAATGCTAAAAAATGCAAATAGCAATCCTAAAGTGCAAACACTAAACTTCTTGCATAGATGACACACATATAGGCACAAACATTAAACCTACACAAATTTTCCCTAAACGCGCAAATGTCACAACCTCTAACACATATATCGTTTATGAGAACACAAATTCCATAAGATGAAATTCATTGTGTAGTGTTTGTTCTTTGCTCACCTTTGCCCCTCATAAATACATATCAATTTTTAATTTTAATACATCAATTATTCGTTGTCCTCTTCATCTCATTGATGGAACTCCCTCACTCACTCACTCTAGGCTCCTGTACTAAAATGTAGTCCATGATATGCTTGTTCTCTTGAAAGTTAGAGTTATACATCACTACTTATCCAAGGGTCAAAATGACTATTTTACCTCATCCTATTGTTACTTCTATTTAGTCTCAATGACATTTCAAAGAGAAGAAAAATGTCAACAACTAAAATTCACCACCTTCTATCCACATTTAACATTGCTCCCAAATGATATTTCTAACTAACACTTTGTTGACATTTCCATACTAGAGTGTTTGGAAAAAATTAACGGAAGGCAATTATAGCCTTTTTCTAGGAAAAATAAAAAAATCCTGTAACAAATCTTTGGAACAAAATCATGGTGCAATTATATCCTCTTTTGTGTCCTTATTTTGTAGGTATGCCCTTTCATGACCAATTTATGTATTTGGGATATTGTCAAATGCATTTTGTAAATGGTAAAGAGGATAATCTTAGCACTAGCACTTCATCTTAGACAATCTAGACAACATTAATTGTTAGTAAGCTAAATTTGATGGTTGAAAAATGTATAATTATTATTCTTTTTTGTTATTTTTCTCAAAAAATGAAAGAATATCCTTTTCTAAAAAATCATAATTCTAGATATTTTCAAACTAAGATGAAAACCCTAGATTTTTTTTAATATAGAAAAAATAGTGGGAAGCTAGGCTACTTCACCTAGTGCTCATAAAAAAAATTGGGTTTCATTAAAAACCTTTATAAAATTAAGATGAAAAGCTCTCCTTAGAAAACTTGAAACTTGGTTCTCTTTTCTATAAAATGTCTCTTGTTCTCAAACCATGGATCAGTATTCAAGAAGAGAATGTAGTCTCCAAAACCCTATCCCTAAAGAAAACTTATAAAAACTTGGCTTTCACTTGTAAACACTAGATGTGACTTAGGAACCAAACCCAATCCCCTCTTAAGTATAAAAATTTCTTAAAAAACACATACAAGAGTACAATAACAAAAACCTTAGTTCTCTAGCAAAGGTGTGCAACTCTTTTTCTTAGAGTATTTGTGACTACGAAAGAATGACATGAAAAGGTGAATACACCTCTTTTGTTGTTTCCTTTTTTTATTTTGGAATGTGAGCATGATAACTATGCCTTGCTTGCTTTTTTTTCTATTTCTTCATGTTTATAGAAAAAAGTGCCTCTAACACATGCTTCTTATATTTTCACTAGTGGCAAAAGTGTCGAAGTAGTGTACAAGAACACTATTTGTTAATTATACTCCAAGCGAGCAAAAATATCCTTGGCACATAATGTTGCCACTTGGTCAATGTTGCATTATTGATTTGTGAATGCCAACACAATACTCGATATATTTAGAGTATTCATTTATATACTTTTGCCTTCCATCATTAACGTTAAAAGAAACAATATAGCCAGTACTATTGCAATGCTAAAGATGTAGTACCCCTTTTTATTTTTCAATAATCTACTCAATCATTCCCTAGTGAAATTAGATAGGTATGATAACAGAGGTGTTGGTTACATTGTTTGTACCCCTACCAAATTTCATGTTAATCAAGTTCATAGTCAATAAACCATGGCATTTCCTCATATCAATTAAGTTTCCATCTCATCAAATTACCAAATCGCCAAGTGGTGGTTTATTCTTGTTTGCTAAGAGGAAAATCAAAAGTTTGAGTCTAGATGGAGAATGGTGGCAAAGAGACTAGGAAGTCATGATAATGAGGTTAAAGTGGCAAAGTGCTTACACCCAAGAAGAAATAAAAAAGCAAGGAAAGAGGTGCATGTTTGCAATGACCAAGCCAAGGAGAAAGTGCGGTAAGACTAGACAAAATTTTGTCAAAGAATAAGTTTAAATGAAAGACAATGGGGCACCATTTAAGTTGGCACAACTAGTCCAAAATTAAATTCACTACTATCGCAATGCCAAAGATGTAATACCCCTATTTATTTTTCAATAATTTACTCAATCCTTCCCTAGTGAAATTAAATAATGATAACAGAGGTCTTGGTTACATTGTTTGTACCTCTACCAAATTTCATGTTAATCAAGTTCATAGTCAATAAGCCATGTCATTTTCTCATATCAATTAAGTTTTCATCTCGTCAAATTACCAAATCACCAAGTGCTGGTTTATTCTTGTTTGCTAAGAGGAAATATCATTTAGGTTTGAGTCTAGATGAAGAATTATGGCAAAGTGACAAGTAAGTCATGATAATGAAGTTAGAGTGGTGAGGTGCTTACGCCCAAGAAGAAATAAAAAGCAAGGAAAGAGGTGCACATTTGCAATGACCAAGCCAAAGAGATAGTACAGTAAGACTAAACAAAATTATGCCAAAGAATAAGTTTAAATGAAAGACAATGGAGCACTATTTTAGTTGGCACTGTGTGCAGTGTTTTTGCCCCATCTAAAATGCAAGAAATAAACTCGAGCAAGAGATAAAAACCAAAGACAACACTCAAGATTGGGCTAAAGATGAAACTCAAACTTAAAAATGAAAATAAAATCAATTTTACCTTGTTTGAGCTTGATGAATTTGTTTACCCTTTTTGATGGCTTGATATGTGTGCTCTATATTGATTTTGGTAGCATAACGGCTTGTTGTAGCTTGATTTGGTCACAAAATGGATACAAGATGGCTATGGTTGCAGGGATTTGGCTATGGAGATTGAAAGATTGGGATGAATGCAATAGAATGCGATTAGCCTGCAAAAAATGGCTAAGTGTTAGCCATTTAGCCAAGGGAGATAGAATGGATGGTGGAGATTGAAAGAGGGAAGAAGATCAACAATTGAGATCAAGGTTTGACTAAAGGAATTAAAAATTCTTTTTTTAATGTGCATAGGGAAGATAAAAGGAATTTAAAATTCCATGGGAGATGTGGGGAGGAATTAAAAATTTCCTTTAGACTCATTGGATAAATAAATGGAATTTAAAATTCCATTTGGGGATGTGGGGAGATTAAAAAGGACTTTAATATTCTTTAGGGAAAAGGGGAGAGTTGACCAAGAAGTAGATTAGAATAGTTAATTAATGATTGGGTTGTGCAAGTGAGGGATTAAGCAAATGATAAGGTGGGTAATGAGGGTTAATGATCCATTTGCACATTATGGAGGATGTGACCTCCTTAATCAAGGATTAGGAATGTGCACATCCTTAGTCTTGGATTATGCAAATATATCAGGATTAGAGGAATTTTATGGATGGGACATGTGAGGAATTAAAAAATATATTTTATTTATTTAATTTTTGGAGGAAAGGGATAAATGATGGTAGTAAATAATTAAGATAAAATGATAGTGAATATTAATTAAATAATAGGGTATTATTTAATTAATATAGAGGATATAAAATTGGTTGGACTAGAGGTAAATTGACCAAATAAAAGTGGTCAATTTTCATAGAGGCACAACTAGTCCAGAATTAAATTCACTACTATTGCAGTGCCAAAGATGTAGTATCCCTATTTATTTTTCAATAATCTACTCAATCCTTCCCTAGTGAAATTAAATAGGTAAAATAATAGAGGTGTTGGTTACATTGTTTTACTCCTACCATATTTCATTGTTAATCAAGTTCATAGTCAATAAACCATGTCATTTTCGCATATCAATTAAGTTTTCATCCTGTCAAGTTACCAAATTGCCAATTGTTTGTTTATTCTTGTTTGCTAAGAGGAAATATCGAAGGTTTGAGTCTAGATAAAGAGTGGTGGCAGAGTGACAAGGAAGTCATGATAACGAGGTCAAAGTGGCGAAGTGCTTATGCCCAAGAAGAAATAAAAAGCGAGGAAAGAGGTGCACGTTTGCACTAGACAAAATTATGCCGAAGAGTGAGTTTAAATGAAAGACAATGGGGCACTTTTTGAATTGGCACAACTAGTCCAAAATTTTGTCAAAGATGGCAATAATGTCATTAAGTTAAGCTATGTTTTTAAAACACTTGGAATTATAAGGTTTGGTGCACAATCAAATTGGCAAGAGCAAAAGGAAATCACAATAAGGACGACAAAATGATTAGTGAATCACACTATAATTGAAAGGATTTCCATTTTTTTTGAAGTGGTGACATCAGCTCAAAATCCCACCATAACTTGGTTTCCACTCCGCCCCTCACTTCTTTATAAAGAACATGGTTTGCAATCTATCTCGTAATTTTTCCTCTTCTTAATCTTGATGATGGATCAAAGAGTGTGATCTGAAACATTGATGCTAAAAATTAATACACATTTATATCTAGAAGATCTTCTCAACTCATTTCAATATATTGTAGAATAATTGTCTCTTTAAATTATTTGGCATATTCTTGAGAGACCACTGTTGTGCAGGATGAAGCGTGAATTGTTGAGTTGGGCAACAGTTACGATTGGGCAAGTGTGCCAATAAGAAGGGGAGGTTAAATGTGGTAGTTAGAGGCTTATCGTGGATTTAAATGATCAAATAGTGTTCTAATTTAAGGGAAATGAGGCTGGTTTGGAAGATGGATGTCTAATATTTGTGATAAAACAGACTAGACATAGAAATGAGATCTACACTAAAGATATTCTATATACAATTCAAATAACAATACATATTTATTTCAAATACCACCAATCTATCCAGCTTGTGATTAACTCCTACTTTCATTTTGCATTCCAAAGCACTAAAAATGCCACTATAAGGGAACTCTATTAGTGTTATTTCATTCCCGACGCACTAACTAATGAGTATTCAATTCAAGTTACTAGCTAGTCTTCTAAAAATACATATTATGCTAGTTGATATTAAAGCAATTGACGGTTGTGCATAATTTTCTAACAAATGTAGTCAAATCAATAGATTTATAATATAAATCATAGTTGAAAAATTGGTACTCAGCAATAACTTGGCTAACCCAGAAAAAGCTCAGACTCAACAAATACTTGATTGGCCCAAAAAATTAAAAAAACTCGGACTCAACAAAAACGAAGGGAAAACTCAACAAATTTTCCCAACATTAAAAACCACATAAATTTGTAAAAATATTCTTCAAAAGCAAATTACTAAATATAGGTAATATATTATGTCCTTCATATATAAATCAAAATTAGACTTCAATAGTCACCGTAGACCAAAAAAATGAGTTCAATAAATATCAACTTCAAGTTTCAATATAAATAAAAATAAAAAATACAAAGCACAAATTTCTTCTACGGCTAAAGTTGGCAAAAGTTTGTTGCCACTGTGTGGGTGTCCTTCAACTAGATTAGATGGCTGCATCATTTTCAACGGGGGACTTAACAAAAACCTCAGCCATAGGATCATGTTGTGAATGTGATGAACCCCCACTGATGGCTTTCCATCCTCGTCTTTTGCCCTATCAAAAATGCTGCTACTTCTACTTCCCATTCCACTGCCTTCCTCTCCAAAATAGCCAAATCATCGTCAATGAATAAAAATATCCACATCCTCCACAACCCAATCTGAATATGGATCAATGTCATTGAGGTCAAGCACTGATAATGCCACTGAAATAATGCTAAATAAGCACTAATGAGAGTCAATTTGTTGTTATCCAATGCCTGCAGCTGAAAGTCCCCTGCTCCAAGACTACTGCTCAAAAAAATAGACTACAGGCACATTTTTTTGGCAAATAATTGATGACTTTTTGTGAGTTTTTGACAAAAACTCACCAAATTCTCAGCTGTGAGTTTTTAAGCAAGTTACAAGTTTTGCAAATATTTGGCAGGTTTTTTAACTATATAATCAAATGCATATAGAAAGATGAGTTTTGCGCAGCCTGGCTTGAAAATATATGATATATATAATAATAACCCAAAGAATTTGAGTGTTCTTAAGAGCAACAAAAATGCATACAAAAAAATCATAAAAGATGTTTTGAATAATAAAATGCTGAACACAGCTTATTTCAAGAGCAATACATATAAGACATTATCTGCAGCAAGTACAACCGTCGTTGATATGCAAATCTTACTGCACTCTAATCCCTGGTTGCATACAACCTATAGACATCAATAAACTCCAAAGAATCTCAGTAATACTGTTTCAATAAATAAATAATGCAGGAAAGTGCCTCCATTCTCTCTTCTGCAAGAATTAAATGAGCTATAATTATATCTTAATTAGATTACAACAACAATGGCATGAAAATGCTGCCTTTGCTGAAAAATAAACATACAAGAAATCATCCCAAAAAAGGAACTGTACACATTAACGGAATTCCTTCCGCAGATATAGTGATGGGCTAGAAAAGTCATTCATAGTTTGGCTCATAAAAGAAGTCTGGTTCATTTCTGCTTCACCATTAAGTGCTCCACTTCGACCAGGAGTGCTGAAGACTCTAATATCTGAAAGGGAAAACTCCACCTGGAAGGGCTAGAAAAAAATTTAAAGAAAAGAATCATGAGACTATGGACACACAATCACAATACAAAACTATTAATTGCCACCAGAAATTCACCTTGGTTGTAATAGCACATAGCAACCATGTTCATAAAAACATAGAAGAACAAAATATGAGAGGTTTAAATAAATATAAAATACACTTAAGCCAAGGCGTTAGGATAAAAAATGAGATTTGGAATTTTTTGTAAGGAAATAACCCAAAGCATTTAGTTTATAAATGATTTCCATATAAGGTAGTAAAAGTGCAAAATCCAAGTTGATTGTGCTAAGAGTGTTTTAATCGTACAGCCAAAGAAAAGGGAAAAAAACGTAGCTTTCTTCAGTATGGATTTATTTTAGAACTATGGTCATAAACATCTATTTCCATACGCTCAACTTTCTCAATATTGTGATACCATATAGACTCGAGAGCAAAGCTCTTGCCTAAGTACGGTCTTCTCAAAAAAATGGGGCAAATATTGGTGTTAATCTTAAACCATCAGTTTCATATAGGTTTACTTCTTCTAAATATTATACATAGATTTCTATACGCATGGATCTAGAAGATTATCCCAGTCTAGAGAGCAAGAGCAATTCTGATACATGATTTTAATGCAAGCCATGCAAGAAATGAAATCAAATTCTAGAACACATGCTTTATCTTAAAACTGAAAAATGCCTGCTTCACAGAGGTGCTTTTGAGTCTTGACAATGCCATTAAGAAACTAATGTTGTAAACGTCAAACATTGTTAATTTCTGCATTTCTTTCGTATAAGACCTGTAGACACAGCCTAGTCTACAGCATTAACTACAACCAAAAGAACAACCAACTTTTATGTTAAACGAACAGAATTCAAATAAAATTATGTAAGAGTCAAAGCTAAATACACAGTTTATTTCACAATGAACATGAAATTTATGGATAGGTCTGCAATAGCATCACATTGTGCAGATAGCACTTTTTTGTACGCTCTAGAAACTCACTACACCCCAAAGAATATTTTAGCATACATAGTACATTAAACAGAACAGTTCCCCATCTTGCTTTCCCTTAAAATTCCTAGAATAAGGTCCACTCCAATGTAGTTGAGGCTTGAAACTATAAGTTGGTGTTTTAGTTTGTCATTTTCGTGACAACACAAAACTAGACAGCAGATGAAAAAATCCTCTCTAAAAATTTGCTGGGAAAGCTCCCTGATTTTATTACTCTAAAATCTTAAGCAAAAACAAGCGGTCCAATATGAACACTGTACAATTTATTATTTGGGATTTTGCATAAGGATAAAATAAATGGGCAAACTTGCCAAAGGTTTGAGCATAAGATTTTGAGGAACTCCTATTCTCACCAATAAATTTTCTCAATTTATGACAGCTAAAAAAGTAAGGATTAAAGTTGAGATTCTTGGAATTGTATCAACAATTAATTTGATCTTGAAGAAACAAACACATGGTAATAACAACACCTAGAAGAAAATTCGATGAAGACAATTAATTATCACAAAACATACAAAGCTACTCATGGATTCAAACACCAAGTCACACAAAGTTAAGACAAATCTTATTTACCAGATTCTTCCTTGACCGATCATGTCATGCCAATATTTACACATGTACAGGACACTTGATATTAAAGCCAAGTTAGCATAAAGTTGGTTCTTTCTCAAACATTGAAGAAACTGATGTGAATGCTCCTCATGCTCCTCCTTCGTCCGTGAATAGATCATAACGTCATCCAAAAATACCAATACAAATTGGTCCAAGAATGCACGGAATGCCCCATTCATGAGGCTCATTAACATTGTAGGGATGTTTGTCAAACCAAATGGTACCACAATGAACTCATTGTGACCATATCAAGTTTGAAAAGCTGTCTTATGAATGTTTGCCTCTACAATCCTCAGCTGAATCAAGACTTCAAATCTATCTTAGAGAATATCCTAGCACCCTGCATCTAATCAAACAAGTTGTCAATCCTTGGCAATTGGCAACAATTCTTCATTGTTAATTTGTTCAACTACCTATACTCCATCCAAAGGCAAAGGGACGCATCCTTCTTAACCAGGATGATTGGTGCACCCTAAGGAAAGATGCTAAGACAAATGTGACCCTTCTCCAACTCCTGTAAGATGGTTGTGATACAAGTTCAACTCTTGGCACAAGGTATATGTGGAAATCTATCTCTATCGAGATGGCATCTTTGGTAACTCTAATGGAAAGACGTCAATAAACTCTCTAAAAATAGGGTGATCATCAATAAAAGTCCCTAACACATTCTCTAATCAGTCACTAACTGAAATAGCAAACAACTTACACCACTTAAGCTACATAGCGGAAATCATACAAAGAGAAATAGGTCTCTACACTCTTGTGATCTCAACTGCAGCACCATAATCATCCACACTCAATTCCTTTCAGCAATAATCTATCTTAGCTCAATAGGCATTAAGCTAGTCCATACCCAACACAATCCATAAGAACCCAAGGGAATAATTTGAAGGTCCACTCATGTGGTGAAGACTTTGAGTCCCAACTCACAATCCCTAATTGTCGAATCTACTACCAACTTAGCCCCTAAAGCTAACTCGACCTCCCACCTATCATCCTACCTAGATGCCACTAGCCTACAACACTCCACTAAATATGGAGTGATAAAATAATATGATGCCTCACAATCAATAAGATAGTAATTGGAATACCACTAATAAAACATATAACCTCTATGAGAGTGGCATGATGCTGAGCCTAGCAGCTCTTGACTGCTACAAAGACCCTATGAGACTTGCCCACATCTCCTACAGTTTGCTTTGAAGCACCTACACAAGGACCACCTACTGTTGTGAATCCTTATGGGCACTCCCTAACTAAGTGTCTTGCACCACCATATACATAACAAGACCCTCTAGCTTGCACCTATGCTAGTTGTGACCTACTAAACTATTGCATACCAAGCCTACTAACATTGACTTGCCGCCTCTAAAATATTGTTGTGTAACTTGGGCCCACACTATGCATCAACAGTCACTAATCCCCATAATAGCCATGAGTCTACCATGCTCTAGAATGTCCACCCTATGATCCCTACTAATATTTAGACCTCTAACCCTAATTCTAAGACATTTGTGAAGGTCTAAGAGGCATCAACATCCTAAAACTCCCCTTTTGTGGGAGTGGGGGCTTGTGAAAACCATGATCTTGTTGATGCAAGTTACATTGTCATGCATAGTCGCAATCCTCCTAAGTCCTCCCTCGATTTTTTTCTTCAATGTAGGCTTTCTCCACAACAACTCATAGGGTATTGATAGGACCTACTCTATCAAGGTTGGACTGCTAACAAATATGTTGACTAGAACCTTCTTGTTTTGAAGATAATCCACATACTGTAGAAGCTCTAAAAGTGACTCTTATAATGTGCCACTGTAAGCCCCCTCTGTTGTAGGTCATGGAGCTCATCTATCCATCACTAACGGAAGTGCTTTGATACGTATTTGGCTCTAAATCACTCTAAGAAGGTGTCCCTTATCAATGTGTCCAACACCAAGTGATTCTTCCACTCTTGACGCCACCAAGTAGACATTATGCCTCTAAAAAATGGATTGCAAAAAAAGTCTTTTGATTGCTCTCATAAGCATGCAACCCAAAGCATCTATCAAGACTAATGAGCCATGAAAAGGTAAATCCTTTGCTCCACCCATAGATCATGAAAAGGTAGGCAAATACAAACATAGCAACTCTATAATCTATTCTCATGTGTCTAGGGAAAACTCCCTACACCCCCTACATCCTACCGTTATACTCGAGGTCATGAGTTGAGGTGGACTAACTCCGCGCAAACCTCATCTAAGTGCTCCACTCAAACATGTGGAAAACTACTACTCCACTCTCTATACTTTGAAGCGTGCTACTCCATAGAACATTGTGAATGATCTACATGAGAAGCCTCTACAAGTGGTAGCCTCTCCTACACTACATCAATCAACTATTGAAATGCCTAAAGAATTTGTAGTTTAAGATTTGGTGGTGGCTCCTACGTGCAGACTATGACAGTGGTGGCTTCAAATGTGTAGCTCGAGAGTACGCATCTCAAATGTGTGGGTGCAAGAACATCCTCTCCTAGGTCTAGGCAACATCCTATATTTAGTAAGATGCCAAGGTCAAATCAACAAGGTTTAATACATGTTCCCAAAGTTCCCAGTGTTGAAACCAAGCTCTAATACCAAGTGTCATGTCCATGTGTAGATATGAACATGATTAAAGAAATCCTCTCTTCATATTTACAGGGAAAGCTCCCTAATTTAATCTACTCTAAAACCTAAAACGAAAACAAGCCTACTAATATGAACACTATACAATCTATTCTTTGTGGTTTTGCATAAAGATAAAATAATATGCACATTTGACCTATTTGTTTTGATCTTAGAGGTTAGAGCATTAAAATTTTAAGACCTCCTATTCTCAACAATGAATTTTCTGAATTTATGACAGCTAAAACGCAAGGATTGAAACAAAGATTCTTGGAGTTGCATCAACAACTAATTTCATCTTGAAGAAAACATAACACATGGTAATAACAGCTAGAAGAAGAAAGAATGAAGACAATCAATTATCACAAAACATTCAAAGCTGCTCAATGGATTCAAAAACTGATGTCACACAAAGTTAAGACAAATCTTCTTATTAACTAGATTCTTCCTTGAACAATTACAACACTTGGGATTGAAGTTGAATGGAAATCTTGGCAGAATAAGCAAGCTTCAACTTTGTATTCTTTACACAAAGACTTAAACAATCTAATGTAACTTTGAACTTGAATGACAATTTTTGCAACATAAGTTTGGCATCAACTTCCATTACATTGAACGTGTAAATGATATATATTTATAGTTTTCCAGCAACAACTTCTTGAAGCTTAAAAAATAATAATAATAGTTGCTTTGAAAGCAATTCTGTCCTCATTCTCTCAAAATAATATTAAATATTACTTTATTTCCATTTTGCTTCTCATCTTGAGCATCCATCTAAATCAAAAGATTTGATCTTCTGATTTTGTCCTTAATTTGCTTTAACCAATCCTTGATCTTGGCTAAAGCATCACTTCGAATGAAGGGCTTCAATTTGATGATTTTTCTCCTTTGTTTCACTTTATTTTCCTTTCAGTCTTCTCTTAAGTGCATATACTACCTTGGGCACCACTTTTTATTTATTTCTATCTTCATTATGGCAAGAAAAACATGTTTTTTGCTGTCCAGAAGAACCCGAATGTCTTTATTTTTAAATTTTATGATTCTCATCAAGGATTTGCTTATGTGGACACCTATAATGGACAAGGCATGAGCTTGGCATGAGTGCTTGGAGCCCTTTTGAAGAATTTTCGAATGATTTCGCAAAAACTTTGTCTTTGGTTCAAATTGCTCCATTTTCCGTTCTTGAATGCTGCACCATGAAAATTATAATTTTGATGACTTTTCCATTTTTTTACTTCCGCCTAAAACCATTTTCACCAGATGAAGCTTGAATCTACATTGTTGGCCTTCTTCCATTGCCATCTACCACTTTTTTCCTAAAAGGCAAAATGAAAAGAACAATCATGTAAAAATGAAGTTGTAATTTTCATGCTTATCTCCTAAATTCGAGATGTGGCAAAAAAGCAAAAGGCATTTTTTTCTAAAAATAGAAAGTTTGATCTCTAGACTTCACTATAATTGCATGTCAAACCCTCCAAAGTGACAACTTCATGTTTGGAAGATGATCTCATATATGATTTTTTTGTCTCAATGTGCAAGAGCAAGTTTGCCTTAGCCATAATCCTTCTTGCCCATGCCTAGCATCTACCATCATAGTCTTTCTTTGACTTCACCCTTTCTTTCGTTCATTGGTGTTCGAATCTTCTTTAGGACTCATAGCTTGATAATCTTTGTGACAAGAAACCTACATAAATTGCTAGTAGACCAAGGTAGACCAACACCTAAGGACTTAAAAATTTTGAGAAGAAAGACATCATAGTTAACATTGATGTGACAAGAATGACCTGACATTTGGCTAAACATACAATTGATCTTTAAATACTTTTTGAGGTAGCAATTTGGATACCAACACTATCCACCCACACCAATGTTATGAAATGGAAATTCTACGTAAGGAATCTCAAACCTGAGTACAAGGCAAGCTTGGCTAGGCTGGGGCATCAATTTGAAAATTTGGCAAGTCAACGCTTGAGACTCACAAGTCTAATCAGACTCCTGAGTCCCAGGCATGTACTTACCAAGGTGTCTTTATAATATTAAAAAGACAGGAGCCAAAAAAAAGCAGTCACCATAGGGAGGAAAAAGAGAAAAAGCACTAATTCATTTGGGCTTTAAAAAACTAAAATGAACTGTTAAAACATATTTCCAATTGCTCAGTTCATTTTTCACTCTCCTTGCTCTCACTTTTGTTTTGATTTTCCATTCTTGTTTGGAAAGGGTGGGATTGTTCATTTGCAAGGGTAAAATATGGTTTGGTATACGGCAATTGTGTGCATAAAAGGAGTTGATATAAGTGGTTGGATTTCTTTTTAACAGATTTTTAAAAATTTAGAAGAGGTGAAAGTGAAAAACCCTAACCCTTCCATCTTTCTTTCTCTCATTTTTATTCCTCTTCTATATTCTTCAAGAATTTTATTTTCATTGATTCCAAATTTAAAAATTTTGATGTTAAAAAGTTAAAATCCATACATTTCATGGCTTTTTATCTACTTCCTATTATTTATTTGCCTAGCATTTTATTAACACTTTTTGCTTTTTATTTCTATATATTAGATTCCTAAGATAACCCTACCATTGTTTTCTTCCTCTCTACTATGTAGATTATGAAGTTTTAAAAATTCAAAGCAACAAATTAAAAAAAAACTTCCTTGAAACATGGCAATTCAGATGCATAAAAGGAGCTGATAAAGGGATTGGTTTTCTTTTTTAACACCTCCATCTTTCTTTCTCTTAATCTCTATTTCTCTTCTTCATTCTTCAAGAAATTTTTCTTCTTATAAATTCTAAGACCTAAAATGGAATGAAGTTAAAAATCATTTTTTTGCTACTGGTTTTTATCTTTTTCCTATTCTTTTTTTCACCTTTCATTTATTTTTACTTCCATATCTTAGATTCTTAAGTTAACCCTACCCTACCCTTGTTGTTTTTCCTCTATGCCATGAAGGTTTTAAAGTTCTAATACTTAAAGTCCACAAAGAAAAAATCCCTTGCTAGAAACATGGCAATTCAGATGTCAAGTTTCTAGGAGGCATAAATCACCTGAAATACCACCTTTCAAGTTGTTCACTTCAGGGATGAAATGGGAAAAAGAGAAAGAAAATAAGAAAGGGTAATGTGCCAGAATAGTGTGATGAAGTAATTAATCCCTAATTTAGCACCCAATAGTGTCAACACTTCAAGCAAATTGTACACAATCTTTTTTCTTCAGATCATATTCTATCAACTTAGGACCATTTTGCAGAAGTTAATTTGTTCTCATAGGGAGTTCAATCCCCTAGAAGATTTTTATGACTCATAGCACGTCTACAATATAAAGGGTCAACCAGCAGTCAAATCCCAGAATCAGTCCACAATAATCTTTTGTTTGAACAATTGTCAATGACTGACTACAATCAATTTTAAATGGAAAACTGTGTAATTTATATGCAAGTTAACAAGATTAGGATTATCTTGTCAAATCATAGGCATCAATCAGATAAGCCAGAAATTATCACATTCAAAGGGCTCCATAAAAGAATTATTCTTTTAATAGCTCTTAGCAATAACAAAATCAATTTTAATGAAAATTATATGCAAACACAGCCATACTCAGATCATAAATAAATCATACAATGAGTAGTGTAATATCTGTAACATACCGAAAAGCAAGTTGAAAATGGAGATATGCTCTCTCCTCCAAAATTACCATCCAAAGAAAACATGTTTTCTTTACAACTTGATTCATCCTCAGTAACCGCGTCTTTGACATTCGGAAATGATTGGTTAATAGTGAAAAGAGGATCTTTAGCAGGATCAATACCCAAAATCTCTTCTGCTTCCAAAAAAGCAGAAGAAGTTTGCTCATTAAGATGTCTGATTAATCCAAGGGCATCGTCATCATGGTTTACAAAGATTCCCATCTCCTACAATGCCAAGTCAAATATTAGACAATTCTCAGCCCTCCCCAACACAATCATATTGCCAAAGCCAGCAAAGCAAACTCTAAAGATTATAAGGCTGAAAAGAAACAATGCCTTAAAAATAAAGCTGACAAAGCTATTTACTTCTCCTTAAAAAACACTCACAAATAACATGTAAAAACAACTTAATAATAATATTTTTAAGGTTTGTATGAAGAGAAGAAAATGCAGGGACTAAAAGAAGTAGAAGAAATAAGCTCTCTTAACTTAAAGAACTTTTTAACATGTAAAATATGAGGGTATTCTTACCACACAGTCTAATTTTCCTCACATGGCACTGCTAATTCAAAGAAGTCAACCTGCTATGCTACATTCTTTTTCAAGCAAAAGCATGGTATTTGAATCACAATATTTCTTATACTCTATATCAATACATGTGACCAACTGTTTGTGCTATCAGTTGATTTATCTAATTTTCTTGATTTTTTAGCAATAAGTCATATTGTATTCTGTTCTAGCATCAGAAATAACAATTTACTGCAGTTCAGCCAGAGAAAGCATCATGGGCTAATCCCCACTAAATGGTTTATGATGGCCAATTAGTTAATTGCAGATAGCTATTATTTTCAAAATTATTATACTAACCACTGCAAGAAATATGAGGCTCTTGGGATCTAGTATTGAATGTCAAAACCACGCCCTACAGTCAGCCTTTTTGTTTGAATAAAACCAAACAACAACAGATAGGAATATTCTGAACTGAGCAATGACTCATACTTTGTTCCTGTCATTCTCCAAAAGTCATACCTTGAGCAGATGTCCCTTTGTTTCAAGGCTAATTATTCTATAAGGTGCAAACTCCAGGGCTCACTTAAGTCAGAAGATGCTAAGAAATTTTAGCCCCTCAACTGATAGGAAAAGGATATCAATGATCAAAGAGATATTTGCCAAAAAACTCAAATATCGTCCAAGAGGTAAAGGTGTAACAGTAATGGAGAACTCATAAATAGAATGGTGGGGGTTCAAATTCCCTCACAGCAATACAATAAATAGCCCATTACTGCAGCTGACATGTGGATGGGTTGTGGTGTAATGAGTGTGAGGAAGGTTTCAATCTTCATAATTTAGCACGACCTTACCCACTCCATGTCAAAGGCTGCCTTTACTTCTTCCATATTCTACCAAGAAAAAAGAATCTCACAAAGATTAGTATGTCTGAAATATTCCTGATAATTCCACACCCTGAACTATATTTACAGAATAATATTTTGTTTCTTTCAGTAATGAAGGGATGTGATTTTGGGAATGGAAAAAAAAATGGATTTTGAGGGGATGTGTTTGCTATAGAGCCTTTCTGCATGACTCAAATTTTCGCTATAGAGCTGGGTAATCTTGGGATTTTAGTGTATTTATTGTAGTATGGCCATTTTCTCCACACTTATAACAAGCAAATCCACAACCTTTGTTACCACTATGGCCACCTCCTCAACCTGGGCAATCTCCACTTCATCCTTGCCACCTAGATGCATATTCTTGATTATGCAGTCAGGGATCAAGCACCCACTTAAGGGCAGTCAATCCTTGCAGCCTTCATACACAACACACAAATGCAAAAAATGTAATTGTTTTATTAAAAATTTAAAATTATGCAGCTTTCTACAGCTTGTGTATATGATGCATTAAGCTACAGCAGCACTTCATGTAGCCTACTTCTCTATTCACTCAATGAGGCTTTCAACATAGCCTACATTATCATTACAACACCCCTTTCAAACTGCTAGGTTGTACCTTTAATTTTAGTACTGTGTTATATAGAGTTATTGTTCGTCTCCTTTATCTGATTCCTATATATGCCAGAGTTTCTTTTCCCCCTCATGAACAAAGATGCATTCCCTACTCTGTCCAGCCAACCCCTTAACCTCTAGGAATAATCATTTTATATCCTCTATTTTTCAAATCAGCTTCTCTATTTTTATCTTGCTTGAATAAGAAGCCTTTCAACTCTTGTCACCTCCAAAGTGATGAACAACAAATGGGCAAGAAAATGTTAAAGCTCTTGGTGCAAATTCTGGAAGAGAACAACTGTGCAGACAGAGGTTAGTAATTGTCATGCCAAGAAGTCATCCATTTCATATTGAAAACAAATCTAACTGCCGATAATCAAACGGAAATAACACGTGGTCTTATAGAGTAACTGAGATCAAGATCAAGTAATCAATCAATGAGAACTTTTGATCACTACCATGATACCTTGCCATGCAAATACAGAAAACCGCCAAAGGTAACAATAGCCACAGGGAAGATTAGTGGCCAATGAAATGGCCATGCCAAACTGCATAAAACCTCCACCCCAGATCAATCGCCAATAGCCAATGAAAACGGTCGCGGCCACAAGAAATAATTGTTGGCTCCAAGAATGAGTGAATAGCTGAAAAAAAATGTGGTGAAGAAGCCAATACAATCCAACAACGATATGCCTCCACAGGTAACTTTGAATGACCAAGGAAAATAAGGAACAACCATGCTAACAAGGATGCAAAATCGCAATTAAAAATGGCCAAGAACAGCCATGCTGCCAAGAAACTCAAACAGCAATAACCATGCAGTCATAGAGATATTATCACTCAACAAATTAAAAAGATTTGATGAAGCTCGACCTCCAAAAAATCAGCTGTCATGTGTCAAAGAAGACTGCAAAAATTTCTCCACACTGATTTTAGATTGTTTTAGCAGCAAAGATGAAAAGGATTAAATCAATACTAACTACCTCCAAGAGCAAAATAGGTATGACAATTGGTAGTTGCAGTAAGCTTTTAAAATGTAGCCGTTTTCAATTATATTGCCAAAGGCAACAATAGTTGATAATCAGATTAATACCCTATGTGACCTAACTTTGAATAGCTAAAATAGGCTTTTGTTTCATTCCTGTCCTCACCAAGCACCACCATTAAACTTTTAAATATAGATTTCTTGAAGCCAAAATTACACAGTCCTCATGTAGCTAGAAAAATACATCATCCTATAGCTTATAAACTCATCATGCATGTAGTGTGAAACAAGCCATAGGCATTCTGCGGCATAGCTACAAATCTAATGCCTATTTTAAATATTGAAACCTTCTTATAGCACCTCCCAAGAAGCAAGATGGAAAAAGATACAAAGCAACAAAAACGAACCAAATAGAGCACAAAGTTGAAAACAGAACCTATAATGTTTTTGGTGAAGCAAGATCGCTTGTGAGCCTAGATGCTCCTACATCAACTAAGAAGGCCCATATTGTTGTGGAGGTGCATATTGTTGCTCAGGTGCATACTATTGTGGTGCATTGCAGTTTTGGTGCATATTACAGTTGTGTAGGCAAAGGTTACACAATTACATTAATGACCTACTTTCCCTAAGAATCATGTAGGCTCTACACAAGTCATGTGATGGTATCATGGCTTAGGCTTTCACAAACTTCACATCACTAGTTTTTTGTGACTTCTTTCATTTTCTATAACAAGCACATAAAGTGTCATAGAATGAGTGTAGGAAATGGAGCAATACTAGCTGCCCAAGCTCTCACCATTGGAGAATCAATTGGGGTGAGTCCCTCAAAACGACGTTTTGAACACCATAGCCTGCACTTAGCATATGGTGCTCTTGCCAACTGCTCCATGTGCATGGCCATATAACCCATCTTCTTTTTAAAACTTGTTGATCCATAACCATGTGGTTCCCTAATAGCTTCTAAGCATAGTGTGGTTTCTAATGCATCCTGCTAAGTTGCAAAATTGTGTTGTAACAACTCACATTGTACATGAGCAATTAAACCCCCTATAAACCATTCTCTCTTAAGGCAGGGTCAATACATTGGGTAATCTCCACAACCAACTCTTTAAAGTGTTGATCATATTTTTTTGACTGATTCCATTGGTTGTTTCTTCAACTCCTTTAGCACAGCTATATTTGGATGTTCCAACTCTAGGTACTCAAACAAACTATTGTAAAAATTAACCTTTACATCATTGAGATCAACCTTAATACCATCAAGATCATATTTGGTATACCAATATTGCATGTGTGCTTCAAAAGTAGCAACATATAAACTTATCTTACACATCATCTTTGACATTCTTGGTGCCAAGCTATTTCTTCTAGTGACAAGGGGCATCTTACTCCCCTATACATGTTTTACTTTGCTAAGCATTGGCTCCATAACCATTGTATGAGCCATATCATATTTATGTCTAGGTACTTGTTCAAGCAAATGTACAATTAGCTAGTCAAGATGTGTGGTAGAGAAAACTACAAACTATCTTATTCAAACCTAACTTTATCAAATGATTCAATCAAGTATTCAAACACCAGATCAACTACTCTTTGTATCTTATTTGACTTCAGTCTTAATATATTTCTTGCAAGTGGGACAGCTTCTTATTATTGAAATATGTACTAGATAGTAAATTTATGCTAGATGGTGGTGTAGGGGAAATGGCCAACTCATCCCCATCTAAGTTTGCATAAATCTCAGCATTTAACCATCGAAGTGCAAGCAGCATTCCTCCATACTCTTCTACTGCAACATACTCTCCTCTCTTGTGATTTTGTGTATCAACACATCCTTCTCTACATCACCTTCTTTGTGTGCATTGTGCCTACCTGCATCACCCCTTCTGCAAGGTCACAAGTGCATCTTCTCTTCTTTCCTTCCACTTCTCTCTATGCTCTAATTGTTCCTCTTGTGAACTATTTGCCTCCATGTCTACATTTTATTAGTCCTCGGCTATGAACCATTCACCCTTCTCCATGCATCCTTTTGCACAAGGGGTGACTACTCCATGGCAAGCGATTTGCCCAGCTTCTAAAGTAGCAATATCTTCACTCAAAAAGATATATGGCACAAAATTCTAGAAAGTGAGAAACTTTTGCAACACGTTGTTGACTATGTTGTATGTTAAAACAACAAATTGTATCAAGTAGCTATCAATAATGCATTTTACATGCATCCACCAAATGAGTCCAAACTGTATCCAATCATTGCAAGTGTACAAGCTTCTCATTCGTACACTCTACTTGACCTTGATGCTTTGTATTCCTCTACTTCACCCAAGCCACAAGCCAACCAATGATTTGTTCTAATAGTTTAGCCCAACATTTTTTATATGAGTAAGAAAACTCCTTAAGCCATTATCAGACTTTCTCAACTACAAGGATCTCTTTATGAACAAACTCATCCATGTTTTGTGTCCACTAGCAATTGATGTCAATAAGCACAATTTTCCAAACCATGTTTAATGGGAAATGCACAAAGTTTGAGAGGGTCCTAACAATGGAGCCAAAATGTTAGCCATTCTTCTATACATGCAATAACCAAAATCATAACACTATAGAGCTCACAAACATTAGCTTATCTCCCAATCTCACCAAAGGACACTAAGCTCTTCACCATCTACTATGACCTACGCATTACAATCTATAAGCTAAGGAACACACCAACATCACGTATACACTCTTCCAAAAAGAAGACAAAGCTCATCAAGTCACTATTCTATTCTCCTTTCCTATTATTATGTGGTACACATAGAATCTCTAATTGTCTGTCATGTCCCCTTTTCAAAACTATGGAAATAATTAAATAATAAAATTAAGTTGTTGAAAACATAACTTTATATTAAAAGAAAGCTTATATTTTATTATTTAAAAAGGTCGACATAAGTGAATGATTAAAGCCTTAAATGTTAGGAAAAACAACGCTTTATTATTTTATAACTTTGAGGGAAAAGTAAAATAATTAAATTAAATTAAATATTATTTTCCCTTGAAAAGTTATAAAAGGAAGTTTTGTCTCACGATAAGGATTGCTCATTTTATGAATTTCTTCTATAGAGAATGAGCGTGAGTTCTTCTCTTGCCTAAGAACAAAAACCCTTTGCCAAGATGGTTTTGGGGACAATACCCTTCAGGCCATTTGAGTGGTTTCATCTAGAGATCACTAGAGTGTTACATGCTTCTAGTTTCAATTGGGTGTTGTGTGAAGATTTCCAATTATTCAGCTTTTGGTTGTGGTATTCTAGATTTTGAATATTTTGTTCATTTCTAGTTGATTTTCTAGAATAATTTTGAAGGGCTTTTCCAATTCTTCTAATTTGATTAAGTTTCATGATATATGCAGTTAATGTGATTATTTCAAAAATTTGTGAGTCCTGAATATAAATATATATATATATGAGCTAAGTTGTCGGTTCGGATACGGGTTCAGATACGAGTACGGCTACGGGTACGCCGGTACGACAATTTTTTTCCCCTTGGATACGGGTACAGGTACAAGAGTACATATATATATATATATATTTATATATATATTTATTTACATATTTATTTATATATATACAAATATATATTTATATATATTTATTTTTATTTTATAATTTATATATATAAATAAAAATAATTAATAATAAATAATATTATAGTAAATTTAAAATATTAATAAGTTTAAATTTTATTTAAATATTTATATTTGTTAATGTTAAATATTAAAATAAAACAATACTATATTTTTTAAATTTATTTTAAATATTTGAATTTCTTAAATTTTATATATTAATAATTTAAATTTTAAATTAAATATTTTAAAATATTAAATTTTGATTTATTAAATGTTTAATAGTTTTTTTTTCAAATTTATAAAACATTGGGGGAGGAATAAGCCACCAAAATATACTGGACATGGCGCGCGACTGGATCTTTGTTTCAATATCGATCCTGGCACCTCCCGTGATTGGCATTTCTACTACAAATTCTATGTAATAGAAAGCTGAGAGCAAAGCAAAGACGCCTGCAACGAGGCCACTTCCCTATTTCTTCTGACCAGTCTCTGTCCATGCCTACCCACGCATTGGAATGGAAATCATCGATTCTAGAGAGTCAATAAAAAACTTAAATTTAAGAACACAGAAATTTTTGAACCCTGCATGTACCTAGGAAGGACCAGAACCGTACCCGTACCTGTCCTATACCCACACGGTTACAAGGGCCAAAACTGCCGAACCCGGTAATAGAGTATATGAGATATGAAATTTGATATTTCATGATGCTTTGATATTTTAATGGTCTAGCCATTTGATCCAAAGGTAAACCCTACAATATATATTGCATCTCACCTTTCAAAGGCTAATTCTAAAAGATTTCCCAACATTCACAACTAAATCCGAACCATCCAATTAAAGATTAAATCAACAGTAGTCAAC
The DNA here is from genome assembly GCA_007115665.2 of Sequoiadendron giganteum. Classification (NCBI taxonomy): domain Eukaryota; kingdom Viridiplantae; phylum Streptophyta; class Pinopsida; order Cupressales; family Cupressaceae; genus Sequoiadendron; species Sequoiadendron giganteum. Next base: position 342,498,467 of record CM021105.1, on the reverse strand, counting down.
CCTCAAATGTCTAGAAGTGAGTTTGGCCAACTCTAACCCTCTCAAACATTTTCCATTATCGGATTGACTCTCTCTCTTACAATAGTTGACCCTCAAATGTCAAAAAGTGAGTTTCTCTCTCTTGAGTTTGGCCAACTTTGACCCTCCCAAACATTTTCCGTCATTGGATTGACTCTCTCTCTTGCAATACCTGACCCTCAAATGTCTAAAAGTGAGTTTTACCCTCAAATGTCTAAAAGTGAGTCTCTCTCTTGAGTTTGGCCAACTCTAACCCTCCCAAACATTTTCCATCATCGGATTGACTCTCTCTTATAGTAGTTGACCCTCAAATGTCTAAAAGTGGCTCCCTTCCTCCCTCCCTCCCCGACGGACTCCACCGACCTAGAAGCGACCAACCCACCGACCAAAGGCGGGTATGGATGGTGGGGTTGGGACATAGGATGATGGGGTCGAGGCCCTGGGTGGTGGGGTTTCGAAGGGGGCTAGGAGAGGCACCAAGAGTAGTGCTAGATCCAATAGCATCCATTGCTAGAGAGTAATATTTTGATGTTCTTGATCGTGATAGGGATTATGAATTTATAGAGTGAGTGAGACCCTTGTAAGCAAGATTATGATTCAGATACTCGTGATCAAAGAGGGAGGGAGGGAGGGAGGGAGGGAGTCACTTTTAGACATTTGAGGGTCAACTACTGTAAGAGAGAGAGTCAATCCAATGATGGAAAATGTTTGGGAGAGTCAAAGTTGGCCAAACTCAAGAGAGAGAAACTCACTTTTAGACATTTGAGGGTAAATCTCACTTTCAAACATTTGAGGGTTAAGTACTGTAAGAAAGAGTCAATCCGATGATGGAAAATGTTTGGGAGGGTCAAAGTTGGCCAAACTCGAGAGAGAGAAACTCACTTTTAGACATTTGAGGGTCAACTATTGTAAGAGAGAGAGTCAATCCGATGATGGAAAATGTTTGGGAGGGTCAGAGTTGGCCAAACTCACTTCTAGACATTTGAGGATTTACTTTAACATCTAAGCATCTCACATTGTTTGGGGAGGAAGATTTCATTGCATGTTATTACTTCGTGGCTTTCACTTCCCAATTAATAATGCATACCCTATATAAAATTACCCTTTCAAATTTGGGGACAATTGTTACAGTGTCCCAAATGTGACCCACTAAGCTTTTAGGACTTCTCTTATCACCAGGGAATTTAAGGGGTTATAAGGGCCTCTTGCAAATTCAAGACAAAAAAGGGGATGAGCATAAGATTTCTACCATCACACTTCCTTTTGTCCCACGTCCTATTTCCTCACTCTATATCTCCCATCCAATTGAGTTTGACCACCATTGCTGCTTGATTGACCCTCTGTTTTATTTTGTTTGGGTTAGGGCTTTGAAGCCTATGGGTCTTCCAAGAAGAAAAATGAAACCTTGCTCCAAAAGACTGCTAATGAAATCTAAAAATGGAAGACCTAAAACCCTTACATGCTCTCCAAGCTGCCCCAACTCATGCAGCAGTAAAAGCTGCATTACCAACTACTGTATTCCACCTTCTAAGGTGCAAACCTATGCTCCACGGGGACGCGTCCCCTATGGTTTTTACCTGTTTCCCGTACCGGGTACGAAACGGGGACGCGGGTACGGCTAGGAAACGTACCCTGGCAGTACCCTTTTGCCCTCCAAGTGCCCGGTACTTCTAGGGGACGGTTTCCCAAAAAAAGGGGACTCGGGTACTTTTAGGGTACTTTTAGGGGACTTGGGTACTGCTAGAAGTACCCGGTACTGCCTGGCCATACCCCAACCGTACCGGGTACTTCTAGCAGTACTCTACGGCCCAGCCAAAAAAAAACGTTTTTTTTTTTAAAAAGTATTGAGTTTTTTTATAAAATAAAGCTATGGGTGGGCCCACAAGGGACGCCCCATCACACTTGACCTAATGTAAGTGACATTTAAGCTCCAAAATGAGAAAAAAGTTAACTCATTTTTACTTTTCCATTGTGAAGTGAAGGAAAGCAAAAGAGGAGCAGCTGAGTGAAGGAGAAAACAGCAGGTTGGAGAGGAGCTTAGGGCATCATTTCAGCATATTAGAGGTTGGAGAAGTTGGTGGCAGTACACAGTGCTTTGCAGCTACAGGATCGCCAGTCTAGTGAGTATCGTCAGACTCCAGCCTTACGATGGGATGTTAATCCTAAAGATGCTATGCAGATTGAGGATGAGGATGCACAGGAGGGATTGGTTGAGGTTCCATTGGCTAAGGCAGATCCTTCTATTGACATGGACACTGACACTGACTTAGACTCGAGCTCCGATGGCGATGACGAGGGCGATGCTGATTTAGACCTACCTTTTGCTGATTAGGGACATTGGACAGCGATATATTTTCTTAGTTTTATGTTTATCATATCATTTCATAGTTGAGACTTGGAGCCTTTGGGCATTTTGGTTATAATTATCAGACTCTTATATGATATGTATGCATATTGATAATGAAAAGCATTTGAATTCTGTTAATTTGTTTGTCGATTCTCATGTGAAATCTCAATTCAAGTCTAATGATATATAATAAGCTTATACAATGTCTAGAATGAATGCTTTATCAATGTTATGCTATGAACATTTGAAATTTCTCTATATTTTTAAAAATTTCCCTATTTTTTTATCAGCCGTCCCCTGCCGTCCCCTAAAAAATGACCCAAAAGTACCCCCGTACCAGAAACTCGTCCCGGCGTACTGGGTTCTCGCCGTCCCCAAAACCCCGTGGAGCATAGGTGCAAACACTTCTCCAACTGAAAATAAGTTGCTTTTATGTTGTTGAGCTGCTCTTCTACTGCACTGTGCTACTCTTCTCCCGTGTTGAGCTGCCCTCAGAATGCTGAATGACAAAATCATATATGGGCATGAAGGTTTAGACCTTAAGTAGAAGGTAGGGCAAAGCATTTACCAGTAAAAGTGTATGACAAAAACTACTTTTCTTTTCAATCTCTAATGTGATACTCCTTGGTGCATTCATGGATGTCTGTGCATCTCATGCTGGAGAATAGGCAAGGGAAATAGCCCTTAAACATCTGTAGGAAAGGAATAATGACCCATGTGTTTCAGGGATGGCTGGAAAAAGGTAGGGCCAAGCATTTACCAGTAAAAGCATATGAAAAAAAAGAAAAAATTATTTTCAATCTCTAATGTGATGACCCCTGGTGGATTCATGGATGTCTGAGCATCTCACACTGGAGAATAATCAAGGAAAATGACCCTCAAACATCTGTAAGAAAGGAATAATGTCCCCCTGTTGTTTCAGAGATGGCCGGAGACAGTACAAACATGTCTCATGACCTGGAAACACTGAACAAAACCATAAACGGGCATGAAGATATATGCATTGAGAAGAAGGTAGGACCAAGCATTGACCGATAAAAGTGTTTGAGAAAAAACCGTGTTTCCTTCAATCTCTAATGTGACGTACATGGTAGATCAAGGGATATCTGAACATCTCCCACTAGGAGAATAAGCAATGGAAGCCCTCAAACATCCCTAAGAAAGGAATTATGTCCCATTTTTGGGAGATGAATGTTTACAGTAGCAGTCTGTCCCTGAACCTGAAACACAGGGGACATAGAAATCAAATTGAGGAATCTCACTAAAACATCCCCTACAGAATATTGGTTCAGATAACTAATGCAAAAAAAATGATCATCTGTGCCATGACAATTAAGCTTATGGCTATATCAAAGAAGTATGAATCAAAATCACCAGTTCTCACTGCAAAAGTTACAATGCATGTTTACTTAAAGCAATGATATAATACATGACACATGTAATCAAGCATTTTAATGCAGATCTATATGTTAGTGTCTTCCAAAGGTGTTAAATGGTTTACTTAAATGTCATCAGTTAGTTCCACCGTTGATACACTTGAACAGTACTGCATTTAAAGAGTTATTACAGTTGTAAAGATGTACATATTTAGTTAAAAATTACTCTAGTAGAGAAAATAATCAACCAGAATGTATGTTGTGGCAAATCTATTCAATTGACCTGAGTTTTACTCCCAGACTACTTTCAATATGGAGCTGTATTTTCTTACTTTTCAACAATCAAGCGCAAGCATGTTACAGTATGGTGCTCATCTTCTGTAGGTAATCCTGAAATGGCCTTGATCGGGCCTGCACCTCATCAACCATGTTTCAAACTCATAGAAAGAGGTTTGCAGGAAATTATAAATAAACTTTCTATGAGCCCATAATTGCATCATCAAAGACTTCATTATGACATCATAACTCAAATGTAAATACTTATACCAAGTCTAGAAGAAAAAACCATGCAAAACAAAAATCCTACATAGAATTCAATAATGAATATCAAAAGCTTTCCAATGATATCTGATGTGTCTATTTTTTATCAAGACACCTAAAAATGGCATTTTGTATATATTTATTATTTTCCCCTTTTGCCTGGGCTAACTCACTAACAGCTCCTAACCTGTCAACCATGGCCAAATCATTATGAATAAACATCAGCATCACTATGTATTTACAAATGTATGCATATGTACCATTAACCTCATTTTATTGACAATTTAATAGTCTTCGACTCTTCTATCCTAAAGCAAGTGAGGAGACTTAAAACATAAAAGAGAATCTATATTGGCAACGATAAACTAGTGTGATGTCAGAAAATCTACTAACCTTTTTTTTATTTCCTCTAGGACATGTTCATTTCTGACATCAGCAAATGAGGTTATGAAATAAGAATACCAAAGTTTGAGTGCTGCTTGGCCCTACATGAAGACTTTGACTGTATTGCATGGTTCAAACAACGAGTTCTAGCTCTTAAGGATTTGAGAGTAATTGCAAATATAGAGTTTTCACAAAACTCAAATTTTAGGACCTACATGCAAAATTTTCAGAAATCATTTGCAAATCTGAAATACTTGCATTAAATTGTTTAGTGTAATTTTTTGCACTTTTTCCCGTTTTGTCATATGACCCTTCAAATTTGCACCTAAAGTTGTGCCTGCTCTCCAAAACTTCAAATTTTTAGGATTTAAAAAGGGAATATTCCCTCAACTATTCTGATTTTTCAGGCCTGTGGTGCCCGTGTGAAGCTCCACTTGCAGAGCAGGGATTTTAGGCAACAGCAATAATTTTGCAGCATGAAAGTAGTGAGTTGCTGGTATTGCATTTTGCAAGAGGTGCTGTCAAGAGGCAGTGGCTGAATGGTGATGGTGCAGGACAATGATTTGCATGATGATTATGTGTGTGGGCTTCGCATAGGCTGAGAGGCAAAAATTGGCAACCAGCACTCTCACCCTTTGAGGACTGATGACTCTTTGACAAAAGGTCACAATGGCATGCAGTCACAGGGCTAGCCCAGCTACCAAGGTGGGTGACATGACCCGAATCATTGGTTTTAGAAAGCACATAAACAATTCATTCCAGAAACTCAACACCAAAAAGCTGGGAAGTGACAAAAAACTGCCTCATTCAAGTGATCAACAAAGAAATAGGATAAATTCTGGCATTGCACAAGGTAATAATATTAAACAAGGTTGCAAGGTCCTGCACTAATATTTCAACATCTGGACATTTAATCCATGTCCATGACCCCCTAGCATACAAATAACATTTAACTTCTGATACTGATAATAAAAAAAGAATCTGGTATTTTACATAAATTCACTGCCATGTTCTAGATGAGATGGGTAAAAGTTCAAAATATTTTGGGTAACCAAAGGAAATGAATTGCTTATTAGTTATTATATAGGAATCAGAAAGAAAATAAAGTAAACAAACAATTGTCACATCAGCACTGTTGAAAATATGAAATGATTACAGCAAGAGCTAAGGAGCCACCATGACCATCTGAAAAACTATTTGGATTACTTATAGAGGATAGCGAAGCACTCAACTGAACGAAGAATATACCATACTCATGGGATACAAATGCCAAGTAAATAAAAAGTGTCTAAATCAATAAAGGAGTATTATTTAGAATACACTTATCCAAGGCCAATTATGTTATTCCAATGCAGGCCAGAGAAACAGTGATTGTTTTCTACAGTTTTTCCATTCAACATTATGCCATGTTGAACAATAGAAGCTGCATTGCATAAGAGGAGATTAAGAATGGGACTATTTAGAAATATAGTTGCTGCATTCATCAGAATCAAATAGAACATTTGATATTCTCCATAAAAGAAAAATATGCAAAACATTGTTGAGCAGCAAAAATCTGAAGGAACAATCATCACATGTAACTTGTAGAAAGTTGGAAGATAATTTCTGAAGCACTGTAGTTATTAATATGTTTTCCTTTTTCAAAGAAATTACAAACCATTATCTTCACAAGAGACAAAAGAGGTTTGAATTGTACCTCAAGAATTATATCTGCAGCAGTTTTTGGCGCTGATAAAGATTGATTATGATTCCATGATGACTTCAATCCATCAGGAGAAATAAGACCTTTGTCAAGATCAGCTGCACTGCCATCTCTAGAGAAAAATATCAAAATGGTTACACATATGAAGATATAGTCACTTCAAAATTCTAAACACATAACATTTACTCAAACAGAGGTTAACAATTTTACATAATTAATTTACTCTAGCTCACTACTAATGCATCTAATAGATGAATAATCCCTATAGAATGTGGCCAACAAAGATGTGGTGTAGAAGAACAATTATGTAGAAACATAATGAGAATCCCAACAAATTTTAATACTTGATTAATTTTGCTGAGGATTTTGTCTGTCCTCTTCTGCTCCTTGTTTAGTCTTCCTTCTACAGGAGTAACGAATTACTTTTTAATATCTTCTGGGAGTTGTATACTTCATGCCATGTAAATTTTATCATAGGAAGACACAAGTAATAATATCTCTTTTGCTTTCTAAGATAATTAAAACAGAAACAACTTCAACTTTGATCATTTCAACACAGTTGAGAAATAGTATCCCTATAACAAGTTTAGTAAGTATTTAGTATATAAATTGAAACACACAAATAATCAGTACTGTAATTGCTGTCTTTCAATAAGTATTTAATTTACAAGTTGAAACGAACAAACAATAGTTGATAAGTAGGAGGTTCAACAATAGTTGAATAGTTGTTCCAATTGTTGTCTGCATGCTCTTTGCAAGCTTTTCTACTATGAATTGGTTTGGCACTCCTTCTGTTTGTATTCATTGTCATTTGAAAATGAGTCTTATTCTCTTATTTTAGTCATTTGTCAACATCAAAGTAAATTTTTATTTTCCTTTCTAAAATGACTGAACCACAATAATCTCTTAATTATTTCATTGGTTGTACAAAAAAAAGTGTCTTGGACATTGAATTTATAAATCGAACCATGCAAATGGACATCATTGTGCCCATCAATAGAAAGAAAATACTACAAAATGGAACACAAAATCATTGTAGAGAAATGGAACAAAATGACCACTCCGCTGCATCTTCTTGCCTTTTCGTTGGGTTCCAAATATTATAGTTACTCAACTCCTTTTTGTGACAACAAGAGTTGCCCCATATAAAGATGTTGAAGTTGCTCAAGGATACAAGGCAGCACTTCGTAGACTCTTCACTGATCATGACAAATGGAATGCAATGAAGGTTGAGTTCATGGGTTTTGCATGCTCCAACGACTGTGGTCATGATGCTCTTCAAGACAAGTATATGGTCGATGTTCATAGTTGGTGGTAATTCCGTGGCCAATCATACATGTACCTACAACCTCTTGCAATCAAAATTCTATAGCAAGTTCTATTAAAAAAAACTTTTATCTTTTAACTTTTATTTTTATTTCAATTTTTTAAATTATATCTTTTAATTGTGTAACTCGTAACTCTCTAATTTGGTCTTAATAGGTCGCTAGTTCATCTTCATCTAAGAGGAATTGGAGCACATACTCCTTCATCCACTCAATAAAGTGCAATGGACTACAATCAAAAAAGGCAGAGGACTTGGTGTATATACATTCAAAATTGTGGCTCCTTACACACAAACAAAGTGACTACAAAGAAGGGGACACAAGGAAGTAGGATATCGAGCCAAAGCGTATTGACTTGGATGCTTCAATTGTCCACTTTGCTGCACTTGATATTGATGATGATTATGAGCCAACTAGTGAGAATGAGAGTGCTAGTGTCAGTGCTAGTGGTTACTATTTGTGGTTCTTCTAGTTTACCACTACATACATCATCTAATATGGATGGTGATGATGATATTTTTTATGACCCATATGACATTTGATCAATGATGGCTGATTGTTGATACTTGACATTATTATTTTTTATCTTTAATCTATATCATGACATTCAAGTTTGACTATTATTTGACTATTAATATGGTGGTGTAATTTGCTCTATTACTTGACTATTAATATGGCAATGTATTTTAAATTCAATTATTGCTGCAAATATGTATATATTTCTGATTTTTATATGTTTTTGTATCAATGAACCCGACCCCAAAAAAGGATTTGACCGAACCCTCAAACCCGAACCCAAACCTGAACCCAAACTGGTAACTTAGGTATAACTCCTTTACCAATGGCAAGTTTAACCAACAAAAGCTACATAATATACAAGGAGACAAGAAGAAAAATCCTCGATGGAAGAAAAACTCTCACGAGCAAACAAGGAAATGTTCCCTTCTAGAGAATGTGACGACTTTCTATATTTTGAATAAACAAAAATATCCTCTTCAAAACATTTGTTGTAGTATGTTGATTATAGTGCCTCCTAGGACATGACTGGTGAGAAAGAGTGGTTTGTCAACTTGACCACTTCTACTTCATATGGACAAATTCCACTAGGCGACAATAATATAGAGTCCAAGGCATTGGTGATATTTCTCTACCACTCCAAACCCACAATGTGGACTTACAAACGTTTTGTATGTCCTAGGCCTCAAGAAGAACCTTTTGTCAATAAGTTAATCCCTTGACCACAACTTGCAAGTTTATTTTATTTAGGGTGGTAAAAAGCTTTGTTTGATTCAAGAAAAGTCTCAAGATCTAGAAGTTGTTGCTCGTGCCTCAAGGATTGGAAAGATATTTCAATTCATTGATGTTGCACATGCCGATCAAACCCTAAAAATGAAGGCACATTCATCCACAATGCTTTGGCATCAAGTATTTGGTCATCTCAATATAAGTTATCTTTTTGCGTTGAGTAGGTATGCAATGATCCAAGGACTTTTCCCCATCAAGAAAACAAAAGATCTTTGCTCCAATTGTCTTGTTGAGAAACAATATAGGGTTCCCTTTCCTATTTGAACCCACATTCCTTTAGATATAGCTTTTTCAATCTATCCAAACCAATGATGCCCAATCATAATAATTCCTTATACTTTGAACTCTTTGTGGATGATACATAAGTAAAATGTGGGTATATTGCTTCACTAAAAATATTAGCGAATTGTCAAACTCAATGTTTCAAGCCCTCATTGAAAGCTCAATTGCCCATCCTCTCAAGGCCATCCACTCAGATCAATGGAAAATTCATCAGCAATGAGTTTCCAAAGTATCTGAAGGAGCGTGGGATTCAACAATAGCTAACCACCTCATATATGCTTCAACAAAAGAGCATTTGAGAGAGGCATAACTATATGACCATGGAATTGGTACGACTATGTAGCATGTTGAAATATGCAAATCTACTTATTGCATTCTAAGAAAAAGCGGTTCACATGAATGTATTTGCTAAATAGAGCACCTAAAAAAGTGCTTGATGGCATCACCCTTGAAGAAGCATGGACCAAGAAAAATCTCTCTAAGTCACATCTCAAAGGTGTTTGGGTGTGCCACATTCATACACATCCCCAAGGTGCAGAGTAAGAAGTTGGATGAGAAGTCCTTCAAGTGCATCTTTCCTAGATACAACTTAGAGTGGAAGGGGTATTTGCTCATAGATCCAACCATAAAGAAATTGCACATCAACAAAGATGTTAGTCTTTGATGACGATAGTGGTTGCAACAAACCTTTCTCACCATCTATTACTTCTAAACAAACACCAAAAAAATTGACGATGAAGAAAAAGTAGTGAGGATATCAAACATGCACAAGTAGAAGATGACGTGTACCTAGAACAATTGTAATCTCATCCTCCACTCTTATCCTCAATATAGCCAAGCGGTATATTAGTACCTAAAATGGTAGGCAAAACTCTTGATGTGTCTACTTCAAGACCAAGGACTCACAACAAGGCTTGTGAGGAAGTTAATTTGGCTCTAATGTGCATAGTGATGCAAAATTCAAAACTAGAAATAGTAAAGCAAGCTCTTGAGTTGAAGTCATGGAAAGACGCCATCAATGTTCAATACTAGGCGTTGATGAAAAATAACACATGGGAACTTGTTGATCTTCCAGTAGGGAAAATATGGTGTAATGACCCGCTTTATGCCCTAAATCGCATTATTCTGAAGATGGCCGACTCATATCTATTGCAACGATGATTATGAGATTTATTATATTGTGAATACAGGCCGACTCCCTTTTTATTGGTATCTTTAAAACAGAAGTAATCTTGGTCGACCATACTTGGCACCTAAGACAAAGATACATATATTAATCGCCCTAGTTAAAGAGGCTAATGCCTAATTAATATGTAGCGACTAATATTGGGAATGCATCGATAAACTAAAAAGTTGTGATTAATTAAGTTTATAAAAAGAGATGACTTGCTAAGGAGGATCACTACTTTTGAATAGCCGCCACATTCCATAAGGGTCACCTCTATTCATAAAGAGGTGCGACGAGGTATATAAGCAGGAAAATAGGATGATACAAGTCATCAAGGGGGATGTAACATAAGGAGATTTAATGCAAATACATGAACAGCAAATGAGGACAGAAATGCGAGGAGTGTTTTTTTGAGGATAGCAGCAGATATATCAATATGATATAATCAGATTTGGAAGAAGAAATATGTGTGAAGAAAAAGATGGTTAAATGAGAGATATATGAAGATAAATGAGCAATCAATAATAAGGAAAGTAAGTTTAATATAATTAAATGTACATACATACATACATACATACATATATATATATATATACACATACATATATATATACACATACGTATATACACACACACACACACACACACACACACATATATATATATATACATATACACATATATATAAGTTCATATAAAGTAATTATATATATATACACGATTATGCAATAATAATGCTTGCAGCAATTATTGAGCCTTACAAGTAATTATGATTCCTTAATATAAATATGGATAAGAGATACTTATAAAGCAATCATATTAGGGTTGGCAAGGAGACATGTTAAGGAAGGGCAGTATAGGAATTGTCTTGGTTGGATGTTCCTTTTTTGATGCCCTATCATGCGTTCTCTCCCATCCCTACCATGATTGGTTATTGGAAAAGAGTCTGTAGATTGGATTCAAGTTTAAGTCGTTATTCATTATTCATAAATGTTAATATGTCATTTATTCTTACGTTCAATATCTATTATATAATTTAATATGGAATATCATCTGTAAAACAGTTTTATGTTATGTAATTGTCCCTTAAGACAAATCCAGGCATACTCCAAGTAGGGGACATTACATATGACTGTTCAAAATAAGTACAAAACATATGGTAGCATTGAAAAATATAAGGTTTGAATTGTGGCTAAAGCCTATGCTCAAAAGGAAGGCATTGACTATAAAGAAACTCTTTCCCCCACTACAAAGATCGAGATCATCAAAAAGATTCTAGCTATGGCAGCTAAATTTGGTTGGCAAGTGCATCAAATGGATGTGAAATGTTTTCTGATATAGAGATCTCAAGTCTTGTATATCAAGATCAATGAGCATCTCCTTGTATATGAGGTGTGGTAGCATTCATCATATACATTATAGAACCATATTATGAAAATTTAGAGCTAATAATGTCTAATTATTACAATTTGAATCAACATACAAATTAAGAAACTTTCAATGTCTAATCATTTCAATTTCAGTTCCCATTACCAATCTGCATATATAATAGAACAAAATAAAAAGACTGAAAGGCTACAAGCACAAAATGACAAAATGTATACAAGGAGACAATCAAAATCAAACTTTGAATATGATTCACTACCAATATTAGAGGCTACCCCATCTAATGGAACACCCATCAATTCCACCTATGTCTCCTCGTCAATCTATGTGGCATCTTCAAGATCAACATCTCACTGCTAAGTTGGAGATTGTCAATACTTAGGAGTTAGTCAATCCTAAAATTGCAAGTCACTATGCATAGCCACCAACTTCTCCACTTGTCAATAGGTAAGCCTATTCCTCTTCATAGAGTAGATGAAGTTGTATGCAAACCAATTCCTCTCTAGAGCACAAAAACTAGCAACCTATCAAAAGTGGCAAACGGCAAGCATCTTCAACTTTGGTGTACACTTGCCATTTCATGTCCACCATTCAACAAAGATGAATTGAGCTAATGTAGCTCTATTGATTCTCACCTCTACTTTGTTAAACATTGGACCAGAATGATTAACAAAAGCAAGTGATTGTGTTCAAAATAAAGTTGCCTCAACTAAATAAATCTTTCGAAGGACATTCAATAACCCTTCTTTCACCTCCTCATCTTCAAAATAAGGCACTCTCCTAGTCCTTGGTGCATACCATTTGTGATTTAGAGCAAAAAGTGCCATATGAAATAGGGTGTTCATATTATTCCATCATCGTGTCATAATAAGCCTAATATACTCCTCGTATAACCCCAAATTCATATCCATGTTATGAATTACTTGCTTCATCTACCAAGCATGTTGTCAAACATCAACAAAACTAATGATATCTGCAATAGATGACATGAAGGAACATACATATCTACAAACAAAATTTCAAAAAAAGAGTTAAGATTAAAAATTTATAAGACTCAAATAATAGAGTGAATGCTAATATAAAGAACAAATAGGATTATCAAATAACAAACATTAATAGCTTAAATGTAATAATGAAAAATCAAAATTCACTTACCTCAAAGTGAACCACCAATCATCATCAAAAGTCTTTTGTCTCAACAACTTCTGCCTTATTAGTTTTTGCATCAAACCATCTACACCACTCTAGATTAACCAACATCAACTATAGAGGTTCCTACACCACAAGCATTCTCTCTAACAGAATGAAGTAACTAGAAAATTTAGTCTCCATTGGTTTGAGGAATTTCTTCCTCAAAAAAGTCTTGAGTAGAGCAAGTGTGGTGGTGTGGTTCCAAATGAAAATTTGAATATCTCTAGCTTTTGCACCACTCCCTTTACCCAATCTATCTTCTCTATGTGTTTCAATGCATTGTTCAACGCACAACACATGGTGGCTACAAGATGTGTTTGTAAGCATCCTCCACAATCATGCCAACTAATTCCCACACGCATGCTAAATCAATAACCACCTATACAATATTTGAGGCCTCAACCTCCTCTATGGCCTCTTTCAAAATCTAAAAATGAAAGTTTGCAACTTTCCACATCCCTAAACAATCAACAACTCTAAGGAAATAAGAGTTAACTACACATGTGACTATGATGTAGATGAGTGGCCAATATCAAATATCAGTCAACCCACACATGATAATAGAGCAGCCCTTTCTCAACCAAGTTTGTCTTATCTCCTCCATCACCAAATTCGCCTTAGAATATCTTTTATCAAGGAGGCTAGTGCATAGTTTATGTCCTCTTGGGGAGTAAATGAGAGACCAACAGAAATTGCATCTTTGAACATTTGTTTGAAATAGGAAAAAATTGCCACATGAAATGGGATAACAAGAGCAAAGAAAAATTTGATAATGGAAGATCCTACCACTTCTTGTGATTGCATATTGAAGATTTCTACAACTGTCCTCAGCCTCTCACTACAACTAGTCTCCATCTTTCCGCTTGTAGAAGCATCACTAATACCACCACCAACCATGGATGGCATAGCAGATTGTGTAGACTCTATTAGCATTGACATACCCTTAGACCTTACTTCACCCTCCATAAAATATCTATTAACCTTTGTCTTTTCAGTTGTATTTATTGGTGGACAAAGCTTAATCCCCTATCCTATAATGCCCAAGAGGTGACTATATAACCTAATGTAACTCTCTTGAAAATCTGTGTTGCAAATATGACACAACCAAACTCCACGATCACCGCTCCCTCCCCACCCAAACAAAAAGCCTTTGTCTACAGCTATTACAAATTGCAAAAGAGGTTTAAAGGGTTTGAAATGCCCCTTTTCATTACATTTCAAGAGGACAAAAGGGCACTCGAACAAATTATGTGGTTGTCCTACATCACCCACACCACTTCCACACCCTAATGAACCCCTAGCTAAAACCCTTCTTTGTTCCATGCCAACTATTTCATGTTCACTCTCACTGCTGTTCATGTTGTTTAGTGTTTTGTCAATAAAATGGAGTGCATCTTGCAAGTGCAAAGTGAAAATGAAAAAAAAAAAGGAAAATCAAAAAACTTAACTTTGAAACTTTAAAAAAACACTTAACAGCAGTTGCCTCTGCCCTCATCCTCAGACATTCACTAATGCAGCTGCCTGCACCCTGCTTCCCTCATTTTGGTCACCAACTATTTCATGTTCACTCTCACTGCTGTTCATATTGTTTAGTGTTTTGTCAATAAAATGGAGTGCATCTTGCAAGTGCAAAGTGAAAATCAAAAAAAAAAAAAGGAAAATCAATAAAAATAACTTTGAAACTTTAAAAAAACACTTAACAGCAGTTGCCTCTGCCCTCATCCTCAGACATTCACTAATGCAGCTGCCTGCACCCTGCTTCCCTCATTTTGGTCACCACCCTGCCCTTCAAGATTAATCATTGAGATGAAGAAAGGGATTGAAATGAATAATAAGGTTGTGTTTAAGGCATTTAGGTTGACTATTGTGTGGAGCCCCACAATAAAACATGCCTTTTTAAATTTTTTATTCAAAGTAGGAAATAATTCCTCTTTTTGAAGGTGGGGAGGACATCATTGACATCCCCAAGACAGTCATCCATGGTCAGGGGACATCCATCTCACAGATGGCCTGCCATACCCTACATCTCCTGTGCATTTATGGGATGTTTCCAAGCAAAGGCGATGATTAGGGGACAGCAGGGGGTATGTTTCCAAGGCATCCCCACATCTCCAAAATGAGGACACCTACAAAAGGTCAAGGGACACACCGCCATGTACCCTTGTTAAATTCTAGTTAATACTCCTATGGCTTTGACCCTTGCTCTAGCTTTTCAAAACAAAAAAATATAGTTTGTTATTTGGGGCTGTGCTGGATGGAAAAGCAATGTTTTTTCCCTTTATTTGGCTTGAAATAACAAAAATCGACATTTTTCCCCTTTTTTTTTTTCAGGACTTTTTAGTTTCCCAATTTAATCCTAAGTAATTGAATTCCATTTATTATATTTTTGGTTTCCCCAGTAAATCCCAATTTAACATAATGCAACTATGATTAAAACTACTGAACTATAGTCTCTATCTCATTAAAAAAAATACTTATAAAAATAATTTCTTATATTTCTTTTAGGCCGGTTTGTCCCCAAAATTTGGGGGATCTCTCTAATCAATCCTTAAGCATATCCACTCTCCACACACCCCTTAAAGCATAGTGAGGCATTGACATTATTGAACCTCTATGGTTAACCTAAAAGAGAATTAAGCTATGCATACAGTTGCTCTTTAGTGGCTGATAAATAGTGTTTGCATTTTAGAAAGAATATAATATCTCAAAATACCACACCTGAATTATGACTAAATTCTGAATATAAAAGCTCCATCTTGGGAGGAAACCATCCAACAAGAGTTTGGATTTCTGCCACCATTAAGACTGGTTCTTGTATGGTATATAAGCAATATGTGTAATGCAGGTTGAAGCAGTGAAACAATAAATTATAAAGCATGTATTAGCATTCTGTAGACAAAACTATTTGATGACAAAGTAAATGTGCCACGATTTTGTCCATACCACTGTTTATTTTCATTATACATGTCCATGTCACTGTTTATTTTAACCATACAGACTGGTTTGTGCTAGCTGTAGTAAAATACTGTGTGACATGTTAGGTCAAGGAAATCCATCCTACTTGTGTGAAACCTACTCAAAGAATGTGAACTCTTTGGATTGGACACATATCTATTTATATATCCCACTTAAGCATTTTGATTTATGTGTATCCAAGAGAGTTACTGGCGTACACTTTTTACCTTTGACAGTTTGACACTTACATTGTATTTGGCACTTACAATATGTGTTAGAATCTTGAATTTTAAAATCTATTTAGCACTTACAATTTTATCTGTGCCAATGTTTATTTTAACCAGGCAAACTCAATTGTGCTACCTATAGTAAAATACTGTGTGACATGTTACGTCAAGGAAATCCATCCTATTTTGTGAAACCTACTTGATGGATGTGAACACTTTGAATTGGACATATATCTATTTATATCCAATTTAAATTTTTATGTATGTCCAGGAAAGTTACTGGTGTACTTTTTACCTTTGACAGTTTGACACTTATATGGTATATGGCATTTACAATATGAATTTTAAATCTATTTAGTCTTTAGCTTATTGACTCTGGATATGCTTTCTATTTTCATCTATTAATATTTCATCGTTGATTTTTGATATTTCATGTCTTTATAATTTATCACATTTGATATTGGATTAAGAACGCTCATATTAACGAAAGGGAACTGTAGGAATATGTTGAATAGTAGATATTTTACAATATCTATAGGAGTTTGAAATTTGTAGATGCTGATTGGATTGTGAAACAGAATGCGAATTGACGCACCATGCCACTGTACTGATAACAAACCAATGCATCAATACAAGTAACAGTACCTGTGCTTGTACCATGCAACATAGAGTCTTAACAATGAGTAGATTTATTAGTGAACACCTCCGCCCTCCCTAATTGAAGATTCCCCTTGACCCTTTACTGAAAGTTAAAATGGATATTCTCAAATGATAAAAGGCAAGTTTATTTAAATTCCAACATCATTTCTGTTTGCTTCTCTCACATTTGTTTTCATGTGAAGTAATACGTCCAAGTAGAATGAAGACCCCAACACATGCATGAACTATACACAATTACCTTCACAGGCATGAGAACTACAGAATATATGAAAGCAAAATCAATACCAACAGCCCAAGTCATTCCAAAACTCTTCATAGGTTTTCTATACATAAAGGCAACAGGCAGCCTACTGTCAAAAAAACATGTAATTTAGCATTATAAAGTCCTTATTAAAATGCCAAAACATAGAAACCATAAAAAAGATTGAAAACAAACATACATGCTCAAGTTGTCTGCATCAGATATGTTGCTAAGCCAATCTATATCGAATCCATGATGAATAGGATTTGAAAACGCCATGACAGTGGAACTTCCATTATTGGCTGTTATCATCTTATGTGATATATTACAGTGTGAAGAAGCAAATCCTGTTGTGCAAATTTCGTTGTCAGCTTGAGAAACTCTTATTTTCCCACATAACTCCAAACTTCTGCCCTCAAGAGACTTTGAAATCATAGTGGAAGCATTAAAGCTGCCAGCTCTTAATGAGTTGTCCAGGTTTGTTGGACACAACTGCTGACCGTTCAAATTCTGCTCAACAAGGACTCCAAAGCTTTGCATCTGCAAAAGTAGAAGGCTGTTGAATTCCATAAGAAGATTCAAAAGAAATATACTGCATTGTCTACACACGGGCAATACTCTAACTGTAATGTACAAATTTTTAGAAAGAAGACATGGCAAATAACCTGATAAACTTTTCTCAAATAAAATTTTCACATTTTGGAGCTACCAAGAATAGATATATGCATGGATACAAAGAACTGAGAATTCATAATTTTAACACTACCATAACAACTTAAAACATCATATGCAATAGTTCAAACATCCAGTATTCCATGGTCTACCATACCAAAAACGTTTGGGATGCATAAACACATTGCAAATACAACAATCCAAAGCAAATCGAGATAGAGTTGACAGAAAAGAAAAGATGAAAAGCAAGTGTCAGCATATCCAACAGAATAAAAGTTGCAAAAAATGTCACTGTTTTACGGCATGGTAAAACCATGCTATCCTGCAAACTAATGGAAGTAACTTGTTCATCTCCAATTAGATAAACCAAGGATAAATAAAACAATATAGGTCACTTACATTATGCAGTTTTGCTCCATGTTCAGTCTTGTTCATAGCATCTACATTCCTTGAAGTACAATCTCTATTCAAAGCTTTAGAGCCAGTCGCGTCTAGTCCTCTACTATTATTCCGAACTTCACCTTCAGAGCCACCAATATCTTTCTTGGCAGATGTGCTACTTTTATAACCAGTATCAGCTTCTTTTCTGGGATCAGATGCATATTCCAATTGTTTTTCCATAGACTTTACAGTTGCTGAATGTTTAGATTTTAAGCAATACTGAGGGGAGACCAGAATTGACCTTTTATTTTGGCATTGTCCAGCTCCAGTCACACCATCCTTTGTACAGCAGGCACATGACATATCATCAGGAGAGCTCAACAAGTCATATTGTTTTTTAACCAAAGAACCAGGTGTAAAAGTTTTATCTTGACCTTTCATTCTATCATCTGTTTTCTCAACCCGATTTGTTTGTACAGGAGTTGAAGCATCACGTGGTCGTTTTCTCAGAATTGAGGGGGTATTTGTAAAACTTTTTGCAGCACTTTTTAAAATAGATTCAGGGCTCTTCTCAGTAAAAGTGGATGCCCAAGGGTAGCAAGGAGGAGTGAAACAATTAACTGAGGACATTATCATTTGACGCACACCAAGAGGACTGTATGCTTGTTGAAGATAGCCACAAGAATTTACAAGATCACAATTAACAAATGGTATTTCCCAATTTGAAAGACGGGGTGGCTCATAAAACAAAGCCTCACAATTTGGATTTTGAGATGGAGTGTCAGGATTTCCAGCCTTCATGTCTAAACCAATCTTGACATTTACATTAGATGTCACAGATTGCACAGCTGAACCAGATATTTCACCCTCATTATCACGCTTAAAATCCTGACCAGGAGGCAAGCAAACTTGTAAAAGTTCATTACTGTGCCCAATCTCATAAGAATCAGAAATATAGTTATCAAGTGTAGAAATGGGCTTTTCAGGTGAGCAAACTGCTGTTTTATTACCAGTGAGACAGGTGAGATGTGTATGAGGACTTGTAGAACCAAGTGGTGACCATGAAGCTGAGAATGCTGGTGCACACACTGTTGTGGAGCCCATAGCCACATCACTAGAGCTTGAAAACTGATTTGTGTATGAAAGTGAAGATGATGATTTGTTCTCTACATCATAGTTGTGTGCTTCCAGCTGAAAGTCCATGGTGGTAGATGCAACACAATTCGTTATATTAGCAGTATTAGAAACTTCTCCAGGACTTCCAACAGAGAAAATATTACTTGTAATAACAGAATCCAAATAATCATTCAGTTGATATGAAGGCACAGGCATTGCAACTTCACATCTTCCAACATCAGAAAATTCTGTCATTTCATTTCTTGTTACAAAAGCACCTCCATTTGTCTGAAAGCAATGTGGGTAAGAATGGTTAGCTAAATCCTTCACTTCACCAACCAAACTCTTGTGGTTTGTTGATTTTTGCATATTTGAATTTTCTTTGCTAGGCTGCAGGGAACTTGTAGAAGCCATCTCCATTGAACCTGATTGATTACCACTTCTAGAAACAGATTCTTGACTACATGCAAACAGCTGATCATTCACTGTTCCTGCGAAAGCTGCATCAATGGATGTTTCTGTGGCTGTACTAAACACAGGTAACATGTTTGGCTGGACACCAGGCAAATCTGGCAAATCTGGCAAATGGACTGGAAGCCCTGCTGCCAAATATGAGTCTAGCTTCTTCTTTATTGAACTATTCCAGTGATTCTTTATTGCATTGTCTGTCCTGATAACATAAATGCTTTGCTAAGTTAGGCAGCCCCATTTAAGCATAATATACGATAAAATTGATAAATACACCATGATATGTGTTGCACTCCATTATGAGTTGGGCTATTTCAATCAAATCAATTAGACCTTTAAACATGTTTCCATCACGTTAAAATGAATAACATTCAAAAAAAACAATGGACTGATTTAACTTTCCAGTTTTGGTTCAGAAGCATCTACTAGTATACTAGGACATCTCATCTTTTATTTGTATTTGCAAATAAACTTAACACAGACTCAAAAATATTTGTGGCTGGTTTCATGGTAATGTGAATTATTATAAATTTAAAGCTTAAACCTGTGAGGTAACACCCGACTAAACCATTGACATCTATGCAATGTGGATAAACAAAAGGGGCTTGGGGCCAGGGAAAATCTTTAAAAGGTAGAACTTTTGTACATGTATAGAATGATTGAGCAATCTTTTCCACTAAAATAAGAAACGTATGAGCAAGATATTTTTGATAAAAATTGAGATCTGTATATCTTTGAAATAGGAAAGATTACATAAAAGAGATCCCAAATCTTTTAGATTTTTTAAATTTTTGAAATGACGGCACCTAAATAAATAAAATTAGAAGTTTTTCCAGATTACAATATTGCTGCGTACAGCAAAGAGTCTTATAATGTCAAGAGTTTAAGCATATAGACTCAATAAAACATAAGTATACCAAATATATACATCTAGGAAATAGCTGGCCACGAACAGTCCTAATCTCAAACATCTAGTTATTAACATTGGGTTTTTTCAGCATTCTCCATGTTAGGATTAGGCATTCTACCACCTTGCAAAGTCTTGGGAACAATTATAAATATTTAATATTTCAAATGTTGTGATGTTGGGCCCTCTTAAAATGGGCCGCCACACATGGAGAGAATCTCAAGATTCCATGTAAGACATACCCCAGCACTTGTAATGTCCCCTATTTGGGATATTCCTAGATTTTTTCCTAAAACCACAATTTCAATCAAAATAAGAAATGTAATACATTTAAGATTATAAATTTACCAATTGAAATGCCCTTTATAAGATATAAATCCTGGTTTAGGTCCTCCAACAATGTTAGTTTCCAACATAATCCATGAGGACAACTATTATCCATAAGAGTTAGAAATTGATAGTATTCATAATCATCCTAACATATTCCTATAGTAACCATATTAGGGATTTGGTAGAAACCTCACAAACCGCCGTCTCAAGGATAGTTATCCTTGTACTACGAGAGCATGGAAGGTTGGCCGCCCTTCCATCCCTCAGTCCATCTTGGAGGCTGGCCGTCCTCCATGATGAAGCCCAGGAGCACTAATAAGCCTCCCAGCCCATGAGGCCTAACCCCCTATGGGTGGCGTCTAAGTTACCGGGTTCTTCTACTTTACCCCTAGTTTTGGTCCTGGATCGCTCCTAGTTCAGTTCGCCTGTGGGTTCGACCAAGGTCCTTCATTTTTGGGTCTGGTTGGCCCAGGCAGAACCCAAGAGAACTCGGGCAGAACCCAAACAGAACCCAGGCGAACCAAGACAGAACCCACATGCCTAGGCATCCAAAAAGTGGTTTTTTGAGCATTTTTTTAATATTTTATGGAGTTTGACTTTGACCCACGCCTAAGAGAACCCTAAAAGGGACCTCTAAATCACTCTAAACACCTTAACTACCTCATTCTTATTCATTTGTTTTGCAAACAAGCATTTTCATTCCAAGAGGTTGAGCTTCAATTTTTGCTTGTTGGATTGAAAGCGGACTGTGACACAACTTTCTTTTTTCAAAAATTGTTCTGCATCATTGTGGAGCTATATTAAGCTACCACTCTCAAGACCAATGTAACAATGATACAAAATAATGTTTGAGACTGCAAAAAGACATCAAAATGGCTAGTGTACTAAACAAATTCTTATGAGTTTTGAAGAATGCTGATAACTCTACTCAGTTGGCTTCTTTTTTCAAAATCATACAAATTGAACCCTTTTATCAATAGACTTTGTATATCAAGCTACCACAATTCAAGTTTCAACGATGAATATTTATCATGCATGTTTTAAATGACATTCAAGTTTATGGTGGGTTTGTTGTTTATATGATGTTATGTGATATTCTAATCCTAATTCATGCTTCTAGGCTGCATATATATATATATATTTTACATGTTTTTTGTACTAACGAACCCAAAACGAACCGAACCCACCCCCCAAAAAATTTAGCCGAACCGGCGAACCGAACCCCCAAACCCGAACCCGAACCCAAACCCAAATCAATAACTTAGGGTGGCGTGCTTGATAAGAGCATGAAGACTACCTCCCTTCCACCAAGCCCAAGAGCACACATGTTAGAATATTTTGTCGTTGATGTCAAGGCATTTGGTTGTTTGAGCTACCTGTTTGTGTTCTTGAGCTGCTTGAGCTACTTGCCTGTGTGTTGAGCTGCTTGGTTGCTTGCTCGAGCTACCTGGCTGGTTGCCTGAGCTAGCTGGTTGCCTAGTTGAGCTGGTTGGTTGTCTGCATCAGCTGTTTGCTTGTCTTCTTCGTCAGCATATGTGCCATGTCAAGTGCCTAATCAAATTTCCTTTGAATGGTCAAATGAGCTTGACTTTGAAATAAACAAAGAGAATATTGCTATATCATATTTGTTAATGTTCTCGGTTTCATGATGGCGGTGAATATTTCATCGGCTTATTCATTATGGGGCAACTTCATTCCATGCTTCGATATGCTTCAGGTTTTGAGTTTAATACTGTGGACGCGTGTTCAATAAGACGGCTTTGTTTTATGACAATTTCTTCATGCAGCGATGGTGTAAGGGATGCCTGTTGACTTTGATATGGGTGGCTAATATTCTCATTATATAGTGCAAATTCTAGAAACAATGGTGGTGTAAAAAATGCTTTGATTATTAAATTGAGACGGCTTCTTTATGAGCAACGTCTTGGCTCCTATTAGAGATGGTTTCCTTTTAATATTGGCTGGTTTATTAAAAGCGCATTCCTTAAAAAGGTTTTGTAACGCCTCTTCTCTATTTTGAATGGGTCGGCTTCAGGGGTTGTCGACAGTGTGGCGGCTAATGAAGGCGTGTTTATTTTTGATGGCATATGTAGAGTGATGATTATGGATGATTTATTTTTTTTTGGAGTCGTGAAAAAGGAATGATTCGTCTCTATTATCACTTATAAGCTGCAATGAAAAATTAGCGACATACCTTCATCGTGATGTGTGGTGTATGACTTAGAAAAATAAGTTTGATGCTGCGATGTCGTGAGACAAGTTGAGAAGAACGGAAATTTCTTGAGAGTTTCAGTAGCATATGATATATCATTCATGTTGGATATATGCTATTGACTCCTCTATTATTCCTGTGCGTGCCAAAATGATATCGAGCTGACAAGAGAATGAATGAAGACATTTTGAGGCGTCTGCAGTTGAGAGTAGCAGAGAAGTCTTCTTGGTGTCTATCGTGGGAAAAAGGAGTCTACCTGTACGTTATCTAGAGTTGACTTTGTGTGTGTATTGCAGGAGGCTTGGAGCAATGTGACATTCGTAAATCTGAATGTGAATCGAGTCTCAGACGAATATGAGAATGCGTTAAAAATATGGTATCGCATTATTGAGGGGGTCACAGAGATAATGTTTTGTGTGCTTCAGTGTTGAAGAGAGAGCAGTCTAATGTGGAGTTGCATAGAAATTAATTTGAACCTGTTCGTATTTCTGATCATGGTTAGCGGGTGAGCTGAGGACGTGAATATAATAGGTAACTGTATGCTGGGCAGAATTAGTGGTTTTGAAGGATGAATTAATGACTGCTTCTACTATTTGTTTACTCTCTGTTTTTTGTGCTGAGAGAGTCGACTGCTTTTATAGAAATGTTTCTGTGGTATTCAAGATTATTGCAGACCTTGTAATCGCTATGGTGCTCAGAAAAGTTATGTTTGGTTGGACGCATCAATACCATTCTCTATGTGCATGGACTGTGGTGATGTTTTGATTCAGTGAGGTGCCTGGTTCTATATTGAGTGTGTTCGCTGCATAATGTGTCTTAGAAAATTAGGTTGAGCAGATTGTCTTTGTAATCTGTATTGAAGTGATCTGATCTGTAGTGTGGTAAGAGCAGATATTTGTTATTCAGATTGTTGCTCTTACAATCAGAGGTGGTGTGGTTTGGGAACCAGGTTTTTGTATTGTTCAGTTTTGGAGTATTGATCAGCCTTTGTATCAGAAGTTTATATGTTTGGAAGGTGTTTTGAATCAAGGAGTTTTGTGTTCAGTTTCAGCATTCTTTAAGTCTGAAGTTGGTGCTTCGAAGGTGAGTTGGTGCTCACGCTGGAGTTGGTGCTTCAAAGAGAGTTAGTGCTCTCGGTGGGTTGGTGCTCACCTATGTAAACAGGGTTGGTGCCCTTTGGAGAAATAAAAGCAATATTTTGCTGTGGTTATTTTACCCGAAAGGGATTTCCACGTAATTCCGGTGTTCATCTTGTTCATGGTGTTTTATGATGCTCTTATGTTCTGATTTCTGATTTATATGGTTTAAAGTTTTAAAAGTTCTGAAATACTGATTCAACCCCCAACCCTTCCCCCATTGCCTCCCTCCCTCTCGGTATTTCCTATGCGCTCTTCAACATATGCCTCCTGGCCCACGAGGGTTAACCTCCTATGGGTGGTGTACTTGATGGCAGGTATGCCGGGCCTTCACCTCTCATGAACTCAAAAAGGTTGATCGACCTTCCTATTTACAATCCTTTCTACTTAATTCAAAATAGATTATTATACGAATCTATTGTCCATATTCATAATAAAGGAAGAATCGTGATTACTTAAGGATCAATAGTTGCTGCAAGCATCATTATTTCATGATATATATGTATATATAATTAAATTTAAAACTTACAATAGTCTTCTTGCTAGAAATAATATTTATTCCAATCAGGATTCCTAATATTTCCAGTTCTTATTTCTCTGTGTCCAATCTGCTTCCTTGATCCCAATTGATGCCTTTCTCAATTAATTCAATCTCCTTTTATATCCTTCTTGGAGGGGGGGGTACCCAAGCGCTGTTTGCAAATCACATCCCTCATTAATTATCTTTGTTTAGGGAGCGCTGCTAATTAATAAGTATTGTTAATTTAAGAATTGCTGCTTTTTAATATTTCCCTTATTTGGAGATTGCTGTATGTTTTGGAAAGTATTCACTGCAGACCTTATGAGAACCACGACTTCATGGCAGGGGCATGACAACACTTAACAAATGTGTTATGATGGGTGTAAGAGAACATTAGATATAGCCTAGTCAAACAGTGTGAGTTACACTTGCATGCATGGAAGGTGGTGCTCTTAACCATGAATTAGACACCCCCTTTGGAAGCCCATGGGTTTGGAGAAACCACAAGTGGTTCACAAGTGGTTTTTTGGAAGGCAAAACTCTATAAATACATTCCTAGGCACAGTGGTTTGGATTGCATTGTAGGGCTTTGCAAGTATTGAGTTTGGGGCTAACTATTGAAACGATGCAAAGTGTTGACACAAAGGCTATATTATTTGTGGATCTTCTCAATCTATTGTAAGACTTGGTTTAAGTTAATATAGTAAGATTTGCATTTGAGGTTGGATTTTTTACCCAAAAGGGTTTTCTCAAGATATATTTTGTTGTTGTCTCTCTTCCTATCTATCTGTTTTTCTTCTTCCATACTTGCTTAAGTTTATTTCAATCTGATTTTGATTTAGATTAATGAATTTTAATTAATTTCAATGTTTCCTAATCAAAGAATAAACACTGTAAAATCAATATTTGGTATTGGAGCTTCATTCAGCTTGATTCTGTGAAGGAAGAGATGTCATTCTTATGTTGTTTTCTTTGTTTCCAATGGGAGCATTCACCTTGGGTTGAAATCAGATCTGAAAAGAAGTCATGGCCCGCACATCGAGTAGAGGTTGGGAAGTTCGATGGGAAAAACTTCGAGTTATGGAAATTGAAGATGGAAGATCTCTTATTGGAAAGAGATCAATGGATTGTGGTAATTGCTATGTCTAGCACTCTACCTACAAGAATGGATCAAGATGCATGGGACACACTTGACAAAAAGGCAAGAAGTGTGATCAGGTTACATCTTTCTGATTCAGTCTTGATAAATGTTTGAGGTTAAAACACTACAACAGCTTAATGGAATAAAACTGTTGCATTGTATCAAACTAAGAGCCTTGTAAATAAATTGTTTCTAAGATGAATGACAATGGTGTGCAATGTGCATATTATTTTTTGAGAAAGATTATTCAAATATGACATGGGATT
Organism: Sequoiadendron giganteum; assembly: GCA_007115665.2. NCBI lineage: Eukaryota > Viridiplantae > Streptophyta > Pinopsida > Cupressales > Cupressaceae > Sequoiadendron > Sequoiadendron giganteum. The sequence continues at coordinate 342,472,211 of CM021105.1, read as the reverse complement.
GATTTTGGCAAAGGGTATTTAGGAAGGAACATTATTTAAGATAATGTTAGTACTTTGTGTGATTATGTCGTGGCTCCTGCAAATGCAGTTATTGAAAAGTCAATGTTGTGGCATCAGAGAATGGGCCATATAGAAGATATGTTTGAGGGTCTTGTTGATTATTCTTGACTTTGATTTATGTGAGCACCGTGTGTTTGGCAAACAAAACAAGGTTAATTTTTTTCTAGTAGGACTAGAGCAACTGAGATTTCAGAAGAGTTGTGTAGTGTATGTTTTTGGACCTTTGGTCCAAGGGATATATATCTTCTTTTGAAAAGTATATTTATTATGTTTCCTTCATAGATGATTTCTCAAGAAGAACTTGAATTTAATTCCTAAACCACAAATTTGCTTAAAATTATAGGGATAGGAAGGAAAAAAAAACTGGCAATTGACAATGGGGAGAATTTTGTTGTAAAAATTTTGAAGAATTTTGCAAACAAAAAAGCACAACTAAACAAAAACAACTCCATATACAGCACAACAAAAGGGGGTTACTAAGAGAATGAACAGGGCAATAATGGAAAAGGCAAGAACAAAAAAATTGGTTGAGGCTATTAGTACCATTTGTTATCTAATAAACTATCCCAGTTTTGCTTTTGTTGATAAGACCCCATAGGAAGTTTGGATAGGTAAAAATCCCTCTCATGGTTGTTTTCAACACTTGCTTTAAATGTAGACTTAACACCTCAAGATTGCAAGATATGTGATATTGTTATTGAAAAGTGCTGACCAAGTTTAGAAGGGATGATGTAAATTGTATACCATGGTAAAGAAGGAAGTATATTTTGGACAGTGCAAGCTTATACTTGATTACTTTTATCAACTTGACTGATATGCAAAAGCATATCCAAACACATGAACTTAAATATATTGTTGACTTTATAATTTGAGATGAAACCTATCCAAAACAAAAGAATAATCAGAGCATCGAACTCAAACTGACTATAGAAGTTGGAAAAACATTCAAATTAGTCTTTTGGTTGTAGCATATTGCAAAATGTAGGTTTGACTATTTAGAGTGATCATACAATGGAATAGATTCTTGAGGGATTAACCAGGAATCCAAACGTTTTGAACTGAGAATTGTTTGGGATAGAGAGACTCCAAACAACGTGATGTGGTTGGGACATATCCAAGCCTTTGGCCAAAGCATGTTTGTAATATAGTATGCATTGTATTACGATAATTTTTTCTCTGTTCTAGCTTGCATGATTGTCTTGTGACCTCATTACTGTGGATAGGTGATGCCAATCATATGCATCATCTCTTCCTTGACAGTTCTTTATTTTGAAGACCTTTGTGAAGGAAAGGACTACCACTCATTTAAGAGGGTTAGTGGGGTATTTCATTAGCTCTGTAGATGATGGAAAAGCACTTATATGAAGCCCTTTCTCCTCCTCTGTATGTATTTGGGTGGACACCATAGAGACTATCACCTTGTTTCCCACATGGAGATCAATATATTGGTTTGAATCTTTTGATCATCTCTTGACGATTTGATGAGCACTCATTTGGTACTATCAATAAGAATTAAGATTACTTGTATAATTATAGTTGTGGTTTGAGACAATTTGGAAGATGAATTGTCATCATTGCACTGATTACCTCTTGATACAAGTATTTCTCCAAGTTTTAGGGAAAGCGGGAGGAATTTATATGTGTTTGGTTCTGTATGGTTATATTTTATAACTATATATAGACACACACACACACAGAAAGAGATGACATTAAATAATTTTCCATATCCTCACATCTACGTGATCCACAGTGAAATTTCACTACCCATATCAGACTCCATGGAGACTGATAGACTATTACCTTGTTTCCCACATGGATATGAATATCTTATTTTGATCATCTCTTGACAATTGGATGAGTGCCCATTTGGTGCTATCATTAAAAATTAAGATTACTTGTATAATTATAGTAGTTCTGGTTTTGAGACAATTTAGAAGATGAACTGTCATCATTGCACTGATTAACTCATGATAAAAGCATTTGTCTAAGTTTTAGGGAAAAGGAGGCAAGTTCCTATATGTTTGGTTCTATAACTATATATATACACAGATAGAGAGAGAGAGAGAGAGCTTTGTATATTTTTCCATATCCTAGTATCTAGATGATTTACTGAGAGACCTCATTACCAATATCAGACACCATTTTTGTATCTGTATCCTGGTATGTTAGACCTTGATCTAATGACAAACAAAGTTGTCTCCAATTTAAAACTATACCTTCCAGGCAAAAACTTTGCAATTTCTGCCCACTTGTTTCCATAAATTTGGTGAGAACGAATTAGCGCCAACTCCTCCTGCTGACTCCATGCATCTTTCTTTATTTCTGGATTTAGATGATTGTGCCACCTGCATATATATTAAGTCTCAGTCAATTTCTCTACTTAGTAGTTGAAGAAAGTTTATTTGAATGGTTGATAAACAGAAAGTACAACAAAAGTCCAGCACATACAATTACATGTAACATGCCTAAGATTTAATTATGGATAATTGAAAGTTACAGTGATAGAGAGCATAGAACAACTTAATCAAGCCATTATAAACTTTATTTGTTAGTATCAATATAAAAGATAAACTTCATTTTTTCTGATCAAAATCATCAATATAGCTTAAAAATTACCACAAAATAAAAAACATCAAAGTCTATCAAAATTTGACATGGGGGCAAGATAGTAAAAGCTTGAATCGCAAGCCAGATTGTCTCCAGGAATTTTACCAAAACAAACACAAGAACCATGTCAATTTATTGAATGTAAAATGCATAAGTACTAAATCAACCTCATAAAGAACAGAGATCAAGATGTGCAAGTCTGTCCACATCAACCAGTAGCATGTTTGATCTCCAACTTGGTTGCTGCCATGAAGATTTAGAATTTCTCATACAGCATCCCACAAGGAGATTGTCTTATAGATTAAATCTTAAACTTGAATTTCACAGCGAAGAAGGGCCTACTTCTAAACTTCCCGTCTAATCCTTTATGACAATTCTCTATTAAAGTTATAGAAAAGACCTCAGTAGAATCAAATCCACAAACAAGAGATGGATTATCACTGTCACTGTGCCCATTAAAATAGACTTTACAAAGGGAAACCAAGTTGGCTATCTGTGAAACAACCTACAAAAGAAAACTAAAAGAAAAACTCAACAAAGTAATAATAATGCTCTTAATTTGGGTGCTAGTTTAAACAACCAACGTGAAACCAATGCTAATTATATGTCTTATTTAAATCTATAGTTTATTGAACTCCCACCTTAATAACTAAATCAGATACAAATCCAATCTTATCTCTGAATGTGATGAATATTATCACTACTAGGAGGTTTAGTCATTGTCTCAAATCTGCTCCTTTGTTGGACAATAACAAAGACAAACATTTTCAGATCAACAAGCTAGCAGATGTAATGGTGGTGAACTTCAATACATTTGACTCTAGCATGATAGACTGGATTCATCATCTTGAGAACTCCCTGCTTCTCACAAAAGAGTGAAATCAGTGTGGTGGGACCAAGTTGAAGATCAACCAAGAACCAGCGCAACCACATCACCTCACACACTGTAGTGACAGCTGCCTTATATTCTGCTTCAGTGGAAGATAAGGCAAATATGTGCTATAACTTGCTCTGAAATGAAATTACTCTTCATCCAAGAGTAAAGATATATCTAGTTGTAGATCAGTGAGTATCAACTAATCCAGCCTAACTAGAATCAATATAACCAGATGGTATGAAAATGGCATAGTGTTGATAAACAATGCCGAAGGGGAGTGTTTCTTTGACAAATTGAGGAACACATTTTGTAACTTTCCAATGTTCTTCTTCATGACATGAATCTGGAAAGGCAACCTACTGTAAAACAAGTCTGACCAAGTGGTAGTAAGATAAATCAAACTAGCCACAAGTTAACAATACACTAACTCATTGACAGGTGGTGAATCAGTGTTAGTTGAGAACTTAAGATTTTTATCCCAATTTCCACAGGTGTAGATAGATTACAACTCACATCTTGAACTTTTCCATAACAACTTTGGCATACTTAGTTTTTGACACAAATATAGCATTCTTAAGTCGTCAAAATTCTACACCTAAAAAATAGTGTAGGAGCACAAGATCAGTCATTTCAAATAGAACGAAGGTCAGATTTCACATTTTGAATTGACATCGTGTTGATAAAGAATGCCAAAGGTAAGTGTTCCTTTGCATATCGAAGAAAATGTTTTGTAGCTTTCCAATGTTTTCCTTGAGTTAATGAATCTAGAAAGGCAGCTTACTGTAAAACACAAGTCTGACCAAGTGGTAGTCAGATAAATCAAACTAACCATGAGTTAACAATACACTAACTCATTGACAGGTGGTGAATCAGTGTTTGTTGAGAACTTGAGATTTTTATCCCAATTATCATAGGTTAGATGGATTACACTCACATGTCTTGAACTTTTCCATAACAACTTTGGCATACTTAGCTTTTACCAAAAATACAGCACTCTTGAGTCATCAAAATTCTACACCTAAACAACAATATAGGAGCCCAAGATCAGTCATTTCAAATAGAACAAAGATCAGATTTCACCTTTTGAATTGAATTGGCTCCACTGTCAATGATGGAAAGATCATCCACATGAACAACCAGTGTCATAATGTTATCAAAGTTGATTTTAACAAGATATTTGGATCAGAACTGCTTCTTCTAAATCTAGGAACCTGCTTAAGTTCATACAAGGACTTAACCAGCCTACAAATTAAATGTTATTTGCCTCAAACGTGGAAACCTTGTGGCTACACGATGCAGACCTCCACTAAATCTATGTTCAAGAAGGCAATTTTAGTGTCCATTTAACAGGCTATCCATCCAAACAGAGCAGTGATATAGATTACTAATCAAAAGGTTACCATCTTTGCAGTAAGGGAAAATATCTCCTCATAGTACACCGCTTCGCACACATCCTTTTGCAACAAGCCTAGCTTTGTTCTTGTCCAAAAAAACTATCTAATTTACATTTGATCTTAGATAACCACTTGCAACCAATGGTCTTCTTCCCCTGAGGTAATTTAAACAACAACCAACAATTATCCCACATCAAGGTCTAAAATTCCACCCTCATGGGATCCTACCCCTTAGGTTTGCCCTTGGCCTCATCATGTGCATGAGGTTTCAATACCTACAAATAGACATAAGAGGAAAAATTACCTGCTCACCACCTTGCACAAGTTGTTTGCCCCATCATGTAGGCCTTCATTGACGTTGGCATTTCATCTTCACAAACATCCTTCAATGTGGTACAATACCCACTTCAATCTCCATTGCTCATTCTCTTGAGCTTGCTCTGAAGGCTAGGTATCACACTATTCCTTAAGCCATTCTTCATCCTCCCAAACATCATAAAAATCATTGTAATGTTATTTGGTCTTTACTGTGTTGGCTTTGTTCCATCATCCAAACTTCACCTTTTTGAAGTTCTTGACTCTATGCTTTCTTCGGGGCCTTCTTCAATTTTCACACCAAATTTATCAGTAGCAGTTTCCCATATAAGACTATTTGTAGATTTACCATCATCTAACACAAAGATATTCTCATCTATAGCCACATTTCTACTAATCACAATATTATTCGTAGACATAACATAAACTGTATGCCTTTGACTACTCGCCATAGCCTATAAAAATACATATTTTACTTTTTGGGTCTAATTTACTTCTATTTTGCTCAGGAATTAACGCAAAAGCAACACAACTGCAAATACACAAGGTATTTGCCACTAGTCTCCTTGGGAATGATATTCTGCAAGACCTTACAAGGACTCTGGTTAAGGATCATACGCCTTGCCAATATGGCACATTTCAATCACACATCATACACCTTGCCATCTCCATAACTGTGATGTTCCTCCATTCCACAACTCCATTTCGTTGTGAACCGTGTAGAGTAGTTAATTGTTTGTGTTTATCATTCTCCTTGCAGAATTCCTTGGACTAATTGGAGGCAAACTCCCCTCCATTATCTAACCTCACTGACTTGATAGGTCTATCCACTTGCTTTTCAACCAGGGCTTTGAATGCTAAGAAATTAGAGAAACATTCAGCATTTTGCTTACCATTTTCTTGGTATTTAATCATTTTCATTATCAAAAATTATTATATGATAGTTTTAGTTCACCTTAAGCAAAGTCTCAAAATTGAAAGTGCAAAGTAGACACTCAAACATTTACACAAACTTGCTCTAATTTTTGAATGATTGCCAAGAGGTTTATTGGCTATATGTTGTGTTCAAGAACACAGTGTTGCTCACCTTGGTTTGCTGTAATTCTGCAATAGTTAGCTTCTGTCAAAATGTAGTTTGAACTACAGAAATTTAAATTTAGTTTTGATACTAACTGTCAATTAGACATTATCTGATTTCTAAATCAAAAATATATTTTAATTCTTTAAGTCAAACATGAGTACGCCTCTAACCAGCAAGGCTCAAAAGTCAACACAAGTTTTATAGCAGATATAGAAACTCAAATACATTTTTCTGAGTTATTCCTCCAATACGCTGATTAACACAAAATTGGATCTGAAGCTTTTGGACAACAAAACAAACACGCACACACACACACATATTAGGCTGCCTCCAGTAAATACAGATTGTAAGTCAAAATTAACTTAATTAACTGGGCAAATGCAAATAAATAGCTGCATAGCCTCTCAAACTAAAGCATATACCTTTCTCGACATTGTTTTCCAATGCGGCCTGGTAAAGATTGAGATATGACAGACCACTTCTTTGATCCATACTTCTTTACAAGTTCTACAATCTTATCATCTTCCTGATTGATAGCAAGGGGCAAGAAAAACTAAGTCAAAGACAATTCAACATCCTGGTGTAGCATGACAATCTAGTTTCCTACTGATCCAAGGTTCGCTGCATAAAGTACCTCTTTTGTCCAAGGTCCCTTGATAAGATCTGGATTAAGAACCTTTTGCCATCTATGCAAGCATTGCACATCTGTACGGTCTGGGAAAAATTCAGCTGCAGAAATATTGAATAAAAATATTAATGCTAAATGGAAGCTGACATGAATATTTGTAGAAACTCAAAAAGGAGATAACATGAAAACTTGAGCAGCTTCCATAACATAACACTTGTTTTTTTAAAAGAATCTTGTTAACCCAAAGTCTAACAGTTAAATACATATGGGACTTACAGAAAAGAACTACACATTCCTTAGCAAAGAAATTCCTTAAAAATGAAAATTTGATCAAGTTTCTAAAATATCTTAGCTCTCCTGTCATTCAATGTTAGCTCTAACATCAGAAATTACACTTGTCTATGCATATAGATGTCTAAGGATTATCACATACAGGGTCACAAACAAAGAAACATGTGAAAGTTTGCACACACAATAAAGAGTTTACAGAAACGAAAAATTTAAAATTAGAAAAATTAATGGATGTAGGATTTGGAAATTGAAAAATTACACCAAGTAGTAATTGTAAACATTTGATTGAACTTCTGAGGTCACGAGTGGGGAATGTAATTAGCAACCTATTAGGTCACAAGCAACTTTAAGATGAAGTTTTAATTTCTTTTTTTTAGTTGGACTTGGTATATATTAAAAGTCAAAAGTGATTATTATTAATTTGGTTTGTAATTTTTTATAATTGATAATTTTTATTAATATTAAAAAATACATACATACAGGGTTCACCCCGCAGTGCCACGGCAGTTGCAACACCGTGTTGATACGGTGGTTAGGTGTTTGAGTCTCATCGCCAAGCATTCGATGTGAAGGAAGGCTACGGAAGATGAAGCAGGCCAAGGATCAGATGGGTGAGACCGATGGTACTTAGTCCAGCTGCGGAGGTGAAGTAAGATTGGCATGCTGGAGGAGGATGTGGCAGAGTCAACAGTCAACGGAGGCAGCACTAGAGGTAGATCGGAGGACAGCGACAAGAGTGATGGGCGGACGAGCGTTGAAGATACCGATGAGATGGAGGACAGAGAACGGTGGAGTATGGAGTACGGGGTAAGAAGGTAGAAGTGGAGTTGGGGGCGGAAGGATGGAGTATGGGAGGAAGGTGAAACGGAGAGAAGGGAAGAACGGAGTACGGAGGAGAAACGATGGAGAAAGGGAGGCTGAGGAGATGGAAAGAAGAAGGCCCGAGGAGACGGGAAGGAGGAGGAGGAAGAAGGGGTGATGGAGAAGGAAGTTGAAAGAAGGAAGGAGGAGGAAGGCGGGGTGACGGAGGAAGGAGCTGGAACGGAGGAATGGGAGATGAACGGAGTGGCAAGAGGGAAGGCGAAGAAACAGAGGAAGGAAGGGTGTGAGATAGGGAGGCTCGCAGAGACAGGAAGAAGGAAGGAAGGAAGGAAGGGGCAACGAAGAAGGAAGAAGAGGAGGAGGTAGGAGGGGCATCAAAGGAAGGAGGGGGGATAGGGCAAGGGAGAAACACGATGGTCAAGTGTTCGAATCAAGAGCTAGATGCACAGCAGGCTCACCCATCGACGGTTGTTGATGACAATTGCTAGAGAACCATGACGCACGGTGTTTCAGTGTGAAGGAACAAAGGCCCGAGGAGGAAAAAATTGACAAGATGAGGCCCCCCAAATGTGGCCTCACTGGTTCATAGCTCCAATCAAAAGCGTTTACCAATCAAAAAAAAAATACATACATACATATATATATATATAGCTAGCCATATCCAGTAGTTGTATCCATATTAAGGATCCTGAAAAATAGCCATATCTGAATCAGATACCATATCCATGTCCATGCAACCTTGCTGTCAATATTCTTAACAGAAAATTATTTGCCATTGCTGTTCATTCACAATAAGAGTAAAGTGCAAAGTGTATTGCAGATGAAGGGGATGATTTGTAATTTTTTATACAGCAGTTTCACTTGATCATCAAAAATAAGAACTGAAGCACCAACAAAGTTTCTGTTATGTACCAAATTAATTGTGATTAGTTATTAATCAGTGTTACTAAGCAACATGACTTCTCACCTTGAAGGGGCACATCCTATCAAAAGTTCCCCTTAATGCATACTAAACAACCTATCACCTAATAGATTCATACGCATCTTTCTATTATTGCATATTTATTCTTTATTAAATATAAGTATATTACAAATTTATCATGCATGTACCTGGTAAGCATGTGACAAGTGGTACAGGAACATTCATTCTTGTGACATAGTTGTGAGATTGATCACTGGCATTTCACCCCAATTTATGATCGATTAAAAAAGTATGAGCCTTCATTCTTGTGACTTAGGGTTGTGAGATTGATTGCAATCAGTTTGCTTGATTTGTGATCAGTTCAATGGAGATGAACCTCCATTCTTGTGACTTGTAGCTGTGGTTACGAGATTTTTTGCTGGCATTTTTCCCTGGTTTGTTATCAATTAAAACAAACTAAAAACGATTTAAGGCCCATGGCCTATATTTCAGTGTTTCACCCAAAAATTTAAGCTTATAAAGTTATAACCTATACCATGGTCTTTGGTCAATTTAAACCATATAGAAATTTAAAAAACAAATTGAAAACTAAATCAACTCCAACAAAGTTTACATGAAAGGAAAGTTGTAAAAGTTAAAAGAACTATATTGCCTTTATGAAAATATACATTCAATTAAAAACTATGTTACACAGGGACGTGTCCCCTATCCCGAAATGGACTGTCCCTGTCCCCAACTGTCCTCGGGAAGGGGGGATGCAAAGGGGACGTCCCATTGCCGTCCCCAAAACAGGCTAAACAGCAGGAAACGGCAAGAAACGTCCTTGTTCATTTGGGGATGGCTAGCCGTCCCCAGGACAGCTAGGGGATGTAGGAAACATCCCTCGTCATCCCAGGGACAGCTAGCCATCCCTCGCGGACAGGGAAGTTTCAACAGCCAAAAACACATAAAAAACATTTTTTTTTTTAATTTCTTTTTGCTATTTAGGGACGTGGGGGGCCCACAATGACGTCCAACACTAATATGAACCCTAAAATGCCAAAAGAACATAAAACAAAATGAAACATAAACTTACCCTATGCTTTGCTCTTTCATTTTCTCAGTTTGTGCTCCTTGCTGTGAGAGTTCGCTTGTTGGAGAAAAGATTGGCATGATATAGAGGAGAGATTGGACTGATTTGAGGAGAAATTGGTTTTATAATTTATTGATGTTTGAGACTGTTGTTATAAATTTATAATGCTTTATTGACATTTATTATGTTGTTATACTACTGCTCTCGTGATTTATTTACATTTTGATATTGTTGTTATTAGTCATTGACATCTCTCTCTTTCCCTCTCTCTCCCTATAATATATTAATAAATTTTGAAAAATTCATATATATATATATATATATATATATTGCCGTCCCCTACCGTCCCCCCATCCCCATCCCCGAAACACTGTGGAACATAGATTAAAAACAATTCTAAACGGAAAGAGTGATGCCCAGAAGCAGTGACAGTGTGCGAACACTGAAAAGGGAGCAGCAGCAAAAGGTGGAGGCAATAGATGCGATGGGAGGAAGTAACAGAGTGCTTGGGCTGCGCAAGATCACAGAGAACAGGAAGAAAGCAACAGAGGATGACATCGGTGGCCTTAGAAGAGGCTTCCTCTCACCCTCTCAAACCCCTATCACTGTTGAGGCAGCATTGGCACACACAAAGGCAGTTTCCTTGGAACTAAAGTCTATAAGAACTGCAAAAAATCTCAAAACCTTTTCCATGGCTGTGGCAAATTTTGTCAGGAGATGATTTTGATCAACAATCCAAATCAGTCTCCTATGTTGATGGACAGAAGTTTGATCAAGGTAAATGGATTGGATACTTGACAGCTGTGGCAGATGACACTCACAACCATTTTCCACCTATTCCTCCTACACAGCCAAACAAACCTCTTTCTATTCTTTCCCTTGGCAACACAGAGGCATTAGCTGCAGAACCTATTGATTTTCATGTTCTAGATGGTTGCATTAATATAAATGCTGACAATATTGGCAGTTGATCTCTTGCTTCAGGTGTTTGGGGAAGCAGCCCCCTGTTGAAGGCCTCGTGTCCTGGACAAAATATACTTGAAGCAAATCGAAGGCTCCTTTTATGGAGGTCTTGGAAAATGGATTCTTCCTTTTGCAATTTCATTTGACTGAAGATTGCAGGTCTCCGCGACAGCATGACCCTTGGTTTTTTGGAAAGATCAGTTTATTCTTGAAGCAAATTAGAGGCTCTTTTGGTGGAGGTCTTGGAACATGTATTCTAAGTTCTTCCTTTTGCAATTTCATTTGAGTGAAGATTGCAGGTCTGTGCAACAGAACGACCTTGGTTTTTTGGAAAGATTGATTTATTCATGGCCTTATGAGAGCCCTTTTTCAATCTAGTGACTGCAATTGTCTTCAAAATACCGAATTTTTTGCCCATAGAAAGGAAACAAGACATTTTTCGAGACAACATAACTTGGCTTGCACTAGATGGGTTATTCTTCCAAAGATAACATGGTTTATTGTAGGATACTGGATCACTTAATGTAGAATTCAAAGTCAGTTCATGACACTATGTAATTCCCATATAGATTGATCTCAATGGTCTGATTATGCATAGATATTGCCACAATGTATCGGTCATATTGGTTATCACATTCTACAAATGCTCTAAGGTTGAAGCCATTCCAATCAATAAGAATATGTTATATACCTAATTTTATCCTGAAAAGTTCTTAATCATTGTTACCAAGTAAAATGACTTTTCACCTTAAGGGATGTGTCCTATGAAACATGTCCCTTAATGCATATAAATAACCCATCACCATACCATTCATACACACCCTTCTATTCTTATATTTCTATTATATATTCAATATGAATATATTACAAATTTATCATGCATGTACTTAGTAGATACATAACAGTTGCAGTCCATATCATTGTCTGACAACCATTGCCTTGTAAATAGTCTCATGTTTATGTGGCTATGAAACCAATACTTGATCAAAAATACACATAGAAGAGTCATATCATGTTTGAATCCTGACAGATCTTTATAATGGTAAACCAGTTGAACCTTATTGCATACAAGCCAATCCCCTATTAGAAGCACATCGTTCCAAGTCAGATAGGCATTTCAACATCAATATTACCTGGTGATTCTATAGCAATATTTTTACTGGTTTATTTCGGATTTTTATTTTATTTTTTACATTTTTCTCAGATATGGCAAGACATAGTTGGAGACTTCCATACTATTATTTTCACCAAATAAATTTCTAGCAATGTGACAGAAATACCAGCAAGGATATATGGTATTGCCATATTGCATTCTCAAGTACCTGATCTATCATCTGTTTTTTTTACACAAATATCAATGACAAGAAGTCTTTCTCCTAGTATTTAGCTCAATCCCTATCTCATATCACCCCACTTAAATATGAGTTGTTGAAATGACAATTCTTTATTAGAAAGAGTGTTTCGCTTTCTTGAGAAATGTGTTCGCAAAGTGAATTGAAATAAGAAAGAAAGAGATACAAAAGTGCACCCTAATGAATACAAAAGGATTAAGTTTAAAAGCCGGTAGAAAAGAGAACCATACCTATTTTCTTCCAATTCTTTCCTTTGTAGCACTGAACGGCTCTCCTCAAAATCTCATCCTGAAATAAAATTAAGAGCATACAAAAGCTAGATTAACCTTGACATATAGAAATCAAAGAGATGAAGGAGACACTAAAAATGACAAAGGAAGTCTTCTGCCACAAAAAGAATATATGGGACATAAGTTCAGGCACTTCATAAAACCATCCAATACAACAAATTTATAGCCCTATTCATTAGTTTAATATAGAAATATAGTAGCTACCTAAGCATTGACCTTGAATATAATTACAAATAAGACTCATAAAACTCCTACGGAAAGATTTTACAAATGAAATCTAGTTTAGGTTTGTTAAATATATTATGACCTTGAAGCTTTGACAAAAAAGTATTCAATTAGTGACAAAAAGCATCATACATTCAATCCTGCAATTTCATGGCCTATAACTGCATACTCCACAAGAGTGAAAATAAATTAAAATCATTTCATAACACATTTTGAAAACTACCTCTTCTGGTGTCCAGCCCCCCTTTGATGAACGCCTTGTAGGACCGCTTGTCCGCCTAGCAAGTCAAAAATTCAACTTGTTTAGAATTTGTGCCCACAAGAGTTCTATTGCATGCCCATTAAGAGCCATTATACATAACCTATGTCAAGAGGAAAATTTAACCTGCCTTTTCAACTAGTTAACATGTTGAGAAGTTTGATAAGTTTAAGCGACGATGAATAAAAAGTTTTTGAAATATGCTGAATTATTCTATATTCAAAAATATAATCTATCAAAATATTACTCTAACAATTACAAATATTAAATTATAAAGGTAAGAATTGTGTCTCCTTTACAAAATTATATGCAATGTCTTTCTTTTCAGGACAAACTACCCAAGAAAGGCCAACTTTACATATTAGATTTTATACCTTATCATTGCCATCAAGAAGAATAAACTTGAAAAGTGCTGATTTTTTCTATATTCATAAATATAATCAATCAAAATTTTACTATAACAATTACAAATACTAAATTATAAAGGTCAGAATTGTATCAACTCTATAAAACTATATGCAATGTCTTTCCTTTCAGGACAAACTACCCAAGATAGGCCAACTTGACATGTTAGATTTTATGCCTTATCATAGCCTACATGAAAAATGAAACTATAAGATGTAATGCACCCCAATTCTGAGTTTGGACTTCGCGTTTTGCTCAATTATTTTTCAGTTTGACAGATGGAACTTTTTGTCAAACACTTTGCAATCTTGATTTCATGTGTTTTCAGACTTACTTTCACAATACCATTCTCATATTTTGATTTGCGCAAAGAATGAAGGGAACTTATATTCAGTGCAATATAATGTGTGAACAACTACAATAAATGCAACTGTAATAATCTCATATAATCTGGAAATAACAATCAGTTTTCTCTTACAGTCTGAAATGAATACAAAATATTTATTACATGCTCAGACCTGAAAAGATATCCTTCATTGATCACTGTGTAGAAGTTCTGGAAATGAAGTGCTCTCTTTAAATCAATGTAGCCTCAATGGAAATACCAGATTTTCTGTCGATTAGTGACAAGGCAGCAGATACACAACACTCTGACTTTAAATGGACATTGCACAGGAATAATGGTGATCTGATCAGCCCCCACGTCTATACCAGCTTCCCATCCCAAAGGTTGCAATATACATTAGAAGATAGTGGCAACCAGTTAATGACAAACAGCAGCAATATCCCACAATGAACTCAGAAGTCTGCAGCTATGAATCGTGCACAATAGGGAGAGGCAGGATTCCCTTCACGCCTCTGCAAGACCACTCATGAGCTCCCAAAACCCTCATGGCTCTCCTAGTGTAAGCCGTCCCATACACTATGGAGCTGCACTATGACTGAGAAGGTGGCGATTCAACTTTGCCAAGCCTCTCCAATAAGAAGTGGCGGCCAGAATAAACTGCAGGTATTGATTAAATGGCGACCAGGAAAGAGTTTCAACTTTCAACCAGCAACACCAGTGACTCCCTTGCATAAGATTCAAATGATCAGCCACTAAATGCCACGATTCCCTTCTTGCAATACCCACGACCAGCAGCAAAAGGGTCCTTCGAACTCCACACCTAGCCTGATGTATCAAGGGCACAACTGAGAACAAGAAGATGCCACGTCCAACCTTGGATTCCCCTGAGTATGGCATCCAAGTTCTCCTGGCAACGTTGCAAACAACTACTCCAATAACTCTCCAGTATTCTCTGTAAATTCCTCACTCTGAAAGATGAACAATCTTCCTACGAAATTTCCTAATAAATACTTCTAACCCTTAATTTGAAGCCTTTCCTGCAATCGATTGAAGCACAAGCACAATCCCTGAAATGGAGTTTTCTGCGAGAAGCCTTGGGAGATCTTTCACTCCTGTAGCATGTTGTTCTTCATGAGGGTTTTCATCCTCGATGAAGCTGAGATTTTCAGACTCTCTAGTCTACCTGCAAACCCTCAACAATTCTCTTCTTCCAAGATGATTGCAAATGAGCTCTCAAAGGGCTTTTATATTTTCCCAAACTCCCACACCCTAATTTACTTTTTTAAATATATATTATTTTATTTAACTTCCTACCTTATATCTCCTTTTTAAATTGGGCACTCAACTTATAAAATATTCTTTTAAATATCACTTGTATCCTCTTTTTATAAAGTCCTTTAAAATATATTAATAACGCATAAAGTTAAATACTTTAATTTAACTTTATAATTGATGTTATTAAAACTTAATGCATAGGACCATAATAAAACCAAGATAGCTCCAGGATATAAATCCGCTATCAAGCCCAATATAGTAACACTGTCAACTGACCATACCAAAGACCCCAGTGACTTACTATAACTAGTATGTATGGTCCAAGTGTTTGAAATAATGCTCCAAGAGGTACATAGCGAAATCTGTGGCAAACATTGAGCTGGGAAAAACCAATAGAGCTCAAAAGGTTGACTGAACAAGTCTGCAAACGCCCTCAAAGGGCCCCCTAACCACCTTGTTAGTCCACAGGGACCAAGTGATGGACTAACCTCTGCAACAAATCACTGCATAGGAAAAGGGGACATTACTGTCCACCCTCCCCAAGATTGCTTGTCCCCAAGCAATCCACAACTGAACACCCTGGCCTGTCACCTAAACACCGGGATCCCAGATAAACCTATAGAACGCTCTATCAAAACACCTCTGCATCAACTGGATAATGATAAAGCTATACTCAGCAGCTCTAAAAGTCACTCTCCAAATATGTAGCATCCTGCCAAGCATAGAAATCCTTGGATCCCTCATCCAAATTGGAAGTTCGCCATACTCAACACCCATTGACTTCCACTGTGCAACTTTGATATAATCATCACCATGTTGAGAGTGGTGAAGCAACTCATTTGGATCCAATCAAACTAACGTGCCAAGCCTATCACCACCTAGATCCCAACACACCAAAGCCTCACATCAATCAAATATGAGAAAATGGAGGTATCTCGAAGTGCCAGCATCACAACACCTCTCTCGAACCTTTGCGATTCCCCCATGGATGTGATGAATACCCCTCATAGGTGCCGGAAAATGTGTAGCAACTCCTCTTAGGTTGTTGATATGGGACAGATCAACACCCTCAAGACTATAAGACCGACCCATGGGAATGCAAATGATATCACCGAGGTCGTAGGGTGTTAGAGTATCAACCCTATGCCACTCTCCCATGATGAGGAGATGATGCAACTCTCCTCCAAACTCATGTATAGTTGTTGTCCTCGAAAAATTATGAAAGAATTCCTGGTCCCATGAAATAGGACAACCGTCTCCTATCAAAATATGGAGTAAAACTCCATCACTGCGGGCTGGAATACCAATGCCATCATGCTCACTAGGATCACAGCTCCCCCGAATCTTCATTCCCCCAAGTGTACACCGCATATGGGTAAGTGCGTCCCTCGAAAATCCCTGTAGTAAGGAAGCTGCAAACTCTACCAAGGAGTCATTTGCATGATGGGACTCTAATTCCTATACCTGTATACGATCACCTGAAGGAAACCCACACTTAAGCATTATCAAATCATCTGTGTGTGGACTAAAAGAGAAGTGATGAGCACTCTAAGGAGGAATGCAATCAAGGAGGAATGCATCCGTTGGCACCAATGGTAGACCTGCATAGTCACTGGGATTCCACACTTAAATCATTCTCAACGCCCAAATCAAGAGGTGGCTCACATCTCCGATCCTAAAGGGAAAATTTGATAGTTGCTCTGCAAGTCCTCTTTGTGAACCTAATAGCAAAGTCCCAATCAAATAGCAACTATAGGTATTCCGATTTCATTCCCTCTAGGGCATGCTTGATAGTTTGCAATCTAGATATAGAAGTCCAAACTACCACCCCTATCTATCTTTCCTCCAATTGTCCTAACCACAGGAGGTACTCAACAAACTTGTGTGTTGTCAAAGCGAGTTAAGGTTTCGACAACCTTATCCTCATTAACCTTCGGATGTTCCTTAAGGTCCTGTGACTCACTAGGCTCATGCCTACAATCAGCCTCAACCAAAACATTACTTGATCTACTGACAAATGTAGGGAACATGCTCCCGCTAGAAGATGCCCTGCAATCCTCATGCAAATAAGAAGGAACAACGTGATGATTCCACACGCTAGTCACACAAGACTCCGCCTCCTCATCACAAGACTCGCTTATAGCTATCTCTACTTCGCCAAAGTGGAGTCTTGTCCTCCTGTCACTTGTGGATGCATGGACCTCACTGCTGGTTGGTCCACAAGGTGTATGCATCACTACCTCTATCATATATGTGTCTTGAGCCCTCAATTGGCTCTCCTACAAAGGTGATTCATGATCCTTGTGATGCAAGTTGTGTGTATACTAAGAAATTTCATTATTAGACCTATCCTCAAAACTATGCAAATCTGGAACCTCGTGATTGACCACCATAAGGTGTTCTCCCCTCAAACCATGAGTACCACTACCATCCGCAGGTATCATGGCAGCCATAGAAGACTGAATTTCTACTCTGGATGATGTTGATTGAGCCAAGCTCAATTCCTCACAGAGCTCGTCAATCTGAATCTTTGATTCTTGAAGGGCTTTTTGAGTGCTCTTCAAGGAATCCTTAGTAAACATAAGCTCATCAGTAAGCTTATCCACTTCCCCTTCTTTCCCTTTAAGCACATCATAGTAGATCTCACCAAGCATGAGTAGGTGATCTCTATCAAAGAGTAGCTGCAAATAATTGGACTTCATTATCACAATTGCTTCTCTAAGCGCCTGTGAATCAAAAAGGGAAAGCTCTCCATCAGGGTCCATATGTTCTCTTGAAGACCTCCAATAACATTTGGCCATCAACTTAAGGGTGTCATCAAAGTGTCTAATGGCTGTAATAATCTGGTCTTCATTCACCTTCGGCTGTCCTGCCAACTGATTGGACCCCTGAGACTTATCAACCTCATATAATTTTTTTGATTTGTGATCAATGTCATGCAACACCAAATCGGATTTGTTTTTAAGGTTAATATCGGCACCATTAGTGCCAAAAGTGCCATCCGTCATGCATGATTGCGAAGATAAAGTTTGGGCAGCACTATGGTCAAAAGTGTAGTCATCCCAGACAAGATCCTACAATGTTGAGTAGGTCTTATCCAAACCCATTTGTAGCTGATCCCACATTGTTGATCTATCAACCTCCATGGCGGCATCTCCTGCACCATGAAGTGTACCACACTGAAATCCAATCTCGTTGCCTGCTACAACATCTATCCCATGACTGAAAATCACTCCTGCAAGTGAAGATTGCTCTTCATAGGTGGCTGCAATAGATGATTGATTTTCTAATTTACTTTCCTCATTGTCCACCTCTGCTTCTTGAGAAAAGCAATATTGTTGATCAAGCTTTTCAGGAACACCTATAAGCTGCAACTCACATTAAAGCAATTCATCTTCCTTTTCTAACCCTTCTTTTGATTTTTCTTCAAACATTCTCCTAATATATTTCACCAAACCAATCTCCCCAGTTCTCAAGGTGACAACTAAATTCAAGAAATCATTAAAAGAAACCTGTGTCTCAAAACAATCAGGCATGTTCTGGTATTTCTTCAAAGAGTTGGATGGCTTCTTGTTCATAACTCTCCCTGATCTATTCTTCAACCTTGCTAAAACCCATTGTCATACTTTGAATCTTAACTGATTCACCCAACAGGATGACACGAACTTGGGCTCAAATACCACTGTAATGTCCCACCCCAATTCTGAGTTTGGACTTTGCGATTTGCTCAATTATTTTTCAGTTTGACAGATGAAACATTTTGTCAAACACTTTGCAATCTTGATTTCATGTGTTTTCAGACTTACTTTCACAATACCATTCTCATATTTCGATTTGCACAAAGAATGAAGGGAACTTATATTCAATGCAATACAATGTGTGAACAACTACAATAAATGCAAGTGTAATAATCTCGTATAATCTGGAAATAACAATCAGTTTGCTCTTACAGTCTGAAATGACTACAAAAATATTATGACATGCTCAGACCTGAAAAGATATCCTTCATTGATCGTTGTGCAGAAGTTCTGGAAATGAAGTGCTCTTTAAATCAATGCAGCCTCAATGGAAATACCAGATTTTCTGTAGATTAGTGACAAGGCAGCAGATACACAAGATTCTGACTTTAAATGGACGTTGCACAAGAAATGGTGGTCTGATCAGCCCCCACGTCTATACCAACTTCCCCTCCCAAAGGTTGCAATATTCATTTGAAGATAGTGGCGACCAGGTAATGACAAACAGCAGCAACATCCCACAATAAACTAAGAAGTCTGCAGCTATGAATTGTGCACAATAGGGAGAGGCAAGATTCCCTTCACGCCTCTGCAAGACCACTCATGAGCTCCCAAAACCCTCATGGCTCTCCTAGTGTAAGTCGTCCCATACACTATGGAGCTGCACTATGACTGTGAGGAGGTGGCGAATCAACTTTGCCAAGCCTCTCCAATAAGAAGTGGCGGCCAGAATAAACTTCAGGTATTGATTAGATGGCGACCAGGAAAGAGCTTCAACTTTCAACCAGCAACACCAATGACTCTCCCTTGCATAAGATTCAAATGATCAGCCACTAAATGCCACGATTCCCTTCTTGCAATACCCACAACCAGCAGCAAAAGGGTCCTTCAAACTCCACACCTAGCCTGAGGTATGAAGGGCACAACTAAGAACAAGAAGATGCCACGTCCAACCTTGGATTCCCCTGAGTATGATATCCAAGTTCTCCTGGCAACGTTGCAAACAACTACTCCAATAACTCTCCAGTATTCTCTGTAAATTCCTCACTCTGAAAGATGAACAATCTCCCTACGAAGTTTCTTGATAAATACTTCTAACCCTGAATTCAAAGCCTTTCCTGCAATCAATTGAAGCACAAGCACAACCCCTGAAATGGAGTTGTCTGCAAGCAGCCTTGGGAGATCTTTCACTCTTGTAGCGTGTTGTTCTTCATGAGGGTTTCCGTCCTTGATCAAAGTGAGATTTTCAGACTCTCTAGTCTACCTGCAAACCCTTAACAATTCTCCTATTCCAAGATGATTGCAAATGAGCTCTCAAAGGGCTTTTATATTTTCCCAAACTCCTGCGCCCTAATTTGCTTTTTGAAATATATTTAATTTTATTTAACTTCCTGCCTTATATCTCCTTTTTAAATTGGGCGCTCAGCTTATATTGTAAAATATTCTTTAAAATATCGCTTATATCCTCTTTTTATAAAGTCCTTTAAAATATATTAATAACGCATAAGTCAAATATTTTAATTTAACTATAATTGACATTATTAAAACTTAATGCATAGGACCATAATGAAACAAAGATAACTCGAGGATATAAATCCGCCATCAAGCCCAACATAGTAACACTATCAACTGACCATACCAGAGAACCCATTGACTTACTATAAATAGTATGGTCCAAGTGTCTGAAATAATGCTCTGGGAGGGTACACAGTGAAATCCCTGGCAAACACTGAGTTGGGAAAAACCAATAGAGCTCAAAAGGTTGACTGAACAACTCCGCATGTAAGGTGTCAACTCAATTCTGCACTCCAAAATTAATGTCTAACCCCAAACTATATGCACGGTAACATTCAATTAATATGTACTTTGATACCGACACCCAAATACAACGGAAATTGTTAACAACGAATTTATCAATGCTTCGTTCTAGGAGGGGGTTCAATTAAGAAGAAAATCACACATATATATACACATATAACTAAAAATACTCAGACCTAGTGACTGCGACAATAATCATCCAATCAGCAAAACAATTCGTGTATATAAAAAAGAGTGTCTCAGAATTAAATGTGGCAGCACCGTTATCAATCACTATATATATATATATATATATTAACGACTCAAATCTCGGATACAATTAATCCGGAATGTGATGCCAATAACGGCTATGAAAGGTATGACCCTGCTTACTGGCACTGGCAATCAGAAAGATATCGCTTACTTCCATAGACCGGCTCTTGTGATGTTAGGAGTGCAAGTGGCCAAGTATGAGAGTTCACCATGTTCTTCGTGAAACCTGGAAACAATATCCACACTAGTCGTTGATGCTTCAGCAATCAAATCGATAGGGGAGCACACTAGCTATGTCGATCAAGGACCCCTTACCAAGAGGTCGCGGCACTCTGAGTAATTGGTGGTGAGAGACAATGTGTGCAAACAACAGCACAGCTCAATACAACAGTCGTTGGCTTCTTCCAAATGTGAATGGTGATGTCGCTCACTGTGAGCTGAGTCGGATTTGCAATAAACCACAATCAGCCCCCTCTTCGTGAGTGATCTGGATGGTTGCGAATGGTTGGCGCCCAGGAATAGGCACCTTCTGATGATGAAAGGCAAGAAGAGGTTTTTGTCTCCTCGTGAAGATGATAGTAGGGGCTACATCCTACAAACAACCGTGACTCAAGTCGTCCAAATTTCCGTGATACCAACAATGAACAACAAACATAGATAAATACCAATCATAAGATGCCAACCTCAAGTAGTCAACCAAAGAAATACATAATTCAAATATTAATTTTAGTGCCTACCTTAAGGAAGGTCGGCCAGAGATAAATATAAATTTAAATGTTATTTATTTAATAATTCAAATTTATATTTATATTATTATTTTATTATTATTTAATATTATTTAAATATAATTATTTATTAAAACATTTAAAAACGCTTTTCCCGCCTTATTTGAAATTGGAGCTCCCACGAATTTGGGGACATGACGGTCCTCCCATCCTGGAAATTGCTTGCCCTTGCTTGCCCTCAAGCAATTGCAAGCTCGAGTCCATGAGTGCCAAGACAACCAACAAGTGATGAAGGATATGGCATCTATACCCCAAACCTCTATTGCTTGACTCTGAAGTGAACATCAACAAGCCAATACTTGTGTCACAATCCCAAAGAAATAGTGTAGCAAACATGTCAATTCCTGGATCCCATGTCATCGCACTATCACGTTCAACAGACACTAGAGGATGGATGAATCTCCAAGGGCCATCGATTCCAATCAACTTCTGGACTCCGAAAGATCTCTCATGGATTTGCCATGCAAAGGAAGAGGACTTACTATCGTCCTCGGGAGTAAGACCTACCAACTCAAATCTGAGCAAAATCCAAAGACTACTGTTCCAAATCAGAAAATCAAAACAGCTATCATGCATCTCCTTAGTGCCTTCAACCACCTCCAACTTCTCCTTCCTCATTGCTTCATGCTTAAATGCAGTGTCTTCCTCAATCAACTCTCTTAGACTCATCATGTGCAAATCAGGAACTTCCTTTTCGGGATTACAGCTTAGCCAATCCACGAACTCATCAATCTTTCTTGATCCACCTCCATGGAATTTTCTTCTCTTATTTCAGTCATAACCTTTATCATTTTGATGTCATTAGGGCTTTCATGATTAACTTGCAGTTTCTCCTCACAAGGGCCAATTTTATGCGTATCACTTTTTACAACAGTGTAACTAATAACATCATCATATGGTTCAATTGCCTCCATACCTGAAGCTTGGTTGGCTACTTCTGGGATATCACTTGAAGTTAGATTCACCACTTCCTTCATCTCAAGCTCTTCAACAAATGGAGTCTTCCTCACTTTCCCTTCATCAATTTCCGTTGGTGCACACAATCATTAGGAATTATCAAGCAATCCTCATCCTTATAGGGTTGCTCAGTGATGTCTTGTGGCTCTGATTTTTCTTTCTACTCTATGACTTCCTCCTCTTTAGCCATTTTTGAATCTTCCTCATCTTTCCTCATCCATCTTATGTAGTCATAAAGTCCTCTTTTCTGGGGGTAGTGGCACTCAAGTGCTTTCAAGTACACATCAAGGGGGACACAAGCCTTTGCATGATCTGACAAACTTTGGTATTGGTCCAAAATTCTGGAAGCTTCAGACAGGTACCCTACTAGTTCTTTTCGTGCTTTTAGCAATAGCTCTTGAACAAGATCTTTGTCTTCTACCCTGGGTAAGAATTTAGGTCACCAATCCATGCTCTTTCTCCAAGGCCCTCTTTTACTCTGGTCCAATGTTGATCTGTATTGCAAAAAATAGACCCGCAGGCTGGCAGGATTCAGACTCTGATACCACTGTAAGGTGCTGACTCAATTCTGCACTCCAAAATTAATGTCTGACCCCAAACTATATGCACAGTAACATTCAATTCAGATAATATGTACATAGATACTGATGCCTAGATACAACAGAAAATTGTTAACAGCAAATTTATCAATGCTTCGTTCTAGGAGGGGGTCAGTTAAGAAGCAAATCACACATATATATATACACATATAACTAGAAATACTCAGACCTAGTGACTGCAACAATAATCATCCAATCAACAAGACAATTCGTGCATATAAGAAAGAGTCTCTCAGAATTAAATGTGACAGCTCTGTTATCAATCACTATATATATATATATATATATATATTAACGACTCATATCTCGGATACAATTAATCTCTGCAATTCAATCCCTCAGAGGGTAATCATACAAATCTGGAATGTGATGCACAATAACAGCTATGAAAGGTATGACCCTGCTTATTGGCACTGGCGATCAGAAAGATATCACTTACTTCCACAAACCGGCTCTTGTTATGTTAGGAGCACAAGTGGCCAGGTATAAGAGTTCACTGTGATCTTCGTGAAACCTGGAAACAATATCCGCACTGGTCGTTGATGCTTTAGCAATCAGATCGATAGGGGACCACACTTAGCTGTGTCGATCAAGGACCCCTTCCCAAGAGGTTGCAGCACTCTGAGTAATTGGTGGTGAGAGACAATGCGTGCAAACAACAGCACAGCTCAATACAACAGTCGTTGGCTTATCCAGATGCAAATGGTGATGTCACTCACTGTGACCTGAGTCGGATCTGCAATAAACCACAATCAGCCCCCTCTTCGTGAGTGATCTGGATGGTAGTGAATGGTTGGCGCCCAAGAAGAGTCGCCTTCTGATGATGAAAGGCGGGAAGAGGTTTTTGTCTCCTCGTGAAGATGACAGTAGGGGCTACGTCCTACAGCCAACCGTGACTCAAGTCGTCCAAATTTCCGTGATACTAACAATGAACAGTGAACATAGATAAATACCAATCTTAAGATGCCAACCTCAAGTAGTCAGCTAGAGAAATACATAATTCAAATATTAATTTTAGTGCCTACCTTAAGGAATGTCAACCAGAGATAATATAAATTTAAATGTTATTTATTTAATAATTCAAAATTATATTTCATATTATTAATTTATATTATTTAGATATAATTATTTATTAAAGCATTTAACAATGCTTTTCCCGCCTTATTTGAAATTGGAGCCCCCATGAATTTGGGGACATGACACCGCAAACGCCCTCAAAGGGCCCCCTAACCACCCTATTAGTCCACGGGGACCAAGTAATGGACTAACCTCTGCAACAGATCACTGCCTAGAAAAGGGGGACATCACATAAGGATAGTTCTAAATTTAATTTCATTCCCTTGTGATGAATCCAACGGTGTGGCTCAAAACATTGGAAATAGAAAAATATTTTGACACAGTTATATTCAGAATACCTACTAAAATGCAGCACTGCAAACACAACCTCAAAACCGTAAGATAATTTTATCTAGAAGCAATAGTAACAAATTTGTGATTTCTTTATTTCAAAAAACCTGGACAGACTTCTCCTCAAAGTAGTTGACCTCAAGCAACTAAGGCCTTTATGCAAAACAATCTATACACATAATGTAGATAAAATTAAATCAAATTAGATATGAAGTGAGATAAGGTGGTGGACATGAGCGCAGGTATATTCACAATCGCTCCTATGCATACCTTAACAAAGTAGTGAATAATATATTTCTTAGAAAAGAAAGATTTATGTGGACAAGGTGAAGCTCACTGAAAGAGACTATAACTTAACTGAAGGAAAAGATTAGCCCCCAATCAAAGAAGAGGGCCTGTGGATTTATACTCATTAATCTTACTGCCAGTCTCTTATCACTAGTTCGTTGATGTAACTGCCAAAATCACAGTGGCATAGAGTCCATGAGACCCTGCACAAAAGAGAGAATGGAAAGGCAAGGTGGGAAGAGCTAGATCCCTTAACAATGCAAAGAAACACTTCATTTCCTCATTTCACAGTAATCATGCACGAAGAATGCTAAGATGCCAATATAATCCATCTGTTTTTGTGAGAAGTGAGAGGATCTACATAATATTGCACAGAGAAAGTTTCAAGGCAGTCTTTTTCTTCAGTTTGTAATTGTGAATAAATGCATGTGGGTTTTTGGCCCATGATGCCATGCACCGGAGACTTTCTGGAATCTCAAAGCTCTGTTTTTTTCTGGATAATGGAAGGAAGCTGCAGGTGTGGTAAACTCTTCATAAAATTTGCTCAGGCTTTTAGCCAGATTCTGCTGTCCAGTTTTAGAATTATGGTTGTGTGGCTGGAAGAATCTTTTTAAGGAAAAAACCTGTACAGATGAGCAAACTCTACCATAATGCTATGTGATATATCCCTTTCTTTCTCAGTAATTACTCCAAAGAAGAGTCAAGGCAATACTTTGAGTATGATTGAAGAACTCCATGTTATATAATTTTGATGGAATCAGTTCTTACTCACCCCCCTATTTGCCAATGACAAGTTCCGGGGAGAGGTGCATTATGACCATTTTAACAAGATGTAATTCCTATATTCTAGCTGTATACACATGTTTTTTGTTGAGGCGCTCCATAAGTAAATAAGAGTGACATATGATCCTAATTGGCTTTCCTCTCTATGCATGTCACTGGTCACTTATCCTTAGGTATACTAAGCAAGGATGGATTAAATTATATCATATAAATCAAAATCACCTAGTTTTTATTCACACCAAGATTCACATCTATTTCTTTGAGTATTAATATGTAGTGGTGTGTTTGCCAAGGGCATGGAACTGGTTTGGGTGCTGAGCACCAATAGAGAGAATAAATGCTGGAGACAAGTATAGAAGCAAAAAGTTTCACAAGAAAAGCGTCAAAGACCATAGGTAATGGATGTTCAAGGATGAAATCACAACTCAGTGGTTCCAAGTTCAAAGGCTTGGTTTCTAAAAGTTCAAACTCAAAGGTAATGCAAGCTTGTCCCAATTTAGGAGAAACAAGTAACTATGCTCTGATCTCAAGAGGAATGACATATTCACTTCGAGAACAACAAAAAGCAAGCATTAAGAGATCCTCACTGATAAATCAAATATAAATAAAAAAATAAAAATTTAATCTTTTATCTCACAATTATGCAAACTCTTACCTGTTGTTACTGGTATTTTTTTAGTTTGAGTTGGTTAGGCTCAAGGCTTAACCAATTTCTTGCAGTTCAAAGTTCTGGTCTGTGATTTGATTTGAGTAACTAATTAGCACATCCTTCTAAAACTTTTAGATGTCCTCAATCAACCTTTTCAGGTGTATAATGGGTACTTTTTGTGCTCCATTATGAGCAGACTTAAATAGGTTACCTTGGAGCATAAGGAATAAGAGGGCTCGTCCACAGAGGAAGCTGGCCATATAGAGACCAAACCGTAACATTAAGAAGTAAACTGTGGTAAAAGCAGAAGAAGCGTTGACAAAGAGTAATCTGTGTACATGTGCATAGATTTAAAATGGACCAGAAGATATGAGATTGGGCAAATTGATAAGCCTCAGCAGACTTCTACATTGGAAAATCATCAAACTGAACCAAAACCATATTTGTTAAAGTTTAAACATTCCATGCATATTCAAATGACTCTTCACAGAAAAGACAACTCTAAACAAGTACCAACCTACCTAAACGAAGACAATATTTTATAAGAATTAGACATCAAACTTGGCTCCAAGTGCAACGGTTACCGACTAAGCAAACTATTTTGAAATACAAAACTGATAATAATACATAGCACCAACTGGGAATTGTCATCTCAGCCAGCAATCTTTCCCAGTCAAGGGCTCCCTAACACTAAGTATCTTGGGAAAAATTTAAGATAGTACAAAATATGTTGAGCAATTAAAAGATCATAGGCAAAAGCAACATTAAAGACATCTAATTCGGTTATTTACCAAATGACTCAGGTCAAGAAAAGGAACTTTCTACTTTTAACTGCTTATTCTCTTCTTTTATTTTTTGCTCTTTGTTTATTATAGTTGGTTTTTGGAAATGAACTGTAATTAGCTTAGATGATAATTTGATAACTGAAATGAAACAGAGATGCTTCAACCATACAATAAAGATGTATTATTCCAGCTAAGTTGTATGACAAGTATTTAACTATTTTCCCATACATTATAGGATGAGTTTAAACAATACTATAGAAACAAAATACAGATCTTAAGATGTTTATTAGCACTTTTTCAAAGGCCAATTATTTTTTAAATTAAATTGAGAATTGACGGATTTGATGACTTTATAAAGAAACTTGACTTGGGTCCCACCATATCACAAAGATGCTATTGCCACATCACCAAGCAAAGGAAAATTAGTCAGGCCATTGATTTTGAATCTGGGGAAGTTAGTTAATTGACCTGCTCCCCAAAGACACGTTTGAACTTTCCAGTGACAAGAAAAATCAATCGCCTAGCCCCATATTACATTTCGACCAAAGAGAACACACACATTACAAGCCATTTGAACATTGGCAAGGCCTGACTCGTCAGTTGATGCCTGACTACTAAAGTCTCATAAACCAGTAAAACTATACAAATTACTGCAATCTAGCATTAGTACAGAGATTCTGCCTTTTCGTTCAAAGACTCTCTTTACACATCCTCCTCATTACCCCAAGTTCAAACAACCAATAGCTTCATAAATTGTACCCGCTTGAAGCTTCATGATGAATATGTACCAACAAAAAAGTTAAAAACATGCCACTTGATTGCCGCATCTAATTCAGCACTTCAATAGAGAAACATACAGAGCAATTACGGGTAAATTAATCCTTGATTTCTGAAGACATCTATTTCTATTTCTGGGTGAACATTGTATAAATATGGTTTTAGTAATGAAAATGCAAGTATCCACTACAAAGAGGAAGGCCAAACTTTTGTCCAAAATTTTGTACCTAAGGATATACTAAAGTATGTAGCATTTTTTCACTTGTGTATTTCAATTTTATTTTATCCCTTGTTCTTTCTCTGTTAAGAAACTAAAAGATTTAGATATCAATCTTGAATACAAACTCGAACTTGTGGTCAGATATTGGCATTATATATGAAGCTTGAAAGACATGTATGATCCAGTGCATTGTTATCCTTAAGTTCCTTAAGTTGAAAACATTATAATTCGTGGCACATATCCCTGAAAACTGGGTGCTTCCTCAACTTGACATTCATATTCTATCAGAGTCAGGTAACATTTTGGCCGCATGCAGCTACAGAAAATTTTGTCTTTTTGTCTTCCAATTTCCTTTTGGAAGCTAACAAAACAAAAATGAAGTTTCCTTTTTTCTGCTGAAAGGAAACGTTCCATCATTCATGATACAGTAAGCTTTGATCCTTCTTAACAGCTAACGCATTTGCAAGCAAAAAGCTTGCCCAAAATTGCACAAATAATCATAAGAACCATTAATATTGGTCTGGTCATAATGGCAATGACCAATGGCACTTCTACTTGGTCAAATCTTAATACAACTCAATATTTTCTATAGAAGTCGTAAATATTTTTTATTAAATTTAATAATAATATAGATTATTATTTTTTAGCAGAGAACAGCTATTTTAAATGCCCACTAAAATTATGGACCTCTTAAACCATGTAATCATCTATGCATGATATTAAAATAAAGTTCACAACTGCAGACTTTTCTTATTAAACTTCCAAATATGATAAATTTCTCTGTTGTGAGTCATTGCTGCAGTGCCACATTCTCTCCACTCCCATCCTATCCATGCATGTAGGGCAGTCCCATAGTGTATGCTACCCCTCCTCATATCTTATTGCATGTAGGGAGGTCGCTGGGGTAGTTCTTGTATGATGTTGGGTGTAGGGAATCCTATAGTGTATGCTACTACACCGCATATCTTATGGTATGTAGGGAAGTCACTGCGGCAGTACTTGTATGATGTTGTGTGCAGGGCATCCCATAGTGTATGCTACCACACGAAATTTTTGTATGTTGTTGTATGTAGGGCATGCTGGTCATATCTTGTTTCGTTTCATCACAGTTTATGGGAGCTTGTTCGCAGATGACTAACATTTCACCCCTTCTTCCAGATAGAAGCCTACTCCAGATAATCTACAGATTTTATACACTATTATTTATCTTCCCGGCTGGCAAATTGTTGAGGGATAATATGATTTAGTGACTTTGGCTTGTGGCTTCACACAATAGTCTGCATTGACTCTTGATCATCACTTCACTGATTTCCAATTAGTTATTGCATTTTAAGTACAAAAATATAAAGAATGAAAGTCCTGGTTCGAGAAAATGCAGTTAAAGCATTGCCATTATGACATGTTATTGTTCATTGTTATTAGATGTTTTACTAGGATTAGCTGCATAATCCTGAGTCAATCTTCATGAACCCATTTTTCAAGAACCCATCTCTGATTAGCAGGAGTGATCCACTTAACATTAATTACATCTAAGTGACTTCACAGGGGTGAAGCACAGGAACTTCCGAGGAGGCACCCTGTCCCTGTCCCTGTACTAATCTGGCTCAAAGATGCTAAACCGTGGATTTTCCCAATCGACACGATTGTGTTCAATTTGCTGTTTCTTTGATTTTTGAGCTACAAAAGTGCAAAAGAGTCTATAATCTTTTTTCTGTCATTTTTAGTAATCCTTCATTTCCTAGCATTCAAATAAGAATGATTAACTCACCCGTGTACAGGAGGCAATTTATCGAGTGCAGTGCTGTCGCCGCTGTCTGAGAGGGAGAGAGAGGAGGTCGAGGCTCCATTTCCCCGTTTAGTTTTGGCAGTGGCACCGGCCATTTCCTCTTCCTGTGTTCCACTCCAAGCTCCTACATTCTCTAATCTCAGATCCACTTCAAGCCTTCCAAAGATTTCTATTGAGTGTATTGTGCGCACTCATAAGAGCCCCGGCTTTAAGCTCGTGCAAAGTATCCAACCCTAGATTAGAGCAGGCAGCTAAGCACCTCCGTAGGCCGCTCTATATCACGGAAATTCTTACAAAGCAAAACAAATTGGCGTAGAAATGACAGGTTCAGAGCGCTACTCGGTCTTCTCCATGGATCGATCTGTGACTATTGACAAACCAATCCATCAACAACGTAATGATATTATCTTTTGGCAATACAACTTTGAATGCTGCAAAAGAAGCTCGTCCGCTTAAATGCTGTGCGAGTGGCGACGACGAAGCTCCTTTGGCCTCATCGTGGAGCACGTATGGCCGTATGATTCAGCTGGACTAGTAAGGCTTTATGTGTCCATGTCACTCCAGTCTCCGGCTGCTGCTGCTTTGACGGAACGGGACGTAACGGGCGGAGAGAAGGGCTTGTTTGTGTTGATACTTGAGAATGACTCTCGTTCCGTTAGTCCCGACTCCGTTTTCCCAAAAGTTTGAACCTCAAACTTCAAACGGCACTCTTGTCTTTGTCATTGACCTGGATTCCATAGCCGACCGAGGTTTGGTGCTGACTCATCACTACATGGATATATTTGCTATTATGCTTTCTCCATTCGAATTTCTCTATATACAAATTGCATACCCATGTCCTTTTTCTTATATGTTAAAAATAAATTTAATTCATAATATTCTTATATTACAATTTTGTTACTATTTATTTTTTAGAAATTGTTCATGATCTTTAGATTTATATTCATCATTTTAAATCGGATTTTAAGGGTGTAGATTTGGTTTGAATTGTTTTTACTATGACAAATTTGAATCTTAAATTTTTTAAATTCAAACTCGCATTAAATATGATTGATTTCCTTCTACTAGTCATTATGAGTCAATCTAGCACACATTTGTGTTGATTTTTGTGTTATGTAGTTAGTTATATTTAAATATATAATTGACTTATTTGAGGTTAGAGTTGAAATCATCCAAAACAACCTAAGACTCGAGCATTGTTATAGAGCATTTATAAGAGCATCATAACAGTATTAACACAACATTACATTAGCATGCATCGTCCTTGGTCCATTACATAATTGCTTATTGTCCTCAATCCTTGTTTCGAAAGGCATTGAATCAATCCAAATAGGGGTGATCACGCTAAGGAGAACATGACCTTTACAAATTAGCAAATTCTTCATAAGTGCTTATGAACACCAATGATCCTTACTCGTATTTAAACATAAAAATATTGATGCAAGTATATTTCAATTAGTCGATTTCCATTAATTCAATCACAAGAATTATAATTTATATTTGTGCATCAAGTTCAATTCCACATTGGGTGGCAAAAGAAGAGGCTCCTCATTTTTGTCTTTCGGGCAAAAGATCTGTCATTTGGGATAACTCTATAAATGGGAGCCAATTTGATTAAGAAAGGTTTGTTCTAGATTTGTAACAATGGCTTTAAAGCTTTGTTTTGGTTTGATTTATGGGATGGGTTTCCCCCTATTTTGTCCATGTACCCTCATTTGTAGGACCTCAATCACATCTTCATAGCGTCTAGTTGGACTCGGGTTGCAGATTTTAAATTTGCTTAGAACTTGGGGCCTATGGGAGTCTCTAGATGGATGGATCCTCTAGAGTGGCCAGATGGTGGATATGTTAAAGATTGTGTAGAGTTAAGAAGGACCTTAGCTAGCAGAGTTTTCAGTTCTCTCAAGGAGAAGGATATCCTAGCTTGGGGTTCAAATCCCAAGGGGGTTTATTCAGTGGCTTCTAGATATCAAGAGTTGAGCCTTCAAAATATGGGGGAATAGAAGTCATATGGTGGAAGAATGTATGGAATAAATACTCTTGGCCTAAGTGTAATTGTTTTATTTGGATGGTAGCATGGAATAAGTGTCTTACCTAGAATAACCTTTGGAAACGTGGCTTTCAGGGTCCTTCTATTTGTGTCATGTGCGGTAATAGTGAAGAAGGCTCTTCCCATTTATTTTTCCAATGCTCATTTTCCAAGGATATCTAGCATTTATGGTGGATTATTTAGAGGTTGGCTTGCTTTCACTGATAGTTCAATAGTTGTGCCAAAGAATTGTCTACATGATTCAAGAGATGGTGAAGGCTAAATATGAAGTGTCCCTTCTTTTGGAGAAAGGGGATGAAGAAATAGTGAAGAGGTTGGGTTTACAAGGTATTGAGTCGAGATCCTCCTATGATAAGAGAGGTCACCATTCCAAGAAGAAGATCCAAAGGGAAGGTCAATAGTCTACTCCTCCAATTGGTGTTTTGAAGATTAATACTGATGGTTCTTCTAGGGGAAATCCTGGGCATGCTGGGATTGGTGGATTGGGAAGAGACATTGCAAGTAATGTCATTTTCTTTTTCTCCAATTACATGGGGTAGTATACCAATAACTTGATGGAAGGTTTGGCTATTCTTGATGTTGTCGAAAGAGCTTGTGCTCTTGGGTGGAGTAAGATTATTTATGAGTCAAATTCACAAATTTTAATTAGTTTGTTGAATGAATAGAAGTTGGATGGAGTCAATTGGCATCTTGCCTCGATGGTTAGGCAAATTCTTATATTGAGCTCCATGTTAGATTGTGTCTCTTTTTTCATATTCTACAGGAATGGAGTAGGGTGGCTAATTGCTTGGCTAAATGGGCATTTGAGAATGTGGGTGAATGGCAAGTTGAGGATTGGGAGCACTTATCCCATGAGTATTCTCAAGATCTGGACAAATTGATTATCGAAGATATAGCTAGGTAATGTCCATTTGTGGCTGGTTCTATGGAGGGCCATTTACTCTATGGATGGTGATGGGCAAGAAATGTGTTTTATTTAAGCCTTTTATGTTTCTTCCATATCCATTTTATTGCCTTTTTCCTAAGTCTTTATGCCACTGATTATGTTAGAACACTATAAAATGTTTAATACAATAAAAGGATAGAAATATGCCTTGATTTATCAAACTGTGGAGTAATTCGTTCAATTTGGGTGGTTTTTAGTAGGATCTCGGGTTGACAATAGTGCAATGGAGGACCTATTGATCTTTCTATTTTTGAGTCCTATCTTTTGTTTTGTAAAATCCCAGAAGATGATTATAACTATTATTTGTATTTAGTGGCTAAGTTTAGATTGTTAGTATTCTGGTTTGTTGGTCATAGGCCACAACAAACATATCGTTATCTTTTTCCAAGACTTATCGGTGATATACTTTGCATCTACAAATATGCTATAGTTTAAGCCATCGGTATAATAGATGACTTTGTATTAAACTTTTGATATATGAATCAAGACTTTGCTTAAGTAGATCAATGTAATCGAGTTGTTTCATTCACCTCGTGAACCAAAGGAAGGGCCCACTCTCGAAACACTTAATGAATTTTTTATTATGTTTGTTATGTTTTGAATATTGTAATTGTTATGAGTTAAATGCTTGCTTTATATTACTATCGTTTAAGGTTTCAATCAG
The DNA here is from genome assembly GCA_007115665.2 of Sequoiadendron giganteum. Lineage (NCBI taxonomy): Eukaryota > Viridiplantae > Streptophyta > Pinopsida > Cupressales > Cupressaceae > Sequoiadendron > Sequoiadendron giganteum. Next base: position 342,438,524 of record CM021105.1, on the reverse strand, counting down.
ATTGATTATTCATGAAATTACAAGTTTGGTGTTGTTCAACTTATATAGTTAAGGCATTGTTGACAGTTACTTATTAATGCATTATTCTCGACATTTAATAATCAGTGAAGTGTGTGTAAAGTTTTGATTTTAGTTTGTAGATTTATCTTAGACTATTGATAACAATAGAACATTTTTGGTATGTTCCCATCACATTCTTGTCGCTTTGTTTATGTTATCTTCTTGTCACTTGGAGTCTATGTAATAGAATACTTAAATTTAATAGCATATTACACAACTTTCTATGTGTTGAGTTTTAAAGGATCTCTTGTTCTGCATTTCATTTTATTCATCTTGCTAGCAATAGCCCTTAGGTAAATAGTCACTACACCTTTCAAAAGATTATGTTCTCTAGATTGACACTTAGGAACAAACTGAGGAAACCAACACAAAATTTCCAAGGATTAATCCAATTGTATTAAGCCAAATTGATATAATTACAAGGATAGTTTATCTCCAATATTGATCCACAGTTTTTTCCACAAACATTTTGGCATTGTTTTTAGGGATAGGTGTTAAAGGCCTGTCAACTTAGTGAGTTGAGTTAGGACCAACGTGCCAAGGTGAAAGTCCACATGATTGTCAACCTCGCCTAGGTAATTAACCTTGGTTTTCTCTATTGTAGAACATATAGATGCATGAATCACATTAGAGATAGTAAAGGAAGGTTTGTTAAGAAAAATATAGGAAATAGTTCATAATAAGAAAACTCACAAAAAGAATTAAAGCCATTAATTGTGAATGCACCATCCAAGAAAGAATTAGTTAAACCTGATATTGAGAATGTGTTATTGATTCCACTACTATCAAGTCTGATTTTGAGTCTCTATCTAGTACCCAACAAGAGTCATTTGAAGATTTATTTAAGAGGGTTGCTAAATTATTTCAAGAATCTTACGAACTTTGAAGTGGTAAAGCTCTCATACACAAAGACCCCAAGCTATTTTTATTGGATTTTATGGTTGTGTTGTTGATTTGTGGTTGTCATTGATGTCAACACTGTTAGCATTAATGATTTTGAAGGCTGTATATGTCAAGGAGATTGAGAAAATTGTAATAAATATGTTGCAAACAGTCTGTGAAGGTCAGAGTGATGGAAATTTTTGTACGTTTATATTCATAAGGTGCGCATTAATGGGTTTGTTGCTGAGCCTATCTAGTATATTGTCCGAAAGTTTCAGAGGTGGGCATCAAGATTGAAGAAATTTATGAAGTTATGTATTCCTACAGTTATTATATTACTGTAGTAGGTGTTTTTGGAAGAAGAGAATACAATTCTGGTAAATTAAGTTGTTGTGTATGCTCCTGAGATGTTCAGTGATGCTCCTAGATTGTGTTCTATCAGTGTGGTGCATCTGCATTGATCGGTGTGTTCGTGATCGAAGATTTTTCCTTTGTGTGTTTGAGTTTTCATGTTCTTGGTCAACATGATGGTGGTAGCGTATTGTAGATCCTTATGAATTAATTTTTGAATGATTGGCATGTTCGAGGATGTTGATTTAGGTCCTCACTATGTTGTGACTGACTTAGGTTGGTGCGCATTAAGAATTTTTTCATGTATTGGGCCGACAATTTGTAATTCATTTATTCCTTATTTTGTGGTCGACAAAGTTGTTGATGTAAACCCATGTAGTGAATATATAAGAGCAATTGTTTTCCTCATTTTGATGAATCCTCAGTGTATATATGTGAAGTATGTACAAGATATGTGTGAATAAAGATTAGATCATCTGAATGCAGAGCAGAGTTTGAAGAAGTTTGAGCGAAGAGTGAAGAAGTATACTTGTGCCTAACCCGAACTATCATCAAGCTTATGAAGAAGCTAATTTCTTAGTTCAACCTTATCAGATGGATTTAATCTGATTTTCTTATGTAAGGAAATGAGCCTTCCTCTTGAGCAATGAGCTCTAGGCAATGTGTCTGAATGCATGTGCATTCTTTATTCACTTTCTATTATACTTTTAACAGGGTATAATTGTGGATTAACCTCCACCGTGGTTTTTCCCCTAATAGGGTTTCCACACAAAAATCTTGGTGTTGTGTGTGCTTCTCATGTGTTTTTTATTCTTTCTTTCACTGTTAATTATTATATTTGTGATTAAAGATTGATAAGGTTAAGCAAAGTTTTAAATTTTGCAACTGATTCACCCCCCCTCTCAGTTGTCTATCCTTGTTTTGCCAACAATTTTCATCCTTTTACACCCCTTGGGCATTCGAAACCATGGCCGATAACAACAAAAACAATAGTGAGAGCATTGGTCGATAACAATCTTTTTACCTTCAAATTTCACATTGCCCATCCAAAGGAGGATGCCCCCATGAAGAACATACCTCACTCTGCCTTGCTTATTTTTTGAGGTCTTTCCATGGAAGATCCTGACATGTTTCTCTTTGAAATTTGATGGTTTATGTCATAGTTATGATTATCATAATGATGCACAAAAACTTAAATTATTTCCAACTACTTTGAAATATGCAACATTGTGATGGCTCATGGGCTTAGGACGTGAAACTATTCACATTTGGGATAACTTGAAGACAAAGTTCTTGGAGAAATACCGATAATATTGCAAGACCAAGGAAATCATAGATGGGATCTTTCACATAATGCAACATAAAGAGGAGACCTTAGAAGACTACCTTGAGTGATTCTTATTTACTCTTCAAAGGACTAGGCAAATGGGGTTGAACAATGATATTGTAAAAATGCTCTTTCTTAGAGGGATTAGGGATGAATGTTTGGATATTTTGAATCTTATGGGGTGTGGGGATTTTTTAGATTGAGATTTGATGATATTTATAATATTTGCAGGAACTACTCAAGGTCCACCCAATTGGTAAGAGGGTACACTAGGAAGCATGTCTCTTCTGGAGGTACATCAAGTATCATGAAATTAGAACTAGGTACATTGCTAGAAGATCTCAAAACTGACCTTCTAAGCCACATGGGTAAGCAAATTGACACTTTGTACACACGTAAGAAGCAAAAAGAAGTTGAAAAATAATTTGCAATATTTTGTCCTAATTATCGAAAAAAAGATAGTAATGAGGAATGTCCTTATAGAAAAACAAAAATTTATTCCTTAGAAGATGGTAGTAAGGCTACTACATTATGACCTCTTCCAACAGACATAGAAGATGTGGAATTTAGTGAAGAACCTGTTTACTATATGGCCCCACACAGGACTCGGCCTCCATGAACTATGGCTCCAATGATGAATGAAATTTTTACATGTCTTAATGTAGGGCCTAGTGGACAACCTAGTTCCTTTCCCACTCAACCATGATGGTATGGAGCGTGGAAACAACCTCCACCTTGTTCACAATGGCAAAACCAATACCCATATGCCCCTCAACCTTGGCAACAAGCGTGGAGGATGCCACCATCATAGTTTCCACAATATTTTCCCTATCTTGCACCGCCTATGATTCATCCATACCAACAACCACCATAATTCTTGCCACCAATACCACCCTCATCCACCAGTCCACCATCCAACCCGTCACAACCACCTAAGGAAACACCCATGCCTACACAACCAACTCCAAACCTGAATAACAAGGGGGCACAACCAGTTTACAATAATGAGGTGGTAGGTTACCTAACCTATCCTATCAACACAATGTACATTAACAGAGTTTAGTTATGATCAGGTAAAGCCCTCTAAGGGCCCACTATTACTAATCAAATTAACCATCTAGGTTGCCCCCATACCTTGATAGGTTCCAATCTCAGCCAAAATAAAAGGAAGTGGTTGAGCCAGAGTTTGATTTTGTAAATGAATTGAGAATGTTAACATCGAGATTCCTAATAAGTAGGAGGTATTTTCCACAATGTGTCAAATTATGATATTGCTATTAGGATTCAACCATGTAGTTTTGAGTCAAACTCATTGACCCATATTTCATGAGTAGTAGTTCATAAGAACCCATCTCTCATGATAATGAATGGTCCACTTAGCACTCATTGCATCCAGGTGATACTCATAGAGGTGAATCACTGGGCCTTCCCAGGAGGTCACCCATCCTAGTACTACTCCATCTCAAGCACACTTAACCATCGAGTTTTCTCCAAGGTTAAGCCCACTTAGCTTGCAACCCCATTTGCAAAACCTTCAGGAAGTGTTGTGCTTTATGAACCATTCATTATAGAGCCCCTTTAGCTCATAAATTTATAAGTAGGAGGTATTTTCCACAACGTGTCAAATTATGATATTGCTATCAAGATTCAACCATGCAGTTTCAAGTCAAACTCATTGACCCATGTTTCATGAGTAGTGGTTCACAAGAACCCATCTCTTATAATAATGAATGATCCACTTAGTGAACCATTCAACTGTGTAGTTTCGAGTCAAACTCATTGACCCATGTTTCATGAGTAGTGGTTCACAAGAACCCATCTCTCATGAAACATGGGTCAATGAGTTTAACTCAAAACTACATGGTTGAATCCTGATAGCAATATCATAATTTGACACGCTGTGGAAAATACCTCCTACTTATTAATTGATGAGCTAAAGGGGCTCTATAATGAATGGTTCATAAGGCACAACACATGTTGAAGGTTTTACAAATGGGGTTGCAAGCTAAGTGGGCTTAACCTTGGAGAAAACTTTGTGGTTAAGTGTGCTTGAGCTGGAGTAGTATTGAGATGGGCGACCTCCCGAGAAGGCCCAGTGCTTCACCTCTGTGAGCATCACCTAGATGTAATGAGTGCTAAGTGGACCATTAATTATCATGAGATATGGATTCTTGTGAACCACTACTCATGAAACATGGGTCAATGAGTTTGAATTGAACCTACACAGTTGAATCCTAATAGCAATATCATAATTTGACACGTTGTGGAAAATACCTCCTACTTATCAATTGATGAGCTAAAGGGGCTCTATAATGAATGGTTCATAAGGCACAACACTTTTTGAAGGTTTTACAAATGGGGTTGCAAGCTAAGTGGGCTTAACCTTAGAGAAAACTCTATGTTTAAGTGTGCTTGAGCTGGAGTAGTACTAGGATGGGTGACCTCTTGGGAAGGCCCAGTGCTTCACCTCTGTGAGCATCACCTAGATGCAATGAGTGCTAAGTGGACCATTCATTATCATGAGAGATGGGTTCTTGTGAGCCACTACTCATGAAACATGGTTCAATGAGTTTGACTCGAAACTACACAGTTGAATCCTAATAGCAATATCATATTTTGACACGCTATGGAAAATACCTCCTACTTATCAATTGATGAGCTAAAGGGGCTCTATAATGAATGGATCATAAGGCACAAAACTTGTTGAAGGTTTTGCAAATGGGGTTGCAAGCTAAGTGGGCTTAACCTTGGAGAAAACTTTGTGGTTAAGTGCGTTTGAGCTAGAGTAGTACTGGGATGGGTGACCTCCCGAGAAGGCCCAGTGCTTCACCTCTGTGAGCATCACCTAGATGCAATGAGTGCTAAGTGGACCATTAATTATCATGAGAGATGGGTTCTTTTGAACCACTACTCATGAAACATGGGTCAATGAGTTTGACTCAAAACTACACGGTTGAATCCTGATAGCAATATCATATCAATATTCCTCTTTTGTAGGCCATCAAGGATGTTCTTGTGTACACAAAGACAGTTCAAGACTTATGCACCTGAAAGTAGACAAAGAAATGGGACCCAAATACGGTACAAGTTATCAGGCAACTTGTTGACCTCATGTTGGTAAATATTTCAACTCCCTAGTATTCCAACCTAGGGAGTCCTACAATTCAAGTACGAATTGGTCACATTGTCATTCTAAATACATTAATTGACTTAGGAGTTGTCACTAGCATCGTGACCAATGAGACCAAGGAAAATTTGTGCCTTCAAGGACTTAGGCCCTCACCTACAGTCCTACAAATGGCAAGTCGCTCCCTAGTAAAACCTAAAGGTATGATAAAAGATGTTATTTTTGTTGGCTCTTGGGAATACTCTATTGACTTCATGATCTTGCAACATAATAAAGTTGGGGGTATACCCTCTAATTCTAAGGAGACCTTGGTTGGATGTCATAGATGCTTATATCAACTGTAGGTTAGGTAATATGGTTATTTCTAATGGGGAGCAGAAGAAGCAATTGACCTTGTACCCACTTGCACAACCATTACTGGAGAGTGAAGATCCCCTTTGGGTTGACAACGATTTGGAGGATTCTCTTACCTATGATGACCATTGATCAAGCACTTGATATGGAGGAATTATTAAAGGATACTACTTTTTCCAATTTCTTTCAGAATCGATGTGTCTAATGAGGCTTTAGAAAGATTTGTTTTTCATTCTTGTATAGATAACTATCCATTATTAAGTGATTCACAATCACTGCAACATTTTATTACATTACATCAATTGCTTCTACGTAATTGTGTATATAGTCCATTTATGCTTTCTAACACTTCTTCACCATCCACCTCACAAGCACATACTATAGACTTGCCTAAAAAATCTCAAGCTATGGAGATTTTACCAGGACGTACTTTAAATATTAATCCAAATTTGAGTGATGCACAAATTAAAGATTTAATTTCCATGTTAAAAAGTCACAAAAATGCATTTACATGGGAATATCAAGATATGTGTGGAATACATCCATATAAGTGCACACAACACATTTACATAGAGGAAGGTAATCGTCTTGTTAGGCAACCCCAAAGAAGGTTGAACCCAATTTTATGTGAAATTGTGAAGGATAAATTATAAAAGTTATTAAATGTGAGATTTATATATCCAATTTTTGATAGTCAATGGCCCCTTTGTTGGTAGTTCATAATAAAAATGGTAAATTGAGGATATGTGTTGATTATAGAGCCCTTAATAAGGCTAATAAAAAGGATAATTTTCCATTACCTTTATTGACCAAGTTTTGGATACTCTTGCAGGTAAGAAATTCTTCTCCTTCCTGGATGTATTCAGTGAGTACAATTAGATCCACATTGCACCAGAGGATCAAGACAAGACCACCTTCACTTGTTCATGGGGGACATTTCCTTATACTGTTTTACCTTTTGGTCTATGTAATGCTCTCGCCACTTTCCAACAAGCAGTGTTAAGCATTTTTGTTGATTTGATTCATGACTGTGTTGAAGTTTACATGGATGATTTTACTGTGTATGGTGATACCTATGAGGAAGCCAAAAATAATCTTGATTTTTTTTTACAGTGGTGTGAAGATACTAATTTATCTTTGAGTCATGAAAAGTTTCACATTTTGATGACGAAAGGTATAGTACTTGGACATAATATTTCTGCTAAAGGTATTCAAGTTGACCCAAAGAAGGTGCAAATAATTCAGGATTTTCCTATTCCTATTTGTCAAAAGGATGTTTGTAGATTTCTAGAACATGCAAGATATTACAGGCGTTTTATTCAGAACTTTAGTAAATTTGTTGCACCTCTTCTTGTTTTGTTGAGTAAAGATAACACTTTTTCTTGGACACAAGAATGTCAACAAGCTTTCTAGACTATCAAGGAGAAGCTTGTGACCACATCGGTATTGTGAGGACCTAATTGGGAACTTCATTTTCATATCCATACCAATGCTTCTAATTTTTCAATGGGAGTTGTCCAACTTGGTCAAAAAGAGGACACATTATTTTATTTTAAATTTATATTAGTCAGAACTTT